>CM040242.1:27591484-28032508 GCA_022545495.1 Chrysanthemum lavandulifolium
TGGAACAATCAAGACTTCTCATATCACAAATCCATCTATCAGTATTCATCTTCATCATCTTCGCTTTCATCAATCCATCCTGCTCGACTTCTTCGTCGTACTAGTCATGCATATCACCAGCTTTTGGAATAGATGATATGAGCTAGGATAGCACTACAACAAAAGTGGCTTTTTAGGACCCTTTGTGTGGGACGGTATGATAATGGAGTCCTAAAAACTGCTTAATAGGACATATGAGCGTTTAGGGTCCTTTTAAATATTTGCTACTTAGGCGATGTCCTAAAAAGGTATATAATAGGATGGTCGATGATTTGGGGTCCTATTATCATATAACTTAATATGACACTTAAAATATGGATCATAATAAATTACCTTTATAAGACGTTTATTCATTATGATTGTATTATAATAAACCATAATAGGATACTTGAGTTTTGAGTCATAAGACATCAGTTAGTTAAAACGCTTATTCACAAAAAGTTTTATTATAGCAAAATTTAATAGGACCTTTGACACGTGGGTATTATAACGTTAACCTTTATAGGACGCTTATGTACAATGGTTTTATAACATTATTTTTTAAACGATTATTTGCAAAAGTTTTATTATAACAAAACTTAATAGGACCCTTAAAGGATGCATATTAATTATGGTTTTATTACAATACATCATAATAGGACACTTGATATATAAGTCATAAAACATTAATTATTTAAAACGCTTATTCGCAAAACGTATTATTAAAACATAACTTAATATGACAGATTGACACTTGGGTCCCATAGATTGATACACCATCATAAGACACTTGATATTTGAGTCATAAAACATCGGTTTTATGGAACACTTATTCGCAAACGCTTTTTTTATAAGAAAAGTGAATAGGACCCTTGACAATAGCGTCTTATAACGTTAACCTTTATATAACGCTTATTCATAATGGTTTGTTTATGATACACCACAATATGGCACATCTTTTAGAGTCGTAAAACATCCGCTTTTATAACACTTATTCGTTTTATAGAACGCTTAATTGCAAAAGTTTTATTTGAACAAAATTAACGGGACCCTTGACAACTCGTGTCTTTTAACATTAACCTTTATAGTACGCTTATTTGTTGTGGTTTTATTATCCTACGCCATAATAGAACACTCCTTTATTTGAGTCATAAAACATCGCTTTTTAGAACGCTTATTTACAAAAGTTTTATTTAAACATTAGTTAGTATGACACTTGATACTTGGGTATCAAAACTTGATACACCATAATAGGACACTTGTTATCTGTCTTTGTATTGTTATATGTCTCAATCTTTTGGAAGTTATGTATGGGTTATCTGTCTTTGTATTGTCCTTATCTATCAATGATAATGGTTAATTTGGTGCATTATTGCTGTACTATACTAAGCCGTAATTGCACTCGTAAAATAAACTAGGCTTGATTAAAAACAAAATGACCGAGTGCAGGCATCTCAATCCTAATGGGGTGATTAGCGCACCAAATTAAAGCAACAAGATAAGATCTAGAATCCCAATTAAGCTCGAATTTCTAGTCAAGAGTACAAGCTACTAAAGGAAACAAAAATGTAAGAGAAACAACGGTGAATAAGCGAAATTAAGCTCTTAATATGGGCATTTGAGCCAAACAGTGATAAGCCATATTGACCTGTTTGACCTATTTGAGCCAAACACCCTTAAGCGTGGTTGTTTTGAGATCTCAAAGTGAAAATATAAATAACAAGAAGCTAAAAAGTTAAAATTACCTAAATTTAAATAAGAAATGTATAAGAAAGAGTTATACAAACAAGAATGAGGATTGTCATTGATTCTTAACAACTAATTTTACATAAAAACAGGGACTATTATTATTTAGCTAATTGAAATCATTAAGCTTCTTCAATCGGATCTTCTTCATCGACAATAACTAAGTCATTGTTGTCCACAACGGTTCCATCGAAACCACCTCTAACCAATTCAATATCCATTGTTTCGCCATGTTGAGGACACATAAATGAGTCACCCCGCAAATGTGTTTCACGTCATCAAGACTTGTTTGTTCATCCATGTCATAAACATGTCTGCTAGTGCGCCTTGATCACAACTTGCCATCCTTTGTCAACACTATCTGCAACGTAAAATACTTGATGTGCTTGAGAAGCTAGTATAAAAGGCTCGTTATGAACCACAATCAATACATGGACATGAAATCTGTCCATTTTTACCCTCATTATAGAATAAATGATCAAGAAAGTCGTCAAGACCTTTTTTATATTCAATGGTAAATCTAGGTAAAGACATCCAACTCGTATCAATCTTAAACCTAATTCAATTAACCACAGAAAACCACATATAATTTCAACAAAAAGAAAGGGAGCCTAATTCAATTAACCACATATGTTGTTTCATAAAAAATTAGCAAAAGCGATTAGGGTTTCATTTATGAGGTATTACCGGTCTTGATGATGGTGGTGATTCCCTGGCAATTTTGGATGGTGGAATGATGTGGATTGGATCTTAAAATTAGAAATACTTTTACAATTTATTTTTAAGCTATTTCTTAATTAATTGCCTAATTATTACTTCAAAGCTAGATAAACTAATTTATATCTAAAATTAGAAATTAAAAGTCAAAATTGCAAAAGTAATTAGCGTACTTCATGGATAATTGATTTCCTTTAAGGCGTTTTCTTGGATGCGTTGAGTATTATAATGTAAGTTTTCTTGGATGCGTTGAGTATTATAATGCGTTTTCTTGGATGCGTTGATATTAGTGATGTTTGTTGTTTGTACCATATAGGGTTCAAAATGTAAGACATTTCTTGGCTAGATCCCGAGTTGCCTAATGACTATTACAAACAAGAGGTTTTAATTTGATTCAAAAGGAAAACGTTTGAAAGAAGACAAGTATGGAAAAATAAGAGATTTGGAAAGGAGATTGAGTTTTAAAATAAACTATGGAGAAGGAAATGTTTCACGTAATTGAGTTGAAAGAAAGCAAGTCTAGTGTGGTTTTTTTAAGAAAATTGTTGTTGTTTGTGTTTGGTTATTTTTGTTATGTTGTCAAAATTGTGTAATGAAATGCTTGTTATGTAGGTTTGATGTAATGACCTTTTGTTTAATGAAATGCTTGTTATGGGATATATGTGTGGATGCATTTACGCTTGTTGATGTTTCTTTGAGATAGTAATGGATGCATTTACGGTTGTTATCAAAGAAGTTGAAGCTAAATGGGAATTGAAGTTGCGAGAGAATGAGTAGTTAATAGCATGTTATGATAGTCATACTGCTACTACTTTGCAATTGTTTCGATAGTATTAGCTTGTATTAGAATATAGACTAGAATAGCATTTCAAGATCTAAATGAGTATTATTTTGTTGCGTATGATAACCATTTGAAGCTCAAAATCATCACCTATGTCAAGCTGTGAAGATAAGTTAAGCTCAAAATCACCTTGGTCTGATTACTTTCCACCTAATTGGAAATTTAAAGGATTAACAAAGTCAGAAGCCAAAAAGTCAAAAGGCTTGTCATTGATAAGAAATGTAAATGAGGATTGTCATTGATTCTTAACAACTAATTTTACATAAAAACAGGGACTATTGTCATTGATTCTTAACAACTAAAGGTTTGGGTCCCACAGATAAGCACTTGATGAGGGCTTGAACTTGGGTGGTCAACACCGATCACTCGGTGTATGGGTGGAATGGACAAACAAAAGCTATCTGCAGACCTATCTAATAAGCTCAAAAGTTTGAAATAAGCCTCGAACTTTATAGATGAGCTTATTGGATTTCAAAAACCAATAAGCTCACCGTGTGGCCCACTAATGAAGAAGCTAAGGCACATGGAAAGTTGGGGTTTGAGTGATGCCCGTGTGTGGCAATGGTTAGCCCCGCAGCCACTTTGAACTATCACCTAAGCCGGAGAAAAATCATAAAATAAGCTAACTGTGGATTCAAAAGCTTAGATGGGAATTTCAACATGTAAAAATCTCAAGACTTGAATCTCAACACAAAATTCACAAAATTCTCCCAAGATCCGAGTTTCGACTAACATACCATTTTGACTTTTTGATTTTGAACTTAAACTTTGACTTTAATGAAACTTGTTTGATCCGTATGCACTAATTATGATTATTTAAGCTATGATAACACTAATTTAAGATACATGAACAAGATTTAGACCAAGTGGGTGAGATTTGATCCTCACATGTCCCAACAATTAATTTGTGAGAGTGAAGGTAATTTGATTTTGACTTCTCTAGTTCAAACATTGGTTTTATAGTTTTACTAGTTCTAATATCACCTAGAGGTCATAGTGTGCAGATAAACAAGTGAAAAGGCAACTACCACAGTTGAAACAACACGTAACCAAACACCCTTAATAAGCGAGTTAACAAATTTAAAAGGCAAATGATCAATCTAAATCATAATATCGATACATAAGCTTGTACTAGGCTAAATTAAACACATATAAACAAAAGCAACCAACATTTAACAATAACAACTAACAATCACAGATTATCAACATAAGCAACATAAGCACATACGGATTATCATCAAAACACATAACAAAACAAACGGCCATTAAACATAAATATGCACATACCATTAAAATATTAACCATAATAAGTTATCATAAACCATTGTTCGAAACCATTGTTCACAAACCATCCCTTCAACATAAATACATAACAAGTTTTCATCAAAATAAGTACATAACCCAACAACATGAGACCATCGACACAAAACCACAAAAGACCCAACAACTACCTTCATTCTTCTTCATACTTCTCCGTAATCTCAATGGTCTCCTTCTTCAATGTTATCAACCTCGAAAATCGGCGACAACACTTGCAAGAGATTCAACCAAGCGCCTCTCAATGAGTGGACTTCATGCATTGAATCATAAACATCCTCAGCTGCCATTTCTTCATCAGTATTCAAATAAAACACCTCCATTATTCGTTCTATTCTCTTATCCACTTGCATTCTCATGTCGTCTCTGACGGCCGCAACATTTCTCATGTTGACCTCATTCGTAGGTATCTCATTAATATTGAGAAAAATAAAACAATCATGAAGCTTTTCAGACCCACAAAGATCTTTCAGTTCATTCAAGTATGGCGTGGCAGACATTTTCAATTAGGGTTGTATATAGTGAAAAAGTTATGAACTGAAAAAAGTATATGGATGAACTGAAAAAATAAAAATAAAACCAACATATATATAAAGGGTAGATGCATGAACTGAAAAAATTAAGAGTATTAATGAGAAATGAAATAATTAAAACAAGTAATCATGACAACTGAAGAGACTGCAGAAAATCAAAGGTCGAGAAAAACTTACGCGTTCCCATAATATTGATGCTTATTATTTTAATTGGGATGACTCAAAGTGTAACCAATTCAGTTTCAGTTTGAAGCAGTTGTAAAAAGAGAGGAACTAGTAACTCGGTGTTGAGTATAAATATATTTCGGGTCGGGTTTGGGTCGACCCATCTAACCGTTTATTAATCAGGGTAGGTTCGGGTTGTGAATAAATTAATTGGGTCGACCTGACAACCCGTTTAAGCTTTTTTTCTTAATGTGGCAACTTTTGTATCAAAAAGGGTTGACTGTGTCAACCAAAAACCCGTTTAACCTTTTCAACCCGTGAATTTCAAAAGATCACGCCCATCTTTATAAATGGTTATAATTTGAATATTATTTTAAAATATTCATGATTATTATTTTCAAATTGAATGAAACCAAACTAACCGAACAACCCGATAGTACACTTGGGTCATATGAACCGTGATATTGCCCTGTTGTCGACCTTGATGAACCTTAATGACGAATCTTCATATGATTCTTTTACTATGAACCTTAATGACTAATCTTTGCTATGAAACTTTTATTATGAACCTTTGATATGCTTTTTCGAACCATTTGATATGACCCATTTGTTATGAACATTTTGGATATGAACCTTTGATATGACACTGATTAAGATATGATATCGACTATCGCTTGATACACGAGCCATTTCACTAGTCATGGGGTTCCATGTCCGGGTCATTGATGCACCAATGGCATATATGACTCTAGTGTGTTTGAGTGACGTTCCACACCATCCCTTATATGTTACATGTTATGAGCTCAAGTATATGTTTGGCCACTATGTTATCTCGCAGGGAGTATGGATGCATCCTATATCTCATATCTCATGCCATCGGATTATCTGTTATATGATATGATATGTTATGTTTCGGGCTCGTGTTGGATTATCGTCCTATCTCGACTTCATGCGAAGCAATACATTCAATCATAATAGTCGGCACTTTATGATCACCTCGTTTATATTGGCCTCGCAAATGCCTAGGACAATTCCTCCGTTCAATATGTGTAGAATATAGGCTACAAAGCATCCCCGGAATGTGACGTCATGGGAAGTCGACTTACGTAAAAACTCTTGACGATATAAATGAACGACCGCATCCGTTGAGAGTTATTCATATTAGCTTTTTCAAAGTTATTATTTCATAAACTTTACGTTTTTACCAAATCAATCCCGAATCCAAAGCAACACCCACCTACCAAACGGGCCCTTAGTTGATAACCCGAGCAACGACCGGGTAATACTCTAGTTCTTTTTTAGTTTCAAATACAATAAAATACCTATACCTATATATTATATATATACAATAATACAATACTTTTCATATACTGTATACTAGGTAGTATTAATTAATTTACTTATACATCAAATTATACCCTATCACCGATTCATCCCGCCCAGACCGATTACAAGCTACAAGGTGGTCGACCGCCCGACTCTCGATTCGCGATTTTAATTTGCAACATTGGATATGAACCTTTGATATGACACTGATTATGATATGATATCGACTCCGGTTTCAAACCCGAGCCATTTCATTATTCATAGGGTTCCATGCATGTCCGTCTCATTGATGCACCAATGGCATATATGACTCTAGTGTGGTTTATCGTCCTACATCTCACTTTATCTTTCGGGTCAACTAGATGCGGATACGCTTTAACAAACGTAGACCACGAGGATAAATCCGTCTGTAAGAAAATAGCAACATTTTAAATAACGCCCGCGTAAAACAAATGAACTATCTGGAGCCGCTCCATTTCGGGCAGTAAGATACAACAGAGACTGATTACTTCAACACATTGATATTGTTGTTTGACCCGGGAAGTCGGAAAAACGAATGCCAAATCTACTTCATTTTTAGTTTCACATACAATAAAATACTTATATATTATATATATACAATAATATAATACATTTCATATACTATATACTACTATTAGTTAATTTAATTATAAATCTAATTATAATCTAAAAATTAGGGGAAAACTTACACACCCACGTTCACATAAACCCGCTTAAAATTTTTGGGGAAAAATGATTCATAAATAACTTTTGGTACTGAAAATCAAGCATATCTTTTCGGAAATCAAGTATTTGATTCGATTTTATTAATGGAAATCGTTTTTCACAGACGGTTAAAATCTCAATTTTGGTTTAGGGTTGTATGTGGGCAGCAAAACAAGGATTGTGGGTTTTCACTTTTGAATGAAGATCTGACTCAACAGGTAATGCAAACCTCTCTTGTTGTTATTATTATTGTTGTTATTATTATTATTATTATTATTATTATTATTATTATTATTATTATTATTATTATTATTATTATTATTATTATTATTATTATTATTATTATTATTATTATTATTATTATTATTATTATTATTATTATTATTATTATTATTATTATTATTATTATTATTATTATTATTATTATTATTATTGGTATTATCATTGTTATACATTGTTATTGTTATACATTGTTAGTGTGGGAAATGGTGGGTTCGGGTATGTGTTTGGTTGACCTCTTGTGATGAGTCTCATATGTGATCATAAGTGCTGCTTATTTGTGATGTGGTACAAGTTGTATTTAAGTTGCTCTGCTTAATTTAAATGAATGTTGGTATACCGTAAAGTTGGGTCAAAGGATTTGGGTAGTGATAGTGATAGTGATTTGATATCGTTTCTAGCTAATGTATTTCATTCGTGACATGTAATCAAGGATTTGCGTCTATTTTTGTTTGTAGATAATGTATTTCATTCGTAACATGTAACGAGATAGTGATTTGATTTCGCTTTTGTTGTTCTCAAATGACTATTGTTCTTTGCAATCTCATAATAATTTTATTTGTTTTGTGCACCGTTATGGAAAATAACAGATGCAACGCCAAATCACCACGAGAAATACGAATGATTATGAAATGTCCGAAGGACAAGGATTCAAGAAAACCAACAGAGATTACAAGCTTTGGGAGTGAAAAATCTTGCTAAGTCTTTGACAAGTCTAGTAGAGTGACAAAACAAAGAAAAGAAAAGAAACCAACGGATACCGTGAGAAAGATGCAGATTATATGTCCGGTTCGGACTTCCATCTTAATGTCGAGGAAGATAACCCGAAGAAGCGGCTACACAAACAAATAAAAGGTACGAATAATAAATTTGGCTACTATATTTTCTTTATGTTTGTTTTCTAACAATTCTACTTGCATGAAATGAATCGAAAATACATTGCTCCACAATCCATGAGTAGATATAAAATTTAGCAAAAACGAATGAGTGCTCGAATGTCTCCAGCTGGCTAACATCTTCGTAATCTCAATCGCAAAAGGGACAATGATTGATACAGGGAGGCAATACGTAGTAGGGCATGTGAGTCCCACCAAGTCCAAAAGAGAAATGATCAACCAAATTTCATCAACGGAGGAGATTAATCGCAATCGAGAGAAACTTAGTTGCAATTGACAACGATCATGACCACGGGAGCGTGACTTGAGATCCGATGGTAACTATACATAAATTTCAAATACTATATATATGATATTAAATTACTATTAAGTGTATATTCGATTAACTGTTTTGCTTACTTTTTTTTTTTTTTTTTGCTTACTTTTTTTTTTTTTTTTTAATTTTAATATAGATAACAATGAAGACCTTTATGATGTTGAAAATGATGATATCGAAGACATACCTACGAATGAAGATATTGAACAACAAGCTACATCAGAAGATGATGTAGATAAAGACATGGATGATTTGGAGAATGAGGATGATTTGGAGAATGAGGATGATTTGGAGTATGTGAACGATTTAACAAATGACGGCGATGATCTACTCGGAGAAGAGATTCAAGCTGAGCATTCTGAAAATGAAACAGGTTAACATGGTCTACTTGATTGCATCGTTTTAAAAATCATATATCATATATTGTGTCATATAAGAAGAATATATAATAAAGTTAAATTAAAACAAGACAAAATACAACGGTAAGATATTGCCTCCATTTCGAATTATTTAGTATTTTAAATGTATACGTATCTATTGTAAATCATGTTCACTTTTGTAGTTCGGATTGTAAGCAAAAGAAAGAGAGGACCAACACGTATGGCAAAAGTTTGGGCCCAAGAAAAAGGGATAGAATTCTATTTTAGTTAATGAACACGGACAACCTATTAACGACAAAAGTAGTCATCGACTCATTTCATGGGAACACTTTCAAGGAGTGGAAAGTATTGTCCGATTTATAAACCATGGAATAAAGTTGACGCAAAAAAAAAAAAAAGCTTTGCTTGAACTCTTAAAGGTACACAATGTTAAATTTGTATGTTAATGAATAAAGTATTTGTTTTCTAATGTGAGCTATTACATTTTTAGACAAAATTTGATATTAGGAAGTCGGAGAAAATGGATATTGCAATCATTTGGGCGGAAGGTGAAGAACCGGAGGGCAAGAGTTAAGGAACACTACCATGATCCGTCTTTGTCGGTTAAGCAACAAATAAGATCTAGGCCAAAGCAAGTGCAAAAAAACAATGGAAGAAGCTTGTGAAGTATTGGAATACGAAAACACTAAGGTGTGAAATACTCTTCCACTTTAAATAACATTACTTAATTTCCCATTATGATATTTTACTTTCCGCCGCAGAGTTTAAGTGAAAAAACAAGGCGAATCGGCAAAAAGAAGATGATCCAAAGAACCGGTAAAAAGTTATGCTCGCAAAAGGGAAGAGTTAAAGGTAAGTGTATGGAGAAAGTGGGATTGTTAATGTATCCTGTGGATATCCACCGTTAATATTCATTTTCTTTTTATTCATACAGACATATTTGGGACGAGATCCAACTCGATTGGATCTTTTAGTGCATGCTTCTCCAAAGATGGAAATACCAAAATGATGACACCGCAAAAGCGATTGTAAGTAATATGCTTTTGTGTTTGCAAAGTGTATTAATAGCATAAGTTAAACACAATATGCTTTTTTTTGTAATACATGCTTTTACTATATGTTGTTCATGTTTATATAAAATGCAGGATGATATGAAACAACTTAGTGATAATCGCCCGAGGGTTCGATTGATAATCCCGGACCGATGATATTTTTCTACGCTATGGGTAAAGATCGAAATGGTGATGCGTGCATGTATGGTCTAGGTGTTCGTGCTTCATTGTTTGGGGTGTAATACCAAGTCGTTTAGCATGTCATAGAGAAAACAACGAATTGAAGTCTAGATGTGGAGAACTTACTAGTGAAAATGAAAAGTTACGAGCCCGTTATCGAGAAGAATGGGTCGACGGATAGTTCCATTGTTCCACCTCTTACATCACAAGATTCTCTGTTGTAACCAATGAACCTCCACGCTACGGGTATGTTTCTATTATAAATCGTTCCTTTCTAGTTGTTATAGCTTATTTTATCTTTGATAGCTAATGAACCTAGGCTACAAGCTTATGTATCAAGATTATGATTTAGATTGCTCATTTGCCTTTTAAATTTGTTAACTCGGTTATTAAGGGTGTTTGGTTCTGTGTTGTTTCAACTGTGGTAGTTGCCTTTTCACTTGTTTATCTGCACACTATGACCTCTAGGTGATATTAGAACTAGTAAAACTATAAAACCAATGTTTGAACTAGAGAAAGTCAAAATCAAATTACCTTCACTCTCATAGTCCATTGTTGGGACATGTGAGGATCAAATCTCACCCACTTGGTCTAAATCTTGTTCATGTATCTTAAATTAGTGTTATCATAGCTTAAATAATCATAATTAGTGCATACGGATCAAACAAGTTTCATTAAAGTCAAAGTTTAAGTTCAAAATCAAAAAGTCAAAATGGTATGTTAGTGAAACTCGGATCTTGGGAGAATTTTGTGAATTTTGTGTTGAGATTCAAGTCTTGAGATTTTTACATGTTGAAATTCCCATCTAAGCTTTTGAATCCCACAGTTAGCTTATTTTTATGATTTTTCTCCGGCTTAGGTGATAGTTCAAAGTGGCTGCAGGGCTAACCATTGCCTCGCACTGTGGCATCACTCAAACCCCAACTTTCCATGTGCCTTAGCTTCTTCATTAGTGGGCCACACGGTGAGCTTATTGGTTTTGAAACCAATAAGCTCATCTATAAAGTTCGTGGCTTATTTCAAACTTTTGAGCTTATTAGATAGGTCTGCAGATAGCTTTTGTTTGTCCATTCCACCCATACACCGAGTGATCGGTGTTGACCACCCAAGTTCAAGCCCTCATCAAGTGCTTATCTGTGGGACCCAAACCTTTAGTCCTAGCTTTTAGAAACCTCAATAAGTCACCTTTTCATATCAAGTCTCACTTTGATCCTGTCAACCCTAGTGGGACCCACAAGGGTCGCAAGGTTGTTGGTTTTGGCCTGTTTGGCCTGTGATATTTGATCAAGTGATTATTCGGTCTATAGCTTATTCCTTTAGCTTATCCGGTAGTTTTAGCTTAATCTAGTTACAACTCATGTAGTTCTGACTTATTTAGCTTATTGTAGCTTATTTGTAACTTATTTAGTATACACCACCTCCACACCGCAGATTACACCGATCAATTTTGACCTCCTTTGTATACCCCACCTCCATACCGCAGATACATCCGCTTAACCTAATACATGTGTCTTGACTATAAATTGATAAATGTTTGTTGAAACTCAAATCTAGGTCGGGATGAAGTTGTCCTTAAAAGCATTCTAAACTCAACCGAGATCAGTAGCAAAAGGATGGGTGAGGAGCTTGAACCCAAATGATATAGTTGGTGGTACAGAGATTGGACGAGGATGGTGTGAGGTAAACGCTCAAGTACCAACAAAAGAGATGAAGTGTTGGTGAGACCCTATGGGTTATTTGCCACAATTGAAGACGTGTTGGTGCAACCATAGCATGGCCTTGTCCCTTTATCTCGGTATGTCTTTGTTAATCTTGTGATACCAATAATTTTACTAACATGGAGCTTAATGCTTATACATGGGTGTTTATTTGTAGGTGGTCCGTGAGGATTGAGAGAGATGATGCATGATGACCACGGACTAAGCTTCTTGTTGCGTTAATGTATTGTTTAATGTTAATGGACTTTATGTTAGATTCTGTCTACCTTATTTATGTTTAGTGATTTTGTTATGACAATTGCTAATTTGAAATACAATTTCGTTTTATTCATTTAATATTTAGTTGATGTTTTATTCATATCGTAATAATAGAGTGTGCATGGTGAAAATAGCGTCCTATCATATGACTTGTCCGGACTTTGAAATTGTCCTATTAAACTTATTAACCGTCCTAACAATTAACTTAACATTGTAAAAGTGTCCTAATATGTTGTTATTAGGACGTTATTTAGGTTGTTAATAGACATTTTATACGACCAAAAAATTGGTTTCATAATCTTCCTTGAGATATTAGAACCCTTTTCTTGGTGCTAAAATAGCTATAATGTTATATGATAAGCGCCCTAACAATTATCTTTTAATTACGCTTGTATGTGTATCAAAAGATTAAAATTAGGTAACAACGTTTTACAACATTGTAAAAGTGTCCTAATATGTTGTTATTAGGACGTTATTTGGTTGTTCATAGACATATTATGCGACCATAAATTTGGTTTCATAATCGTATTTGGGATATTAGGACCCTTTTCTTGGTGTTAAAGTAACTATAATGGTATATGATAACCGCCCTAAGAATTAACATTAAAGGACGCTTGTATGTGTATCAAAAGATTAAAAGTAGGTTACCACATGTTAGAACATTGGAAAAGTGTCCTAATATGTTTTTATTAGGACGTTATTTGTGTTGTTTATAGACCTAAAATGCACCATAAAATTGGTATCATAATCTTATTTGAGTTATTAGTACCCTTTTCTTGGTTGCTAAAATAGCTATGATGTTACATCATAAGCGCCCTAACAATACTTTTAAGGACGTTTTATGTGTCTCAAAAGATTAAAAGTAGGTAATCACATGTTAAAACATTGTAAAAGTGTCCTAATATGGTTTTATTAGGACGCTATTTGTGTTGTTCATAGACATATAATACGACCATAAAATTGGTTTCATAAGGGTTAGGACGCTTTGGACCTATTACAACCGCCTTACATGAAACGCTTTCATCCTTGGTCCTATTAAATGAAAGGTCCTAAAAGTACCATTTTATGACGCTTATGGGGTCCTAAAAGCCACTTTTCTTGTAGTGAAAGCTTTAGTGAGAAGATCAAGAACATTGAAATCAAGATGGATTTTACCATTTGAATAAACCTTTTCTCATTACAATCTCTAATAAAATGATGCCTTATCTCAATATATTTAGTTCTAGAATGTAAAACAGGATTTTTAATGATGCAAATTGTAATCGTTATTATCAATGTAAATCTTAGTATGCATAAAGTTGTACCCAAAGTCCAAAGAATTGATTACGAATCCAAAGAACTTGACCACAACAACTAGCAAGCAGCCCACGTATTCAAATTTTCAGCTTGTTGAATTTGCCACAATAGTTTGCTTTTTACACCGCCAAGAAATTAGTCCGCTTCCCAAAACCGACATCCTCCAGCTTGTAGATTTCTATCCAAACTAGCACCAAGATAATCACTATCTCAGATAGGCCACCAAATCAAAAGGAGAATCCTTAGAATACCAAAGGCCCAATTTAGGATGACCTTTAAGGTATCTAAATATTCTCTTAACAGCATTCATGTGGGAGGTATTGGGTGTGACTTGAAATCTTGCACACACACATACTGAGAACATAATATATGGCCTAGGTGCAGTGAGATACATCAAAGATCCAATCATTGACCTGTACAACTTCAAATCAACTTTGGGACTTCCATCATCTGGTAGCAGTGGTTTCTGAGTCTCCATTGGTGTACTAGCACTCTCACATCCTGAAACCCAAACTTCTTCAAAACATCTGCTACATACTTGTCTTGACTAATGAAGATACCATCAGTCCTCTGTTGAACCTGTAGTCCCAAAAAGAAAGTGAGTTCTCCTATAGAACTCATTTGAAACTTATCATGCATAAGTTTCTCAAATTCTGTGCATAGCTCCTTATTAGTTGAGCCAAAGATGATGTCATATACATAAACCTGAACCAATAAAATATCATCTTTGTGCTTCCTAATGAACAAATTTTTATCAATCAATCCTCTTTTAAATCCATTGTCCATCAAATAAGTAGACAAGCACTCATACCATGCCCTAGGAGCTTGATGCAACCCATACATAGCCTTCCTCACCCTGTAAATCTTGTTAGGATGATCAGGATCTTCAAAACCAGGAGGTTGACAAACATAAACCTCCTCATCAATTGTGCCATACAAAAATGGACTTTTAACATCCATCTGATACACAACAAAATTCTTGAATGAAGCATAAGCCAAAAATAATCTAATAGCCTCAATTCTTGAAACTAGAGCAAATACTTCATCATAATCCAAGCCTTCAGTTTGTGTGTATCCTTGAGCAACCAACCTTGATTTGTTCCTTACCACTATTCCTCTTTCACCCCTCTTGTTTCTGAACACCCATTTTGTCCCAATTGCCCTCTTACCATTAGGAAGATCAACCAATGTCCAAACCTCTTGAAGTTTGAACTGAAGAAGCTCCTCTTGAATAGATTCTACCCATCCTTCTTCTGATAAAGCTTCTTCCACTCTTTTGGGTTCTTTTTTAGACAGAAAACAAGCAAACAAGCAATTTTGCAGATCTTTATGACTATTTCTTTTGTGAAGTGATCTTGCAAAGAAACCTTGCTCAGGAAAGGGTGCAGTGTTCTTAACCTTGCTTCTTGTTTGAACTGGAGTATTCAAATTTCCAAGTATTTGATCCTTGGGATGAATCTTGTGAATCCTTGTGGTAGTTATTGGACTTTCATGAATGACTGTTTCCACGTTAGTAAGATCAGCATTGAAGAAATCATCCATGTCTTCATCATCAGTAGGAGTATCAATTTCTATCAAAGCAGGCATGGTAGGATCATATGGATACTCCTCTTCACCAAATAATGGCTTTCTTTGTTGGTCCAAAGAAAGTACTATCACCGGTGCTTGCACCGGATTTCACTTGAACCGGTGGGTAGAAGATGGCTTAGCAGTGCTTTTATTATTACAATCCGTGCTTTTGATTGGCTCAGCATGTCTTTTCTTTCTTTCAATTTCTTCTACCAACACTAAGTCATCTTTCAATAACTCATCCTTATCTTGATGATGATCAACTTTGCTTCCAGTATTCAATGCATCATCATCAGTGGGACCTTGCTTATCAATGATGGGTGAGATGTAACCGACTTTCCACTTTTCAACCAAATAGAACTCCTTTGGAGAATCGGCTTCCTTAGAAGTTATTTCGCATCGACTTCCTTTTGTGTACCGCATTATCATTAGTGGAAGTTCCGCAATGATAGGCTCATAATTCATAGATTTGGTTAGCATATCAATGTTAAATGGCCCATCCGGTCCCTTGGTCTCAACACTAGGAGTCTTTTCACTAAATTGAACATGAAGGTTTTCTTCAACTATTCGGTCCTCTATTGTACACTCTAAAGGCTTTACTATTAGAAGAATAGCCTAAAAGTATCCATCATCGCCTTTTCTTGAAACTTTCCTAGGTAGTCTATGGTATTTAAGATAGTAACGGGACACCCAAAAGGTTTTAGGAATGCAATCATTGGCTTCCTATCGTGTAACAAACTCATAGGGTGTCTTGTTATGAGGCTTCACTACCTTACTTCTATTCTCGCACATAACATGCAAGGTGCCTTCGAAATTTCAAAAGGTAGTTGGTAACTTAGATTACGACAACATTGTCCTAGCAACCTCAATTAGTGTCCTATTTTTCCTTTCACCACACCATTACATTTGTGGTGTTCTAGCAACACTAAACTATCTTTCTATACCCTTAACTACAGTGATTCATCACATCATTCTTAAACTCGGGCCCATTATCACATCGATTACCTTGACCTTATGATTTACTAGATTTTCTATCTTAGTAATGAAACTCTTGAGGATCTCACTAGTCTCACTCTTAGCGTACCAAAAGTAAACCCAAAAATCTACTATAATCATCGGTGATCACTAGACAAGATCGCTTATGGTTCAAACTTTTAACAAAGGTAGGTCCAAATAAGTCCATATGAAGCATAAGCAGTGGTTGTGTGATGGTGTTACAGCTTTGGTCTTACAAGAAGCTCTATGTTGTTTTCCTTTTGACAAGCCACACATAGTTCCTTACACTCAAACACCTTAGAAGGTAACCTCTCACTAAGTTGCCTTTTACCGTTTATTGATTGTTTTGAAATTTAGGTGACCTAGCCTTCTATGCCATAACTTAGACTCATCAATCAAGCCTTAGCAAACAAACAAGTTAAGGACCTATTGGGAAGAACATCTTTAAGATAAAAAAAATATATGTTTTCCTTCCTAGGTACCCTAAGTCAGTATATATTTCTCATCAAGCATCTTAAAATCGGTGACAACACCACACTCTGTTTCACCAAAAGTACCCAGTTTTTCTTATCACACATTTGAGAAACATGAATAAATTATACTTAAGTCCTGCACGGATAGACCTTTTCAAAGTCTAAATTCCACATTACGATTGTGCCTCGCCAAGTATCTTTCCTCCCTTGGATCATTATCAAATGCCACATATCCTCCATCAAAAGCTTCAAAATCTTCTAGGTTGCTCCCATCCCAAGTCATGTGCCCGAGCAACCACTATCAAAAACTCCTTTATCTTTTAGCTCATCTTGTAGATTGCCCCGCACATGAAATTAAACAAATTAGTTCTTTTGTGGACCCAAGCCAATCTTGACTTGACTGCGCCGCTGCATTAACATAATCAAATTTATTTAGGTCCATTGATGCACAGTTGACATGATGTAACACCTTGGTCTTAGGCTTCCATTGCCAACTACCGAGGCCTTACAAACATAAAATGGTTTCCAACCAACGTGTCGATTATCACCTTTGGAATTTTTAAAACTTCTTTTTATCGGTGGTGATATTTTGCTTAGCCATGTTTACATTTTGCTTAGCGATGATTGGAACCCATTTGGGTGCGGCGATGACTATTGATTTTGTATTTCCATTCCTCATTAACACCGCTCTAGGAATCATGTTTACGTTAGGATGAGGGTTTGTTTTCTTTGAAAAGTTTTGTGATTTACCCTCCTCCAATGATTCCAAACTTGTGGTCTGCTTTTATACAGTTTCTCGTAAGTGCTCAAAACTACCACATGTAAAACAAGCCTTTTAACACATTGAAACTCATCTCCTAATCTTTTGATATTAGTCCATTGAAGTTTCTCGGTTTCCCTAGGTATGTATCTTTCATCATTCCCTAGGTACTTCCTTGTACTCTACTACTTTCTTGGCAATTTGAGCTCCAAATCTAGGTACAAGTTTGGCTTGTTCGAGAATCAACTTTCTTAACTTTTCTATCTTTTCAGTTTGAGTTGATTCGGATCTATCTTCCTCGAATCGATTCCCAATCTTCAATTGTGGGAGCATCGATGACTTATCGAACCTATCTTAGGTGATTCAATCTTGTTAGTCTCACCTACTGGGTTTATTGAAACTAAATTCACTGCTAAATGAGAGCTCTTTTATAGGTGGTGCATGTTTCATAAGAGATGGTGGTGGCATATCATTGTACCCAAGGCTAGTACCAACCTTGAATAATTTTTGACCTATTGGTTTATTTACTAGATCAGAAGCATACTGTGTTTTAGCAACCCTAACAACATGTTTTTCTTTTTTTTTAGGGCTTCTACTTTTACACTCTCTGCCTTTTCTAGTTTCTCTTTAAGCATCTTAATCTCTCTATCCTTAAGATCAATTTCTCCACCTAGTATATTAATTTTATCAACATACTCAAACTCACATTTAATCTGATGAATTAAGCTTTTCTTCAACACTTTCTAGACCAACTCTATAACCTAAGTTATCTAGAGACGACCTTTCTACTTCTTTCCTTAAACTCTCGGTGATAGCCTTTTGAGATTCTAAGTTATCTTGACATGATTTCAAAGAACAAGTAGAAGTTTTAGAATCATTAGATACCTCGAATCGAACCGTAAGATGAAGCATAGGCCATAAGAGCAAAGTTATGTTCTTTTAAAGCTTCACTAGCAAGAAAAGCGCATTGGGACCTTCTTTAACTGATCACCCGGTCATAATCACCAATCCCATCTTGAGCAACCAAAGTCAAGAAGAAGCGTGCTCTTGATGGTCTTCTTAATTCTTTCAATTCTCTTAGAGCTCGACATTCCCTAGCAAAGTGACCTTCTTCTTGCGGTTAAAGCACTCCATCTTGCTTTTGTCGAATCCAGCTCTCCTTTGACCATCATACTTAACCTGTCTTCCGGTCCTCCTCGAAACTTCCTTGCTTGGAGAGTCAACATTGCTATTTGCCATTGAAGATTAATCTCCTCAAGATCATCGGGATCAATTTGATCTAGATCTTGATTTAAAACAAGAATAACGGTAGTTAAATCGACCAGAAAAGCACAAATTGCACCATCACCGACATTATCACTAACGGTGGTATTGTTTGCAATAGCCGTGGTTATTCCATAGGCAGCAGTGGATACATCTTGTGAACTCTTGTGATTAGTGGAAACAAAAGCAATGTCTTGATTAGAAGAAGATGCAACAGCAACGTTATTTTCAGACTCATAAACCTTCAAGTTGTTGTAGAGATTTTCCAGAGTCATTTTATCAAAGTCCTCCTTATTTCTCCACACAATTGTATGAACTGCCCATTCAGGAGATAAACTTCTAATGAACTTCAAATTAATATCTTCTTGAATAACATTGTAGTCCACCGACTTCAATTGGCTGATAAGTTTTTGAAGCCTGTTATAAGTGCCATCAAGTTTCTCTCCACTAAGAGCAGTGAAGTTTTCAAGCTGATGCTTGAGCATATTCTTCCTTGATTTCTTTGTAGCTTCATTACAAAGAAACCTTGTCTCAAGAGCATCCGGTAACTCTTTAGCGAGACTCATATCTTTCAAAGTCCAAAGCATACTCATTAGGTATTCCCATGAGAGAATCTGTGAGCTTTGATCTCCGGTTTCCTTTTGCCTTGTCGACTTCACTAACAATAGCTATCTCTTTACCATCATCACCTTCTTAGGAAGAGTATCACCTTTTCAACAACATCCCAGATGACATAGTCAATCATACAAATGTATTGCCTCATTCGCATTCTCCAGATTTGATACTCACCATGCTTGAGCATGGGCACCTTTGATGCGATTACCATGTGAGTTTCATCGGACATCTTAGCTTTCTTGAATAGAACTTAATGAACTTCTTCTTGGTTACGGTTTCTAGATCACAAGCTCGATACCACTTGTTGATCCCAGTTGAGCAAACGATCTAATATAAACCGACTTAAACAAAGACTTATTAAGTATCACGCGAATTTAATACTTAATCTTAAGAAGAAGAATAATGAACATTCAACACCTCAATATTATTATTAATACGAATACTCTAACCAGTATTAGGGTTTTACAACCTTCAAGTGTATCGACCTTAGATATAAAACATACGTATATCTAATCTAACCTAGGACCTCCTTTTATAGACTAAGGAGTCTTTTACATTATACAATACGTAACCTACAAGATAAATATCTTTTCCATATTTATCTAATACATAATACTAAACCGACTATACAAGACTAGCAGTGGTTACATTACAATATCCGTGGTTACATAATACTACTAGCCGCGGTTTGTCTTCAGCAGTGGATTCGTTCTTCTGTCCATGGTTTCATCAACTCTGTCCGTGGTTCTAACACTTAGAATAATTCTTGATCCAAGGAACCAAAAACCCAACACTATTTTTATGAAACACATATAAGTAATATTTCTTACTTACATTTTCATAAAATACATACTCTAGAACTAACTAGTTAAATGTAATGTGCTAGTAAATAGACTTGGACTATCCATAACCCAAAACCCATAACCCATGACCCATGTTCATTACATCATGCATGACATCACAATGGGTAAAACCATGACCCATGATCCAAAGTCCATGAATCATAAACCAAAGTCCATAACCCATGACCCAATATGTCTATTGCATCATGCAATACATTTTTTGGAAAGGCAATTTTATTAAACAACACTAGTAAGGAGCTAGATAAAAAGTTACAAAGTAATCAAGCAAGAGTTACAAGAGTATATGCGATTTATGACCCAATCATTCCATTACCTGACCCATAGTCCATAACTCATAACCCAAAATCCAGAATTATAACCCAAAATCTGGACTTGACTGACCCAGTTTCCGGATCCCTTGGTTTGCACTGGCTTGATCCCTTTGGGAAAGGATCCGGTGGATCCGATCGATCAAAGGACAGTTTATCTATAAATAGTTGGTCATTTCCTCATTTCTTCTCACCACTTTTAGACATATCTTCTCTTTATATTCTTACCTCTTTAACCTCAGATCCAAGGATCATCTATGTAGTTTTTTTTCTTCTTATTGATTCTCTAGGTTCCTCTTAAAGGCGAGATCACGATGATTAGTATAGAAGACTTGCAAGCTCGAATACATGGATTCCTAGACTTCATCATCATCACAAGATCACAAAAGTGTCTCTTGTTGTTGATTCCTCTAAATTATGTCATAGGTGTAGTGTGTTAACTAGTGGTGCTTGGATTAGTTCCTCCATTGTAAAGTAACTCGGTATCTAGCCTTGTACCAGATAAAGTGTAGGCGACGTAGGTTTGGTTCTACCTTGTGTAAGAACCCGATATCTAGCCTTGTACCAGATAAAGTGTAAGCGACGTAGGTTTGGTTCTAACTTGTGAAAGAGCCCGATATTTAGCTTTGTACCTGATAAATTGTAAGCGATGTTGTGAAGGCTTCTCCGCCAAGATAAGGAGCTTGTGGTGTGTAGTGTTTACGAACTCTCGATTTGGGTACTCGGGGAGTGGATTAGGGCAAGGAAGGTAACCTTGTAGCCGAACCACTATAAATACTTGTGTTATGGTTGTGTCTTTCTTTCTCTATCTCGTAATATTTTTTATTCACTATCAATATCCACACACACCAAAGACTAAAATAGATTGACATAAATTGATCTAAAAATTTTAAAATAAATTTTTAATTGATAAAACTATTCAACCCCCCCCCCCCTTTCTAGTTTTTTACAAAGAATTTACACGAATAAGAAAGCTTGGGGGCCTTTTGTTTTATTCCTCACGTGATAAGGTTTAATACATAGGTGACAAGGGCATTTTGGTTTTTTTTTATTGTTTATAAGAAATTCAAAGTTTTTTTTTTAATCATTATCATTAAAAACCAACTTTAATAGTTTCATTTAGATATATTTGCTAGTTCGATCAAAATTAAAGGTTATTTGTTGTTGCGGGTTTCTTATGGTATTATCATGTTATCTCAATTGTCCTGAAATACATTGGATGACCGAGATATTTAAGTGCATTTCAGTTGATGGCCTTGTACCTTGGTTTTTTTGGATCTTGTATACTTTGGATATCCAATCACTATCTATAGTAGGCCTTGGTAAGGTAACTATAAGTAGCGGTTGCATTGTCCATTTTATTTGCTAAAACGTTATTCATAATGTAGGTTTCCTACTGAGAAGGGTAAATGGAATTGGTGGGCAGTGCATGATGCTAAGAATAGAGAGTTGTGAAAAATGAATATTTTTTTATCCTAGCAATGCACTGCCATTAGAGGTTTGGTTTGTTTCACATGGGGTGATCTCTGTTTGTTAATGAAGCTTGTCTTCTTCATGAGTTATGTTATACTAGTGAGATATAGTTGTTGTGTGAGCTTGACTTATGAAGTTATGCAGGAAATGTAGTTGATGCATAAGTGTCTCTCATTCGGTGAGTCTAGGTATAGCTATAACCTTCATGATGATCCCTTACAATGGGTTCTATAGATCACTTAAAAGTAGAGGAAGCATTTTAATGATCTATTTAGGACTCTTTGTTTGAGAAAACGTAGTCATGAGGTTAGTGTTTTGTAGGATCGTAATATTTAATGTGTTGATGATTCGGGTGGTCTTGGATGATGGAAATACATGTTAGCCATTTAGAGAGAGAAAGATAAGAGCGATGGGTGTTCTTGGTAGAGAGTTACTTTGAAACAAATGAAATGTTAGATTGAGAAGCACCAACCCTCTACCTTGGAAGGTAGAGGGTATTTATAAGTTACAAACTAAACGACCTCCTGACGGCCTGTGGATCAGGTATACAGTGGGTAAAGACCCGTCCTTCCTCCACGGTGTTACACTAAACTATTCTACGCTACTAATTAACTAATTAACTACTAAACAACGTAAATAACTACAAGTCTACGAGCTAACATATGCTAGACCATAATTGGGGTGACCGACACTTTAACATGGAATTTCCAATTCCTAACATCTTTAAAGGGGATATTCGGTGAATATGGATTCTTTAGGATAGTCTTAATGTAGTATGCTTGATAGTATAGACTGCTGGTTTGTATTTGCAGCATTTGTATTTTGACTGATTCAATCTTGTTATATGAGGAAGTTTGGGCCTGTCCAAAGTTTCATTTCTTATTATTCACCAGTTTTCACCAAAATCCATCCATTTTATATCAAAATAACCACTAACATCTCATAAAACACAAAATGCACGTCTAAAAACACACACAAACTCTCAACTAATTGCTCATACACCATGCTACTAGCACCACCATAAGATCATGGGAACTGTCATTACAACAACCACCACGTTTTTAATTTGCGGCTTTTTAGTTTGCACGTAATTTTTATACAACTAGTTATTTAGTTTCTAATTTTTATAAAAAGAGTTGTTTATTAAACGCATTTTTTATCAATAAAAACCTTACTTATCAATAAAAAGTGTTGTTTATCAATTAAAAGAATTATTAATTAGTTTTTTGCTGAACAACATCATAATGTTCATTAGTTTTTTGAAAAAAGATTATGTTGTTCATTAGTTTTTCAATTTTCTAAAAGACATCACGTTGTTCGTCAGTTTATTAGTTTTTTAAAAAATAAATCACGTTGTTAATTAGTTTTCTAAAAAAAAAATACAATGTTCATCAGTAAGCCTTGTTTATCCGTTAGTCTTGTTCTAGTTAGATCACGTTGTTTATCAGTTCATGAGTTTTCTAAAAAAATCATGTTATTTATCAGTTTATCAGTTTTCTAAAAAAAATCACATATTTTCATCGGTTCGTCTTGTTCATTAGTTTGATCACAATGTTTTCTAAAAAAAAGAAAGGTTATTCATCAGTTCATCAGCTTTCTAAAAGCAATCACAATGTTCATCAGTTAGGTCACAATGTTCACCAGTTTATCATTTAGTCTTGCTCATCAGTTAGTCTTGTTTATCCGTTAGTCTTGTTAATCAGTAAGTCATGTTCATCAGTTAAAAAAGCAAAAAAGAAACTAAAAATGTATTGTAGTACACCAATTAATGCATTTAAATGTACTTTTATAAGAGAAATCTCTCTTAGTCATTTTATCAAACACCTTTTGTGTACTAAATATGTTTAAAACTTCATTTTCAAAATGAGATATATCACTAATATCATATCGGAATTGAGCGCAAATTTCTTGGTAAAAATGACCACAAATCTACACCTTTCATGTTTTAAGTTTTGCGTAATTCATCTTTAAGTTAGATAAAATTAAGGCTGAAGATGCCGAAATTTTCAAAAAAGTCAACACCTACTTAAAAACAAAAAAGAAAAAAGGTTTCTATTTATATATCAAAATTCATACTAAATTAAAAATAATTAAATTCTAAAAATGATGATGAAATCAATTTTTTATAAAAGTTTGTCATTTGAAAATTATGATAATTTTAAGTTTGCGAGTGAAATTAAAAAAAGGAGTCAAATGACCAAAGTGACATTTGACCGAAGATTTAGAAAAAGAGATGGAGCACTATAAGTTTGGTGGGACACACTTCACATTATAAATGGCTTTTTAGACTTTGCAAATTTGTTGGTTTTTTATTCGAACGCAACTCTTGTATGATATTGAGTGTACAATATGATATTAGATTATTGACCCTTTTATTGGACGGGCAACTGATTGTGTCATTTAAATATGACAATTTTATGACCGGTGTATTAGAAAGGTTGCCTAAATTTTTTGCCTTTTGGAAGTGAAGAATAATTATAACATCACCGGCGTTATCCGGTGCTATTTGACTATTTATTTTGGCATGAGTTACCCCAACACCCCATGAATTAATTCCCAAACACCTCATAGGCCGGGCCTCTTAATCCGTACCCCAATCCGTACGGTACCTTGTCTTGTCTTTTTTTTTTTTTTTTTTTTTTTTTTTTTTTTTTTTTTTTGTTTGTTTTTTTTTTTTGTTTAATTGTGTATAGTTTATTTTGTGTGGTATATTTAATTTGTGTAGTGTTTTTTTATGTATATAGTGTATTTATTTGTGTAGTGTTTTTATATGTAGAGTATTTATTTGTGTATTGTTTCCATTTAATTAAACAATAACAATAAAACATTAAACAAGTACAACAACAAATGTTTTCAATATTACAACGAAATCTACTCCACATGAAGATTATTAATGTCATCTATAAGCTCATAGAGTATTCCACTCGACTGACATGCGTGATCAACTGGATTTCTTGCCAATTCCAGTGATGCCTCCAACGTCTTTATTTTTGCCTTCAACAAATTGTTTTGAGCCAATAGCATGTTGATCGCTTTATCTTTAGTTTGTGATTTGCAATCTGCGTTGAAGAAGAGGCTTGACCAAAGTACTTTTGTTGAAATATTTCCTTCCACATGAAGTATCGACACCCATAGTCTTTAGTCTCTGGCTGTTACATGATGAAACAATTATAAGAAATGTATTCTAAACAAACAAGTTATTGATATATTTACACAAATAAGCAAACGTTTAATTATTTACCTTTGACAAAGGACATGCATAATACTTCAGACCACAAGTTTTGGGCAGTTGGGATGTTCTTTCAATTATAAATCCACGTCGACAACGACACTAGAAAGGATTTTCTTGTTGCATCTGGCCAAAAGAATTTGTATAATTATTCACAACATAAATTAGTAATATCATGGTTCACAAAATTAGAAGCTTCGAATACATAAATAACCAATCTTGTTATAGATTAATAGTTGATACATGGTTCACAAAATTACAATATAACTAGAAACTAAGATCAATCACGCCCGAGGCGTAGTCGCCCAATGATGCCGCCATCCATCTCACACGAGACTCTAACTCAAATGCGTCTCCTCAATCCGTCAATCTCTGCTCGTACTCGTCAACGCGAGACGGTGAATAAAAGATGAGGAAGAACCGGAGGACGGTGTATAAAATTGTCCTCATCTGCAGCTGGAGATATAGTTGGAGAGGGAGGCACATAAGATTGTGAAGAAGACACATAATCTGGACTCTCAACACGAGCGGGTGCAGTTTTTAGACCTGTTGCCTGTTGTGACATGGTTAGACTTGTGCAGTTTTGAGACATGTGGTGCAGTTTTGAGACCTGTTTGGCTAGACTGCAGTTGCTTGTGGTGCTATTGCTTTTGTGTGTTTGTCCAGTTTTTAGACCTGTTACCTGTTGTGACATGGTTAGACTTGTGCAGTTTTGAGACACATGTGGTGCAATTTTGACATGGGTGACTTGTGCAGTTTGGCTAGATTGCTGTGCTGTTGTGAACTTGTGCACTTGTGCAGTTTTGAGACCTGTTGTGACTTTGTGAGACCTGTTGCAAAGTGAGGCGATGATGATAACCGAAATCGAATGGACGGCAAAGTGAGTTTTATCTCACTTTGCAACCTTCGAACTTGAGCCTTTTTCAAAAATTTTCCGAGGGGGTGATGATTTTTGAGCCTTAAATTTTTTTCCGAGGCGATGATGATAATCGAATGGACGGTAAAGTGAGATAAAATTTCACTTTGCAACCTTCGAACTCGAGCCTCAAAAATTTTCCGACTAAGTTTTTTTTTTTTTAAAGTTCAAAAAAAAAAAAAAAAAAAAAAAAAAAAAAAAGAACCTTGTAAAAACTAAAAGTTAAACTTGTACAAAACTTAAAAAACTTGTAAAACTAGACTTAAAAAAACTTGTAAAAACTTGTACAAAACTAAAAGTTTGTATTACTTTTATTTTGGCAAATCAAAGCACTCTAACCTCAACTTTTTTATACTTTGGTACGGAAATCGAAAAAAAACATTCCCCCAATGATTAGCCACCAACCCCACCAATCATAGCCAAACACCCCATAGCCCCTATGGGGTGCCTGGATAACATGACCCTTTATTTTTCAATGCATGCTTAAAATGATTCCACGACAAAATGATGAAAGTTGAGCTATTAAACAGAGTTAAGGTATGACGGAGTCGTGCTCGGGTTGGGCATCGAGTACGTGAACCCGAGCGGCAACACCGCTCCGCCTAGCTCGGGTTCGACGTCCGGGTTTGATTTGCGAGCTCGGAAGCCGCTGATGACCGTTTGGAAATTTTGACCGTTGGGCTCAATTTTAAATACATGGGAATTTTGAACGTTGGGTAAAAAAAAAAAAAATCTTCCTATTTAACAAACTTTTACATTTCAAATAACATTACCTTTTAACATATCATAAAAAACACACACTAAATAACCTCTCCAAAAAATGTCACCGATTCTTCCGATCACGTTGTTCCTTCTTCGTCGACGAGATATCCACGGGTAGCTCGTTGCAAAATATCTTCAACTAGCGGCTCAAGATTATGAAGACACGGCAAGCTCTACCCGAACTAGCGAATCGTCATCGGGATATAGGTCTTGAAACTTTAGAGAATGATTGGTTCGTTGAAACACCAAAGTACAACGACGAGTACTTTAAAAAAAATTTGAATGGAGAAAAGCATGTTTTGCAAATAGTGGGTGACATTGAGCGAGATACCCATATTTTCAAGAAGGCTACGATGCGCGATTTCAAAAAGTTTCACGGCGAAACAAAAATCACATCTACCGTTAGGCAACTCGAACCGCAATCCGCGATGAGTATGACGAATATTTATGCATGTCTCAAAGAACGGACGTGAAAGTCTTGATAATTTTGTATTGCCATCATTGAGTTATACGGTCGGGAGTACCTCACGTAGGCCGACAAAGACACGATCTTGCTCGCATTTTCCGTGCCCATGAAGCTAAGCATCACCTCCCCAGGATGCTTGGTAGCCTTGATTGTACACACGCCGATGGAAAAATTGTCCTAGACATTTGAGAGGCAATATACGAGAGAGTGACTATGGTGTTCCACTATTATGCTTGAAGTCACGCCACAAGATATGTGGATTTGGCATGCTTTTTGGTCCACCGGGTCAAACAACGATATCAACGTATTGAATCGCCCGACTTGTATCTTACATTTCGAAATGGAACGGCGATGAATAGTTCATTCCACGTGAATGGACGCTTACAAACGCTGCTACTATTTGGCGGATGGAATCTATCCTAAGTGGTCCACACTTGTTAAAGCATACCCGCTTCCAAGCGACCCAAAGGAAAAGAGATTTCTGGTTACAAGAAGGAGCGAGAAAGGATGTCGAGAGAGCTTTTGGTGCTCTCAAAGGAAAATGGAAAATTCTCGATCGACCTCTCGAGCTATGACCAAAGCGAAGATTGCCAATCGAGGTTCATGCGTGTGTTATTTTGCACAATATGGTTATAAAGCGAGGAGGGCAATCTCACGGTTCATATAATGGATGCGCCGGTCCACCAAATGTTCGACGGCAAAGGTGGTAGCGGAGTTAATAGACTAATTTCTCCATGACCGCCTTCGATATGATCTCACGAGCACGAGCACGTGAAGACTTGCCGATCTCGATGATTAATGGCTTTTTTTTATTTTAATCTAGTTATTTTTAAGTATTATGTTATGTTTTTTTTTTTTAAGTATTATGTTATGTTTTTTTTTTAAGTATTATGTAATGTTTTTTTTTAAGTATTATGTAATGTTTTTTTTTAATGAAATGGTATGTTTTTATTTTAAATATTGTATGTGATTTTATGTATTTAAAAAAAAAAAAAAATGGAATTCGGGTACTAGGGTTCCACTCCCACTTGTTAGGGTAGTGTTAGGGTAGTATTGGGGTAGTTTTGAGTTGGAAGGTTTTTATTGGATAGAGGTGACGTGGCACCCTTAGGGTATTAGGGTAGTAAACTACCACTCCCTCCCCCCTAACAAACGTATGTAGTTATGATCAATGTCAACACGGAGAAGTACAATATGATCAATATATAGGTAAATAAAAAAAACTAATAAATATATGGGTTTGACTTCCGAGATGAATTACTATACAAAAATATCATCTTTGATGATTCTAAGGCTAAATACAGTAATGGGGTAGATCGACAAGGGGATCGACTTGGCCGATCGATCATTTCTACTGTGGGTGTCGATTGGCAATCGATTGATTGATTTTTGTTTTTTTTGTTTTTAATTAATAATAGTCGATGGGACGATCTACTGTCAAGATAATAAATAGTAAAAAAGTGACCCCTTAATTTTTGTAACCGTTGGCTATTAAAAAAAACTTAATTTTACATTATAAATACCTCACACAAACCACAATTCAAACTCCATTTATCTTATGATTTTATACACTTTCATCAACTTTTTAAATGACTTGTTCGCTTCCACACACCGTCACTAAAATTAAAGCTTTGGTTCAGAAACAAATTGACGAGGATAAAGCTCGTCAGCTAGTTCTTGTGAACTTAGCCGTAGAATTTGAAAATGCATTTGTAGCTAAAGAAGATTTGAGGATTGCAGTGACATTCCACAAGAGAAACGTGCTTTGACCGACGCTTATATGAATCAAGCATCTGATTTCGATTACGAGAGACATAATGCTTTGTTTATAAAGGTGGGAAAAATAGAACTACAAACGAATTATAAATTTGTTTGGATGCATGTTAAAAATAAGTAAGAGTATCGTGTGTTTGTATTGTTTTTTAAATTTCGTATTGTAAAGTTTATTTTTATTTAAATGAATGAAAATTTATTTTCAAGTACGAAGAAACAAAATAGAATACAAACTTTTATTCATTACACAAGCATAGCAGAATACAACATTGAAATGAAAATAAAAACTACGACATAGAATATAAAACAAATAAGTTATTCAGCTATAGATTAATCTGAATCAGGATACTCCCCAGATGCAGAATCATAATCAGGATACTCCCCAAATTCCAACCTGAAATAGTCATCTCCATCTTGTTCTTTCCTATGTTTCTCATCCAACTCTTGTTGATGCCTTACGTTTTCTGCATCAACCTTTGCTTGTTCTTCCATAAATTCTCTTAATGCCTCTTCATCTAGAAGAAGTTGCTCTTCTTGTTCCTTAGTAAGAAATCCATAGGCATTTTCATAACTTTCAGTTTCATATTCATTACCTGGTTCCTCAACTATTAAAAATGAAGAATCAATTGACATAGATTACTAGGTATGTTGTTGTGATGATGAACCGTAGTCGGGGTTTAAGGGGCGAGTATTTCCAAGAATAAACGTTTCTTTGGGTGTTGGTCGTGAGTTCTTTCTTGAGACATTTTTGTATAAAATTGTGAAGTTGAGAGAAGTTTTGTGTGTGAGATATGTTTTTTTTTTGTTGTTGAAAATGTAGTGGATATATATAGGGAAAAAAGATAGGGTTTGTTTTGTAAAAATAAAAAGATAGGGTTTTTTTGGAAAAAAAAATGAAGGTCGCCCGTACTGTGTTAAAAAATCACTTGTAGGTCATTAGAGAGATAAAGCTGGCCGGGTAAAATGGAGGTTAGAGGTTCTGAAAGAACGTATTGGTGAATGAAGTTGACTTTGACTTATAGTATTTGGGCCCTAAGGAGCTTTCAACAAAAGAAGTTCACCATGCCTTTTCTGGTGCTTCGTGCCTGCTATGATTGCTTGTCTCTTCGACCCTTCCCTTATTGTGGTTAGCCTAAAGACATGAGAAAGGTAAGGTCAAATACCTTTTACATATCCAAAATGGGTTTGATTTATAAATGAAATTACAATATCGTGTTTCTTCGTGTTAGACAACCTTCCTCTATTTCAGTACATGTTGAAAGTTTCTTTAATTTTCCTTCCAAGAACTATAATGAAAATGAACCGTGAACATAAGAATATTGATGCTTTTCTTTTAGGCTGAAAGCTGAGGAAAAAGTAACATACTTTTTTTAATGTCTTGTTTTGAATAACATACTTTCTTGTGTGCAATTGTCATTAACTCACGACTAGTTAATATACTAACATGAGTAGCTTTGCAAATGATTTTGATTGTGAATCTACAGGCAGCTGAAACTTTTCTGTAAATTACTGTTCAATTGCGTGTGAGATTTTCAATATAAAAGTTATGTGATTCTAGCATTTCTCATGAATATTAAAGGGTTACACCTATAGATCAAAATATCACAATGTGTTGGCTTGTCTATGAAGGGAACACGTTAAGTGGTTTAATTGTATCACGATGCGAACATCTAAAGAAGTTATATAATTCTAGAACTTTAAAAGTACACTACTCACTTTGTAGTTTTTATTTTTTGGGTAAAAGGGAACTTCCACCCTGGTAAAATATATTAGCCAAAAAACCGTTTAAAGTACAATGGAATGTGGCTGAAATGCCACATTAACTTCAAGCAATCGCTTGAACAACCACTAGTTCATTTATGACATGCCATAAATGAACAAGTAGTTACCAACAACTAGAATAACCACTTAAAACATAAAAGACATGCAAAACAAATAAACAAATCCACATAAAATATTACTTTCACGAACGGCCTTGAAGCTTAAAATCAAACTGATTGTTAAATTTCTCAAATTGCTCAGGTAAGTCATAGACCTGGGCCGCATAATCATAAAAAAGATAGCCTTCAAGCTCGTTATGTCCTCCTGCTGATGAAAAGTAACTGCCCATAGGATCATTTGGCTCAAACACCTCATCATCACTATCGGAATCAACCACTTCACCCACCTTAGAGAATGGGTTGCCCTTCCTTTCACCATCAGCCATCGGAATAGGTTTACCATTATCATCCACAAGGGTAGCCTTCCCATCAATAATAAGCTTTTTAAGCTTCCCAATTTTTTCAGCAATGGGAGTGTTCTCCAGAGGCGATGGAGGCATAGTTTTGGAAGAACTAGAGATAACTTAAGAAGTACACGTAGTGCCAATCACAGGTTCCAAAACCGAATCTTGTTTCATAAGCACATAAAAACTGTTCTTCAAATCAACAAGGTTGATATCATCCACCCAATTAATATTCTTACCTTGGTCATCCGAGATGGAGTCGTACTACTAGTAGGATCAGTAGTAGGTTCGTTACAAGAAGTAGAACATACATTAACCGTTGAAGAACCTGTATTCGATTGGACAGAAGCCTTAGACGTCGATGCTCCTCCATTATTTGGCTTAGTAACCGGCCTATAGTAATACAAAACTTTAGGCTGTTAAAAACGAATCCCATCAACCTGACGATTAGTACCCTGAAGCTTACCTTTTCCTTTCATCTTATAAGCTTCAACGAAACCCTCTTCATCAACGAATGATTTATCTTTCACAACCGGTTTCACTCTCTTTGGACATCCATCATCATTGTGATCAAATACTTTACAAGTCTCACATATTGGCGGCTTCCACTTATATTCAATATCAATTTTTCCAATGAATGACCTGACCCATTAGGGTAAGGGATCGCAACCACAAGAGAGTCAATTAAGGCTTCCTTTGACGACACTTCCACAAGGTTCCTAGCATAGGAATTACGACCCCACGACTTAAGGCACATCGTACTCGTGTAGGAATCAAGCATGATAGGACGACCAATTTGCGTTGTAATCAAACTAAGACCAACCTCAGAATACGCAACAATCGGAATATTAAGGAGTTTAACCAAAACAGGAGCTAAAGTTATATCATCTTATGTAAGTTTAGTGTTCGGAGTCCAAATATCAAAAAGATAGGCACCAATCGTATCAACTATGGACCTCCTTCCAACACCCTATCCATACCCTCTTTGTTTTCAAATTGGAATAGAAAAAAACCAATATTAAGCTTAAACCTTTGTAAACCAAACTTCGCCCAAGTATTTCTAACATAATTTTCAGCTATCGGAAAAACGAGTTGTTAATACAAATAAACCGTAAAAACGTTTATTAATATTTTGCGATCTCTTTGTGTTTTGTTGATAACAAATATAATGTTGTCTTAAGTTTAATTATAAGGATACATGTTATTTTTGTAAAGCATTTACATATAGCCATTTAAATACAAAAATGTAGTAATTAAGCTTTTGTTGTAATAGTTTATTAGGATGGGTAAAAACCATAACCCATGGATCTTAACCCATACCCAAGAAGACTAGATACAATGTATACTTAGATACATTGAATCTAAAGAAAACCCATGGACCAACCCATAACCCATGACCCATAACCAAAAAACCCATGGGCAAAGAGGAGCGTTCCACGGATCCCTAGGTTTTCACTAGACGGATCCCAAGTGGAAGGGATCCGTGGGATCCGGGGAACAGTGAGGAATTTTGCCTATAAATAGAGAGCCATTTCTTCATTCTAACTCACCCCTCTTCTTACTAAATCTCTCATACACTCTCATTCTCTTCTAACATATAGATCACTTGATCTAGAGAGTTGTTCTTCTTTCTTTCTATTTGTGATCCTCATATAGGTCCTTCTAAGGTGAGATCACGAGCATTCTACAAGTCATCCAAGCAAGGGTCCTTGATTGATTTGTCACCCGCAAGATTTTCAGAGCGAAGATCTTGTATTTGATATTTCACATATTTGTTGTGTAATAGTTGTGTTGGTTTGGTCCACCGTGCTACGGACTCGGTATCTAGCTTTGTACCGGAAAAAGTGTAAGCAACGTTGTGAAGGCTTCTCCGCCAAGTGAAGGAGTTTGTTGACATAGTGCTTGAACTCTCGAGTAGGTGACTCGGGGAGTAGAGTAAGGCAAGGAAGGTGTCCTTGTAGCCGAACCACTATAAATCGGTTGTGTCTTTTCTATCCCTTAACTTTATTTATTTGCTTGCATTATCATTAGATCTATACATTCTCAACATCCATACGATTTCACATAATATCGAATCTAAAGTTTTTGAAATCAACTTAAAATCGGCAAAACTATTCAACCCCCCCTTCCAGTTTTCCACAATTGGCATCAAGAGCTAAGCTTATAAAAGTTTTAAAATAAAATTGTATTTTAAAAACTTTTCGATCACTATGGGTTCTGAAAATTATAAGGAAGGGCAATCCATGCAACGACCACCACTACTTGAAACTAACGGTTTTATATATTGGAAAAATAGATTCGAAACATATGTGAAGTCCAAAGGTATTGATCTTTGGTACATTATTGTTGAAGGTGATTTTTAGGCTACTTCAAATAACGATAAAGGAAATTTAGTTCACATACCTCATGATAAACTAAACGATGAAATGAAGAAAAAGCTTTCTAAAAATAGTGAAGCAAAAATGGTTTTATATAATGCTTTACCGAAAAAGGAATTCGAAAGAATTTCTATGCTTAAAACCTCTAAAGAAATTTGGAATTCTTTAGTTGTAACTCATCAAGGCAACCAACAAGTTAAAAATAATAAAATTGATTTATTTGTTCAACAATATGAACAATTTTCAATATCGGATGAGGAAACTATAGATCATTCATTTGCTAACTTTAATACTATTATTACATCTTTACAAGCACTTGATGAATCTTTTTCTAGCCGTAACCATGTTAGGAGATATCTAAGGGCACTTCCATCGAAGTGGAGATCCAAGGTGACGGCGATCGAAGAGTCAAAAGATTTGACAATCCTCACCCTCGATGAACTCATAGGCAACCTAAAAGTCTACGAGCTTGTCCTAGCTAAAGATTCCGAAGTCTCAAAGGTGAAAGAGAAACACAAATCTCTTGCCCTTAAAGCCAAAAAGGTTTCGAGCGATGAAGAGAACTCAACCCCGAGTAGTGACGACGAAGAATACGCTATGGCGGTAAGGGACTTTAAAAAGTTCTTTAGAAGAAAGGGAAGATACGTCAAACAACCGTACGACGACAAGAAAGGCTTTTGGAAAAGCAAAGAGGACAAGAAGCCAAAGGATGATCGTAGTTGCTTTAAATGTGGGGACCCAAGCCACTTTATTAGTAAGTGTCCCAAACGGGATGATCAAAAGGCGTTCGTGAGCGGAACATGGGGAATGAGCGACGAGGAGGACGAAGAAATTTGTCTCATGGCAAATGACGAGGTATGTCACGAATATTATAGTAGCTCATCACTCGATGACGACTCATTGCATAATGAATATGATAAACTATGCAATATTAGCTTAAAACTAGTTAACAAAAACAAGCTTTTAAAGAGTCAAAATCAACGTTTAGATAAAGAAGTCATAGAATTAAAAGCAAAACTAAAACGTTTAGAGAAGGGTAAAATAGCAAGTGGTGAATGTGAACTTTGCGTTCAACTTCAAACACTAGTGGATCACTTAGATTCTAAAATTGCTAGAATGAGCACAAACACTTTAGATACAATATTCGATGGCGTTAAAACCGGAAACAATCAAAAGGGTCTAGGAAGTCAACAACTTGATCCATCAACTAGTGAAAGTAAAGAAACAAAATTTGTTAAGGAACTAGAAAAACAAGCCACTGTTGTGGCAGATCCCACAGATCCTCTAAAAAGGGAACCGGCTAGTGTACAGAAAGGGATCCGTGGATCTGCTATAGCAAACAGTAGCAATAACGTAGCCTCTTCATCTAGAACTGAGTTTGTCATAGTTAATAGGAAGAACCCAAATCATGTCACCACTAGACAACCACCTCCAAAATATAATCCTACTTTTGCAAGAAACAAAGCTCCATCTATTTCAAAACCTAATTCATTTAGGAGACCTAATAACATTTACCCCAAAAGTAACCATCAAATGGGATGGAATCCAAACATGCAAAACGGTTATCATTTTCAAAACTTTGCTCCATGGAATGCATACTCATCTTATCCATACATGTCTAACATGAATGGAATGTTTAACACTAATGGACCCATGAACAAATGGGGACCAAACTTTTGAGTTTATTATTGTTTTAGGTGTTGATAACGCTACACGCGTCGTTCGGGGTCAAGGAAACTTCCTTTTCTTCGAGCAAGTTTTATAACACCCTAGGCAGTGAACCTAATCGTTGTAGTGTAGTAATTAGGGTAAGCCATGGGTATTGATATCGTTCTCTAGGGGAATAGGAATGCTAGTGAGAAGTTACTACGCTAAGGTTGAGGTTGAGGAAGATTATTTTTGTATTTTTATATTTTTGTAGAAATGGAAAAGGTACGAATCTCGGGTATTGGATTTGGGGTTGGTATTGCTACCGATTACTCTACTATTATCTAATTATCTAAGCTAAGGTTGTGATAGTCTATGTCTAATTGATGTGTACTGTATGATAGTTTAAAGATGTGTTTACTTAGGTTTTACTACTCCTTAATTATCTCCTATTGATGGTTGATTTGTCACGTCCTTATTCCTAGTTGCGTTGTGATTCTAAGGCTATAGGCGTGCTTATTTCCTAACTCTTTGAAATTACCAAAGGGTCTTGTTTACAAATCCTCTAGTGATTTATAGACGCCTACTCTACGGTTGTCCTTGAATACTTTATCCTACAATTACCTAGATAATTATATTCTAAAGTTCACAAAGAAATGTCAAGCATTAAGTACACAACGAATAATCTAGCGCACTCTAGATCATTAGTCAACTAAGATAAGTATCAACCAATCAATATTCAATAATTAAGTTTCATATTCCTAAGCAAACACACAAATAAATTAGCGGGACATGGAGAACATGCAAGCATACACACAAATAATCAAAGACATAATTAAATTAATGAAGTAAATACTTATCTTGATGTATAATAGGGTTTAGAACCTAAAATATCGCACAAGAAAGCCTTGGTTCGGTTTTAGGTTTTACCCAAAAGACTACACACCAAAACCGAAAAATTCGGATTCTATATATAAGATTACATCCGCGACGCGCCACCTTATGTTTCGTGACGCCGTCGTGTCGCCGTCATTAGGGTTTCGCCTTGGCCACGTAAACCTTACGACGGCGCCACCTTATTTGTGACGCCGTCCCTTCACTCGACGCCGTCTTGGTCGCATCTAGGCCGCCCGAGTAACGACGGCCTACCTTTAGAACCCGACGTCGTCCTTGAAAACATGCAATTTCGCCCGACCCGTCGCAAAATTCCTTCCCGACGGCGCCGCAGATATGCTGACGCCGCCGCCTTATGTTTCAATGACTTTGAGTGTCTCGATTCGACTTTGGCCATTTTCTTCAGATATTCGCCTTTTCGTCCAAATAAGCATCATTCCAAGATTTTGCTTTTAAGAGACCTAAAAGTGAAAAGGAACGATATTAAGCAATAACGGATATGAATGATCGAATAAGGGCTTAAATGACCCTTAAAAGGTACCTTTAAAACCTTATCAAATATCCCTACACTTGGTATTTGCTTGTCCTCAAGCAAATGTGCTTTTAGCCAATTAATTTATAAGTTAGGTGTCATGAAGCATTCATTCAAAACGGTCCACAACACATATAAGCCCCATAAAAGTCATAACAAGCACGGAATTACATACTAGCACCTCACATGGGGTGTTTGGATACTCACATCTCTCTCGGTGTATATATGAAATATAACAAATCGAAATGGAAGATAAACACTCATTAACCGGTCCTAGTACATAGATTACCATAGGCTCGAGAATAGATCAAACCTCCGTCGCTTTGGCGTAAGCACCTAGGAAAGACTATCAAAGAGGTCTTTAAAGGGTTGTAATGTTAGGCTTACGGGTAGGAAATGAAGGGTTTGGTGGGATAGGCTACTTAGTGGTGGATAGTCAAAATCTCTATGTTGCAAGTATACGAAGAATGGCGTTGCTAAGCCAAGACTCGACACTCTAAAACTCTAGGCAACAAAAATAAACAAACATAATTTAAAAGATAGATGTAGGATGGTAGCCCGTATGGTTTTTTTTTTTTTTTTTTTTTTTTTTTTTTTTTTTTTTTGCATACACTTTTACTCTACCATCCTCTACGGTACATCAAAATGATAGGATTTATAGACACATCCCTACACTTGAGTTTTTATTACTCTAACACTAATTTGACCCGAATTGAAAAGATCAAAACACTTGGAGTACATTATTATGCAAACAAAGGGAATTTGAGTTTAACGTTCTCTTCCTATATTTCATAAACTTTAACTTTTCCCATGAATCCCAATCATCCCAAAAGCAGTATACAAAGGATATGACTCGACTTAGCAACTCATGCAAGCAACCGGATAATTGAACTAAGGGTTTTGGGTGATAACATAAATTGCACTAAAAGTGAGTGCAATAAAGGTAGGCTAAGGCGATTTGGGTGTATATTTGGGGTGGGGTGTAAACAATGCTCTTCATTGATATCCTGAAAACCGAAACATCACGAGAACCGCGAAAAGGATAGGCTCGAGGGGTTAACTAGGGGTATCGTGTACTAAAGATGAGTACACAGTAGAAAGGGTGTGGGGAATTACTCAACCAATATGGAAGAAGTAATTATATTACGTGTATCAAACAAGGGTTTATCCTAATGCCTCTTATCATTTAGTTATTCCTAACTACACAAGTGTAGTCTCACTAGCGATCTCGGAATGCATCACAAAACAAGTTCTAGAATCTAATATACTACCGGTTCACACTCTAAGCATTAAAGATGAATGCTTTAATTCCTACTAATCTAAGGGCGATCCTCACATTTTGGGTGGAATTTAGGTGGTAAGGTTTTGTGCTAGTCATGCAACTTCCTATCCATGAGACGCTTTTGTTAAGACTAATGGCCCACTCTTATACGTCATGAAAAAATTTTAAATTTGGCTAAAATTACCCTAACCTACATTTTCTCATGGTTTATTACACAAATACACTTGACAAAGCAAATAGTCAAGGATAAGCATAGTTTCAAAGTTCCGCTTTATTTTCCCTCCTACATTTAAACCGAACATTGTCCCCAATGTTCCCCAAAGTATCAAAGTTATGATAATAGAAGGTAATTAAAACGAAAGAAACTAATACCCCCCGATTAGCTCGGTAGGATCCGTAAAAAGTGGTGGTTAAATCTTTCCAAGAAGAGTTTTTGCGTGAAAGGCTCCTTCCAAACTTGTGTAACTTCTTCTTGACAAACTAAACCCGCACACTAGAAGAAAACAAACGAAACCTTCGCAGTAAAATCGGCGGTAATAATATACATAAGACTCGATTTAAACTAGGATATAATGCTTGTGGAATGGATGTTTACGTAATTTGTTTTGAAAGTTAAGATCCGGAAAATTCCAAAATTTTACAAGTAGCTCGAAAACGAGAAAAGTAAGTCGATGTTTTATTCCTTCTGGACGTCAGTTGCAATCTCGACGCCGTCAGTTATCCCGACAAAAAGCGGTCGCGATTTTCGGAAAAATTCGAAAATTTGCATCTTTAGAATCTGGAAAACTTCGCAAAAACATCCATTATGACTCGATACAAGCATTTGACTCGAACAAACAAACATATATATCTTTTAGTTAATTGTTATTCTCATGTTCACGTTTCTTATGAAAACGTGTGTAATCCTCCCTACACTTATCCTTTATGTAAAATACCTTTATATGTAATTAAGACGAGGTTAAAAACAAAATAAAGCATTTTTACAAATTCAAACATGAGGACAAACAATTAATAAAAGAGATATGGCACTAACAAGCAAACAATTAAGCATGAGTTGCCTCCCACGAAGCGCTTTTCTTTATTAAAGAGTCTTGTAGCTAGACTCGTAGTCCTACCCCTACGTTTTTGCATCACCGCCCTCTTGACGGTCTCTATCGGGGGGTTCCATGTTGTAGAAGTGTCCCATGATACTCCTTTCTAAGAGTTCACCCTCTCCCCACTCGGTCCTATATTTCGGTCCTAAATTCAAACAATCTTTATAGAACCCGAAAAGCTTAGCCATAACATAATCTACTCCCTTTTCCCTATCCTCATCATTCCTGTAATAGACCGACGGTTTAAGTTCCTTTTCATCATTGGAGAGTGATGAAAACTTCTCAATCTTAAACGGCATTTGGTAGGCTACGTCGTCGGTCTCATCCTTGAATCGCACTACTCCTAACGATGGGTCATAGGTCATCCGGTGCTTTCTGAAAGGTTTTCCTAGAATAACGGGACAAGCTAGGTCTATGGCCGTGCTAATATCTTCCACAATTATGAAGTCCGTAGGAATGTGAAACTACCTACATGACGGGCAATCCCTTAACTCGACCAAGAAAATTACACTTATCACTAGGATTATCGAGGTCTTGCCTAGTTGGGATAGGCTTCTTCATTATCCAATTGTAATAGGTGCTAGTCATTATGTTAATTGGGGATTTACGATCAATGTAAGCCTTTGCCACAAAAGGTGTCCTATGCAACATGGTATGTTAAGATTCCAAGGGTTCCCAAACTTGATTCTAGGGCTTTTCCTAACATACATGTGACGGAGGTCACGCACTAAGTGAGGGTGGCGGGATAATTCCTCTTCCGTAGGAAATTTGTTGAAATAGTCATTGTCTACTTCATCTTCTTCCTCGGGTGTTTCATCTTCAACAAATGTTTGGTCTTCTTCGTCATCTGTTTCATCCGGTTCTAAGGCGATGGCATTGACGAATGGACGTGCTTAATAAGCTTGCTTGGATCCTTAATTTCTACACCGAGGCTCGGGAGTCGAGATAGCACTAACCTTCCTATCACTATTTATGGCTTTCAACAGTTGTCTATCTTCCTATCCATCTCGGCTTGTTGATGGTTAAAGTGGTCCGAGAGCTTAGCCATTTGGGTTTCTTGGGACGCAACTATGTTTTGCAACATCCTTCAATACTGCTGGTTAAGACCGTTAGGTGGGGCCACGAGAAATCATTGAGGTGAATTCTTTGGTTTGTCCCCGGTAAAAGTCGGGCTTGTTTTTCCATGCCTCCGGGTTTCATTGAAATTCCTAGGTCCGGGCGTTAGGAATCTTCCTCCCGCTCCATTATTACGCGAGGACGCGATTCAACGGAAGCATGTTCTGGGATAGGGTGCTAGTGCGCGTGTTATGAGGATCACAAAACGGCTCACACGAAGAGGAAACCTTGTTTATATGGCGCGAGGACTTAGGATTCTCATAGGAACTCATGAGGAATTTGACTTGATCTTCAAGTTCGATCATCCTACGGTCGGGAGGAGGCAAGGAGATTGCCTTGACGGTTTTGGGAAGTTCACGGGGGTCATCCCAACTTTCGTTGTCATAGAGGGCAAGGTCCTCTATTATTTCCCATGATTCTTCCGCGGTGAGATCACTAAGTTTTCCACCGGCCGCTTGGTCAATGGATCGCTTAGTGGGAAAGTTGACATGATCATAAAAGATTTGGACTTGGAGCCAAAGATCAATGCCGTGATGAGGAACTTTATGAAGTAAGTCCTTGAATCGGGTCCATGCTTGTCAGAGAGATTCACCTTGACGTTGTTGGAACATCAAGATGTCATTCCTAAGCTTAGTGGTTCTCCCGGTGGGAAAAATTGAGCAAGGAAGCGAGAAGTAAGATCATCCCAACTTGAGATGGAGCCATGGAAGTCGCTCAAGCCAATTACTAGCTTGGTCCCGTAGAGAGAATTGGAAGAGACGAAGCGCGTGGTCTCCCGAGTAGTAGCATCAAGGTCGATGGAATCGACAATTTTGAGGAAATCCTCGATGTCGATTTGGATCTTGAACGAAGTCCATGGAATGCACATCCGCTTTGCACCAACCGGATGGTGTCGGATCGCAGGCCGTAGTTTGGGCTTGGTCGGGAAGCTCAATAGTGTTCCTATAACCTAGGTGGTTTGGTCTCGAGTACTCACCAAGAGTACGGGCTCTTGGCGGTCGTTTGGTGGTGGGTTGATGAGTGGTGGTTGGTTGTCACCTTCCATGGTGAAAAGTGATGGGTGTTACGAACAAAGGTCACGAAGAAGGGGATAGACTAAGAGAAAGCTAAAATAATGAGAAAAATTTACTTGATAGGAATCAAGCAAAGAAACCTAAACGAGGTGGACTACTAACTAGCTATTCTATTCCCCGCGTGCGCGCCAAAACTTGATAACGCCACACGCGTCGTTCGGGTCAAGGAAACTTCCTTTTCTTGAGCAAGTTTTATAACACCCCAGGCAAAGGAACCTAATCGTTGTAGTGTAGTAATTAGGGTAAGCCACGGGTATTGATATCGTTCTCTAGGGAATAGGAATGCTAGTGAGAAGTTACTACGCTAAGGTTGAGGTTGAGGAAGATTATTTTGTATTTTTATATTTTTGTAGAAATGGAAAAGGTACTAATCTCGGGTATTGGATTTGGGGTTGGTATTGCTACCGATTACTCTACTATTATCTAATTATCTAAGCTAAGGTTGTGATAGTCTATGTCTAATTGATGTGTACTCGTATGATAGTTTAAAGATGTGTTTACTTAGGTTTTACTACTCCTTAATTATCTCCTATTGATGGTTGATTTGTCACGTCCTTATTCCTAGTTGCGTTGTGATTCTAAGGCTATAGGCGTGCTTATTTCCTAACTCTTTGAAATTACCAAAGGGTCTTGTTTACAAATCCTCTAGTGATTTATAGGCGCCTACTCTACGGTTGTCCTTGAATACTTTATCCTACAATTACCTAGATAATTATATTCTAAAGTTCACAAAGAAATGTCAAGCATTAAGTACACAACGAATAATCTAGCGCACTCTAGATCATTAGTCAACTAAGATAAGTATCAACCAATCAATATTCAATAATTAAGTTTCATATTCCTAAGCAAACACACAAATAAATTAGCGGACATGGAGAACATGCAAGCATACACACAAATAATCAAAGACATAATTAAATTAATGAAGTAAATACTTATCTTGATGTATAATAGGGTTTAGAACCCTAAAATATCGCACAAGAAAGTTTTGGTTCGGTTTAGGTTTTACCCAAAAGACTACACACCAAAACCGAAAAATTCGGATTCTATATATAAGATTACATCGCGACGGCCACCTTATGTTTTGTGACGCCGTCGTGTCGCCGCCATTAGGGTTTCGTCTTGGCCACGTAAACCTTACGACGGCGTCACCTTATGACCGTGACGCCGTCCCTTGACCGACGCGTCTTGGTCGCATCTAGGCCGTCCGAGTAACGACGGCCTACTCCTTTAGAACCGACGTCGTCCTTGAAAACATGCAATTTCGCTTCGACCCGTCAGTAAAATTCCTTCCCGACGGCGGCCGCAGATATGCAGTGACGCCGTCGCCTTTATGTTTCAAAGACTTTGAGTGTCTCGATTCGACTTTGGCCATTTTCTTCAGATATTCGCGCCTTTTCGTCCAAATAAGCATCATTCCAAAGATTTTGCCTTCAAGAGACCTAAAAGTGAAAAGGAACGATATTAAGCAATAACGGATACAGAAGTGATCGAATAAGGGCTTAAATGACCCCTTAAAAGGTACCTTTTAAAACCTTATCAGGTGTGCTTAAAGGTCGACCTAGACCCCGATGAATGGGTCAAGGATAGCGGGTGCACGAGGCACATGACCGGCAATAGGGATTTATTCTCCACATATGAATCCTTCAATGGAGGTAATGTGGTGTTTGGAAATAGCAAAAGTAGAATCATCGGTAAAGGTACGATTTCTAACAAATCTCTAACCATTAACGATGTGTGTCACATAGAAAACCTAAACTTTAACCTCTTAAGTATAGGACAAATATGTGATAAAAAGTGCAATGTACTTTTTACCGAAACCGGTAGCAAGATACTTAAAAATGGCATAACCATAGGAAGAGGAATTAGGAAACATGGAGTCTATGTCATTAAAATCGGTAATGAACCTAAAGACAAACTATGTCTTACCTCTATGGATGATACTTGACCTTATGGCATCAAGATTGGGTCACGCCAACATGCGACTTCTTCAATCGCTATCATCCAAAGATCTAGTAAGAGACCTACCTAAGTTAAAATATGAACATCATTTTGTGATGCTTGTAATGTAGGAAAACAAGCTCATTCGAGTCATAAAGCTAAAAACATGGTGTCCACAACTAGGTGTCTAGAATTACTACATATGGATTTATTTGGTCCATCCGCTATCCAAAGTTATGGAGGCAACTACTACACTTTGGTAATAGTGGATGACTACTCTAGGTATACATGGACAAAATTTTAAAGAACAAAACGAAACCTTTAACTATTTTGAAATATTAAGCAAAAGATCCAAAGACAACTAGAAGTCCCATAGTGTCTATTAGGACGGATCATGGTAGGGAATTCGATAATGAAGTGCAATTGGAGCTTTTGTGACGCTAATGGTATTACTCACAACTTATCGGCCCACGACTCCACAATCGAATGGGGTAGTAGAAAGAAAGAATAGAACTCTACAAGAAATGAGTCGAACCATGCTTAATGAACAATCCATACCTCAAAAGTTTTGGTGTAATGCCGTTGATACTTCAACGTATATACTCAATCGAGTCTTAATTAGACCAATCTTAGGAAAAACTCCATATGAGTTACTTCGAGGCAAAAAGCCTAGGTTAAATCACTTTAGAGTCTTTGGTAGTAAATGTTTTATTCTTAACACTAAAGATTACCTTACAAAATTTAATCCTAAATCAACCGAATGTATCTTTTTAGGTTACTCGCCAAATAGCAAAGCTTATGTCATATTAAACAAAGAAACAATGAAGGTAGAAGAGTCATTAAATATAAAATTTGATGAAAGTCCACCCAAACCCTCTCCACCTCTTGTCGATGACGAGATTATAGAAAGTGAAGCTATAGTAATAAAGAAAAAGATAAGTGAAGAAGAAGAACCTCTAAGTGATGAAATAATAAACATTAAAGAGTCCAAAGATCACCCCGCTGATAAAGTCATAGGAAACTAAACGAACGAACATTAAGGTCTCAAGTTCAAAACCAAAGTAGCTTGTTTTGTTTCGTTTCAACCTTAGAACCTAAGAATACACAAGAAGCCATAAAAGATGAAAGTTGGGTAATGGCTATGCAAGAAGAACTAAATCAATTTGTTTCTAATGATGTTTGGACACTTGTCCTCCACCTAGTAATCAAACCATAATAGGAACCAAATGGGTTTATAAAACAAATTAGATGCAAACGCAGAGTGTCTAGGAACAAGGCTAGAGTCGTTGCTCAAGGATATAACCAACAAGAGGAATAGACTTTGATGAGACCTACACCCCGTGGCTAGATTAGAGTCTATAAGAATACTTTTGCGATGCTTGTGCTAATGATCTAAAGCTTTATCAAATGGATGTCAAAAGCGCTTTTCTAAATGGTTTCATAAATGAAGAAGTATATGTAGCTCAACCTCCGGGCTTCATTGATTTTGAAAAACCCAAACATGTGTATAAATTAAAGAAAGCCCTTTACGGTCTTAAACAAGCTCCAAAAGCTTGGTATGATAGACTCAAATCATTTCTAGTTAAACACAACTACACCATGGGGTTAGTTGACAACACACTTTTTACTAAGAAAAGAGAGTCACATATAATCATAGTACAAATATATGTAGATGATATTATATTAGGATCCACTTGTCAAGACATGTGATGATTTCTCTAAAATCATGCATGACGAGTTCGAGATGAGTATGATGGGAGAACTTAGTTTCTTTCTTGGTCTACAAATAAAACAAGTAGAAGATGGTATCTTCTTCAATCAATCTAAATACATCAAGGAGATGTTAAAGAAATTCGGTCTAGAAGAGTCAAAACCAATTAGGACTCCAATGTCATCCGACACCAAACTCACAAAAGATGAAGACGGAGAATCCGTAGATAATACTAAATATCGTGGCATGATAGGTAGCCTTCTCTACCTCACGGCAAGTAGGCTGGATATCATGTTTAGTGTTTGCTTATGTGCTAGGTTTCAAGAAGACCCTAAAACATCACACCTAGAAGCCGTAAAAAGGATATTTAGATATATTAAGGGTACAACACAATTAGGATTATGGTATCCTATGGGCACGGAAGTAGAAACAATTGTATATGCAGATTCTGACCATGCAGGTGATTACGTTGATAGAAAAAGTACAAGTGGGGTATGTACTTTTATGGGATGTTGTTTAACATCTTGGTTTTTTAAGAAACAAACGGCACTTGCAATTTCAACAACCAAAGCCGAGTACGTCTCCGCCGGCAAAGCATGCCAACAAGCACTATGGATGAAACAAGCGTTAGTAGACTACGACATCCACCTAAGCGACATAGCCATCCTATGTAACAACAAAGGTGCCATCGACTTAAGCAAGAATCCGGTATTGCATTCTCGCACAAAGCATATAGAGATTCGTCATCACTTCCTAAGAGACAATGTTCAAAAGGGGAACATCTCTATTGAGAAGGTAGCATCCGAAGACAACATAGCCGACGTACTCACCAAACCGTTGAAGCGGGAACAATTCAACCTACTTCGTCTTGGTCTTGGTCTAATGGAACAAATGTCGTAACTTAATTTACTCTACAAGGTATGTAAACACTAGCCTTCTTCTTTCTGAGTCTAGGATTTCTATTTCACGCACAACTCACAAACAATAGGGGAATTTTCAAAACCCAAGATGAGTTTTTCCACTTATAGTTTTCTTTTTTTTTTGTTGCAAACACATAACTACATACACATTTTCAAAGAAAATCTCTTTTCAAAATGTTTTCTAAAAGAATGATACCTTCCCGTATCAATTTCACAAAAGCAATTTCACGCCTAGGACAAATCGCTTTTCATTATTAATACAAAGTAAAACCCGTTTTCATTGCATCTCACGTCTTTTGAATGCTAAAGGGGACACATAACTAATATGTGTTTTGGGTACATTCATTTAAGCAACAATGAATTAAGGAGCATTGATAACACAAAATCATGTACTCATGTACTAAATATGTGTTTTCGGGTTATCTCAATAGGATGTTTTATACCTCTAGTTTATTTTCTATTTCTTTTTTAGGGTCGAGATAACCGCAACTCCAAATAGTTTGCATATAGGCACACAATAGGCAAAAATGTTTCCAAATGGAAAATTTTGTCTTTGCTCGAATCACTGACCCACGGATCCCGGCCTTCATGTCGGACGGATCCCTCAAGGAAGGATTCGTGGGAACCGTGGAATGTGTTGATTTTACCTTCTTATTTTTCACTTTGGATGAAAAATCCACATTTGTTTCATTTTTTTGGGAGTATGCTCTTTAATGCTTGTGTTCTCATGATCACATGCCTTGAATTCATATCTAATCATTAGATTTTAATCCACATTTTGGGTCAAGCATTCATTATAATGCTTTGTTTTTCTCTATATATAGAACTCCCAAAATGCTTGCATAATCTATCTCATCCTCACATACACAATACACCATGTCATCCAAAAACCCTTTAGATGAATCACCAAGTACAAACAATCATCTTCATGATACCCAAACCTTTGTACTACCACCATCCAAAATACCACAATCCAACTCTAGGATATCCGCACGGATTAGTATCCGATCTTGTTGTTTAGCAAAACCAACCTCAAATGATTCATCCTCAACAAATAATTCACCACAAGATGCTTCCATTTTAGCACCTCCCTCATCACCAACAAGTACACCAACTTCATCACCACCTAAAATCACTCTTTTGGAACTCCTTAAGAATCCAACAAGATCTACCCAACCTAAAGAAAAAGAAATAGTCTTTTCAACACCCCCACATCACCAAATACTATTTTTCAAGATCTTGAAACATCACCACCATTAGCTCCCATCACATTACAAGAACATCTAGGTTCTTTTCCACCACCATTTACAAACATTCCGGATATTGATCCATATTTTCCTATTTTTCCACCACAACTTCCGCATAACTCAAATCAAAACAACCCGGAAAACTTCCGCACTCATTATCCACATCATTTACATTGTGAACATTGCCAATCCACTAGGGAAATTGCAATAGAAGTTAGGGAAGAAATGCGTTTTATACTCAACCTCATCCTTGATCGCATCAATACAATTACTCATCAAAACCTCCATCCTTAAACCATATGCAAGCATGGAAGGAATCACTACTAATATTTTCTACTTCTAGTATTATTTTTTTTTGAAGACATTTTCAAGAACAAGTCTTGTTCTTATTTTTACATGCTTGTAAGTGGCATAAATACCACTACAATTTGTCGCTTTATTACAAGGCCTTGTTTACATACCTTGGCTCCCAATCTTGATTCTCGCAACCAAGACTATTTAAGCATGTTACTAACCTTTCTTTTGTAGGATTTTTATTTTTCTTCACTTGACGCCCAAACAAGGAGAGCTACCGTCAAGGGGAGTAAGAAACACGTAGACTACTTTTTCCTCCAAGGGTTAACTTTTGTTTCGACAAAATGGGAGAAGAAGTAAAACTTAGGGGCTTTCAAAACTTACATCTATTTTTAAGTTTTACTCATCATAACATTATGTTTTGTCATCAACAAAAAGGGGGAGATTGTTAATACAAATAAACCGTAAAAACGTTTATTAATATTTTACGATCTCTTTGTGTTTTGTTGATAACAAATATAATGTTGTCTTAAGTTTAATTATAAGGATATATGTTATTTTTGTAAAGCATTTACATATAGCCATTTAAATACAAAAATGTAGTAATTAAGCTTTTGTTGTAATACTTTATTAGGATGGGTAAAAACCATAACCCATGGACCATAACCCATGGATCTTAACCCATACCCAAGAAGACTAGATACAATGTATACTTAGATACATTGAATCTAAAGTGTGGAAAACTAGAAGGGGGGTTGAATAGTTTTGCCGATTTAAAGTTGATTTCAAAAACTTTAGATTCGATATTATGTGAAATCGTATGGATGTTGAGAACGTGTAGATCTAATGATAATGCAAGCAAATAAATAAAGTTAAGGGATAGAAATGACACAACCGATTTATAGTGGTTCGCTACAAGGTCACCTTCCTTGCTCTACTCCACTCCTCGAGTCACCTACTCGAGAGTTCAAGCACTATGTCAACAAACTCCTTCACTTGGCGGAGAAGCATTCACAACGTTGCTTACACTTTTTCCCAGACAAAGCTAGATACCGAGTCTCAGAGTACGGTGGACCAAACCAACACAACTATTACACAACAAATATGTGAAATAACAAATACAAGATCTTCGCTACATGTAAATCTTATGGAGTGACAAATCAATCAAGGACCCTTGCTTGGATGACTTGTAGAATGCTCGTGATCTCGCCTTAGAGAAAGACCTATATGAGGATCACAAATAGAAACAAAGAAGTACAACTCTCTAGATCAAGTGATCTATATGTTAGAAGAGAATGAGAGTGTATGAGAGATTTAGTAAGAAGAGGGTAATTTAGAATGAAGAAATGGCTCTCTATTTATAGGCAAATTCCTTCACCGCTCCCACGGATCCCACGGATCCCTTCCACGAGGATCCGTCTAGTGTAATCCTAGGGATCCGTGGAACGCCTCTTTGCCCATGGGTTTTTGGTTATGGGTCATGGGTTATGGGTTGGTCCATAAGTTATATCTAGATTCAATGTATCTAAGTATATATTGTATCAAGTCTCTTTGGGTATGGGTTAAGATCCATGGGTTATGGTCCATGGGTTATGATATTTACCCATCCTAATAAACTATTACAACAAATGCTTAATTACTACATTTTTGTATTTAAATGGCTATATGTAAATGTTTTACAAAACTAACATGTATCCTTTATAATTATACTTAAGATAACATTACATTTGTTATCAACAAAACACAAAGAGATCGCAAAATATAAATAAACGTTTTACGGTTTATTTTATTAACAATCTCCCCTTTTGTTGATGACAAAACATAATGTTATGATGAGTAAAACTTAAGAATAGATGTAAGTTTTGAAAGCCCTAAGTTTTACTTCTTCTCCCTTTTGTCGAAACAAAAGTTAACCCTGGAAGAAATAAACAAACTTAACTCCCCTGACGGTAGCTCCCTTGTTTGGGGCGTCAAGTGAAGAAAAATAAAATCCTACAAAAGAAAGGTTAGTAACATGCTTATATAATCTTGTGGTTGCCGAGAATCAAGATTGGGAGCCAAGGTATGTAAACAAGGCCTTGTAATAAAACAACAAATTGTAGTGGTATGTATGCCACTTACAAGCATGTAAAAATAAGAACAAGACTTGTTCTTGAAAATGACTTCAAAAATAATACTTAAAAGTAGAAAGTAGTAGTAGTGATTCCTTACATGCTTGCATAAGGTTATGGATGGAGGTTTTGATGAGTAATGGTATTGATGCGATCAAGGATGAGGTTGAGTATGAAACGATTTCTTCCCTAACTTCTATTGCAATTTCCCTAGTGGATTGGCAATGTTCACAATGTAAATGATGTGGGTGATGAGTGCGGAAGTTTTCCGGTTGTTTTGATTTGAGTTATGCGGAAGTTGTGGTGGAAAAATAGGAAAATGGGGATCAATATCCGTATGTTAGTAAATGGTGGTGGAAAAGAACCTAGATGTTCTTGTGATGTGATGGGAGCTAATGGTGGTGATGTTTCAAGATCTTGAAATATAGTATTCGGAGATGTGGGGGTGTTGAAAAGACTAATTCTTTTCTTTAGGTTGGTTAGATCTTGTTGGAGTCTTAAGGAGTTCCAAAAGAGTTATTTTAGGTGGTGATGAAGTTGGTGTACTTGTTGGTGATGAGGGTGGTGCTATAATGGAAGCATCTTGTGGTGAGTTATTTGTTGAGGATGAACCATTTGAGGTTGTTTTGCTTAGCAACACGATCGGATACTAATCCGCATGGATATCCTAGAGTTTGATTGTGGTATTTTGGATGGTGGAAGTACAAAGGTTTGGATATCATGATTGTTTGTACTAGATGATTCTCCTAAAGGGTTTTGGATGACATGATGAAGTGTGTTTGTGAGAAGGAGATGGAGTATGCAAACATTTTGGGAGTTATATATATAGAAAACAAAGCATTGTAATGAATGCTTGACCCAAAATGTGGATTAAAATCTAATGATTAGATATGAATTCAAGGCATGTGATCATGAGAACACAAGCATTAAAGAGCATACTCCCAAAATGAAGCAAATGTGGATTTTTCATCCAAAGTGAAAAATAGAAGTTGAAAACGACTGTTACACGGATCCCACGGATCCTTCCTCGAGGGATCCGCCCAAAGATGAAGGCTGGGATCCGTGGGTCCGTGATTCAGCAAAGACAAAATTTTCTTTTGGAAACATTTTTGCCTATTGTGTGCCTATATGCAAACTATTTGAGTTGCGGTTTTCTCGACCTCTAAAAAGAAAAGGAAAATAACTAGAAAAATAAATCCTATTGAGATAACCCAAAACACACATTTTGTACATAAGTACGTAATATTGTGTTATCAATGCTCCTAATTCATTTTTGCTTAAATGAATGTACCAAAACACATATTAGTTATATGTTCCTTTAGCATTCAAAAGACATGAGATGCAATGAAAACGGTTTTACTTTGTATTAATAATGAAAAGCGATTTGTCTAGACGTGAGAAATTGCTTTTGTGAAATTGATCTGTGAAGGTATCATTCTTTTAGAAAACATTTTGAAAGGAGATTTTCTTTAAAACTGTGTATGTAGTTATGTAAAAAATTATAAATGGAAGACTTATCTTGGGTTTTGAAAATTCGTATTGTTTGTGAGTTGTGCGTGAAATAAAAATCCTAAACTCGTAAAGAAGAAGGCTAGTGTTTACATACCTTGTAGAGTCAATTGTTAAGACGTTTGTTCCATTAGACCAAGACCAAGACGAAGTAGGTTGAATTGTTCCCGCTCAACGGTTTGGTGAGGACGTCGGCTATGTTGTCTTCGGATGCAACCTTCTCAATAGAGATGTTCCCTTTGAACATTGTCTCTTAGGAAGTGATGACGAATCTCTATATGCTTTGTGCGAGAATGTAATACCGGATTCTTGCTTAAGTCGATTGCACCTTTGTTGTCACATAGGATGGCTATGTCGCTAGATGGATGTCGAGTCTACTAATGCTTGTTTCATCCATAGTGCTTGTTGGCATGCTTTCACGTGGAGACGCATACTTTCGGCTTCGGTTGTTGATATTGCAAGTGCCGCTTGTTTCTTAGAAAACCATGATGTTAAACAACATCCCATAAAAGTACATACCGTACGCTTACACGCTGCTCGGGGTCAAAGGAACTTCCTTTTCGTCGAGCAAGTTTTTCAACACCCTAGCAAAGGAACCTAATCGTTGTAGTGTAGTATTAGGGTAAGCCACGGAATTGATATCGTTCTCAGGGAATAGGAATGCTAGTGAGAAGTTACTACGCTAAGGTTGGGGTTGAGGAAGATTATTTTTATCTTTTATGTTTTTAGAATAGGAAAATACGAATCTCGGGGTTTGGATTTGGGGTTGGTATTTCTACCGATTACTCTACTATTATCTAATTATCTAAACTAAGGTGGTGGTAGTCTATGTCTAATTATTGTGTGCTCGTATGATAGTTTAAAGATGTGTTTACTTAGGTTTTACTACTCCTTAATTATCTTCTATTGGTGGTTGAATTGTCACGTCCTTATTCCTAGTTGCGTTGTGTGTCTAAAGTTGTTGGTATCGCTCCTCCCTAACTCTTTGAAGTTACCAAAGGGTCTCGCCTAAAAACCCACTAGGGATGATAAACTCTAACTCTAAGGCCTCTTTGGATAGTTTAGCTTACAACAACTCAAAGTGCTATAACCTAAGGTTCACAAAGATTAATCAAGCATTAAGTACACAACGAATGACCTATCGCATTACTAGATCATTAATCAACTAAGATAAGAAACAACCAATCAATATTCAATAATTAAGTTTCATATTCCTAAGCAAACACACAAGTAAATTAGCTTGACATGGAGAACATGCAAGCATACACACAAATAATTGAAGACATAATTAAATTAATGAAGTAAACAACTTATCTTGGTGTAAGATAGGGTTTAGAACCTAAAATACGACCTTGGTTTGGTTTAGGTTTTACTCCAAAAGTTTACCCAAAAGACTACCTCTAAAACCGAAAAATTCGGATTCTATATAAGATTACATGTGCGACGGCGCCACCTAATGATTTGTGACGCCGTCGTGTCGCCGTCATTAGGGTTTCGTCTTGGCCAAGTTAATCTTGCGACGGCGTTATTTTATGCTTGTGGCGCGTCCTCTTTAGCTTCCGACGCCGTCGGATTGAATCTAGGCCGTCCGAGTTGCGACGGCCTACTTTTAAAGCCCGACGCCTTCCTCCAAAACTAGCAATTCTCTTCCGAGTCATCACAAATTCCTCGACGGTGTCGATATTAAGCAATGACGCCCGTCCCCTTGTAATTTAGCAACTTGAGTGTCTCGATTCTTGACTTTGGCCATTTTCTTCATATATCGCGCCTTTTCATTCAAATAAGTGCCATTACTGATAGTTTGCCTTCAAGAGACCTAAAAGTGAAAAGGAACGATATTAAGCAATAACGGATACAAAAGTGATCAAATAAAGGCTTAAACGACCCCACAAAAAGGTACATTTTAAAACCTTATCAATACCCCACTTGTACTTTTTCTATCAACGTAATCACCTGCATGGTCAGAATCTACATATACAATTGTTTCTACTCCCGTGCCCTTAGGATACCATAATCCTAATTGTGTTGTACCCTTAATATATCTAAATATTCTTTTTACGGCTTCTAGGTGTGATATTTTAGGGTCTTCTTGAAACCTAGCACATAAGCAAACAATAAACATGATATCCGGCCTACTTGCCGTGAGGTAGAGAAGGCTACCTATCATGCCACGATATTTAGTATTATCAACGGATTCTCCGTCCTCGTCTTTTGTGAGTTTGGTGTCGGATGACATTGGAGTCCTAATTAGTTTTGACACTTCTAGACCGAATTTCTTTAACATCTCCTTGATGTATTTTGATTGATTAAAGAAGATACCATCTTCTACTTGTTTTATTTGTAGACCAAGAAAGAAACTAAGTTCTCCCATCATACTCATCTCGAACTCGTCATGCATGATTTTAGAGAAATCATCACACATGTCTTGACAAGTGGATCCGAATATAATAGCATCTACATATATTTGTACTATGATTATATGTGACTCTCTTTTCTTAGTAAAAAGTGTGTTGTCAACTAACCCCATGGTGTAGTTGTGTTTAACTAGAAATGACTTGAGTCTATCATACCAAGCTTTTGGAGCTTGTTTAAGACCGTAAAGGGCTTTCTTTAATTTATACTCATGTTTGGGTTTTTCAAAATCAGTGAAGCCCGGAGGTTGAGCTACATATACTTCTTCATTTATGACACCATTTAGAAAAGCGCTTTTGACATCCATTTGATAAAGCTTTAGATAATTAGCATAAGCATACGCAAGAAGTATTCTTATAGACTCTAATCTAGCCACGGGGCATAGGTCTCATCAAAGTCTATTCCTCTTGTTGGTTATACCTTGAGCAACGAGTCTAGCCTTGTTCCTAGACACTACTCCGCTTGCATCTAATTTGTTTTATAAACCCATTTGGTTCCTATTATGGTTTGATTACTAGGTGGAGGGACAAGTGTCCAAACAGCATTAGAAACAAATTGATTTAGTTCTTCTTGCATAGCCATTACCCAACTTTCATCTTTTATGGCTTCTTGTGTATTCTTAGGTTCTAAGGTTGAAACGAAATAAAACAAGCTACTTTGGTTTTAAACTTGAGACCTTAATGTTCGTTCGTTTAGTTTCCCTATGACTTTATCAACGGGGTGATCTTTGGACTCTTTAATGTTTATTATTTCATCACTTAGAGGTTCTTCTTCTTCACTTATCTTTTTCTTTATTACTATAGCTTCACTTTCTATAATCTCGTCATCGACAAGAGGTGGAGAGGGTTTGGGTGGACTTTCATCAAATTTTATATTTAATGACTCTTCTACCTTCATTGTTTCTTTGTTTAATATGACATAAGCTTTGCTATTTGGCGAGTAACCTAAAAAGATACCTTCGGTTGATTTAGGATTAAATTTTGTAAGGTAATCTTTAGTGTTAAGAATAAAGCATTTACTACCAAAGAATCTAAAGTGATTTAACGTAGGCTTTTTGCCTCGAAGTAACTCATATGGAGTTTTTCCTAAGATTGGTCTAATTAAGACTCGATTGAGTATATACGTTGAAGTATCAACGGCATTACACCAAAACTTTTGAGGTATGGATTGTTCATTAAGCATGGTTCGACTCATTTCTTGTAGAGTTCTATTCTTTCTTTCTACTACCCCATTCGATTGTGGAGTGCGTGGAGCCGATAAGTTGTGAGTAATACCATTAGCGTCACAAAAAGCTCCAAATTGCACTTCATTATCGAATTTCCTACCATGATCCGTCCTAATAGACACTATGGGACTTCCTAGTTGTCTTTGGATTTGAACTTGAGACCTTAATGTTCGTTCGTTTAGTTTTCCTATGACTTTATCTACGGGGTGATCTTTGGACTCTTTAATGTTTACTAATACATCACTTAGAGGTTCTTCTTCTTCACTTATCTTTTTCTTTACTACTATGGCTTCACTTTCTATAATCTCGTCATCGACAAGAGGTGGAGAGGGTTCGGGTGGACTTTCATCAAATTTTATATTTAATGACTCTTCTACCTTCATTGTTTCTTTGTTTAATATGACGTAAGCTTTGCTATTTGACGAATAACCTTTACCGATGATTCTACTTTTGCTATTTCCAAACACCACATTACCTCCATTAATAGATTCATATGTGGAGAATAGATTCCTATTGCCCGTCATGTGCCTTGTGCACCCGCTATCCTTGACCCATTCATCGGGACTTAGGTCGACCTTTAAGCACACCTAAAACAATAATAAACTCAAAAGTTTTGTCCCCATTTGTTCATGGGTCCATTAGTGTTAAACATTCCATTCATGTTAGACATGTATGGATAAGATGAGTATGCATTCCATGGAGCAAAGTTTTGAAAAGGAAAACCGTTTTTCATGTTTTGATTCCATCCCATTTGATGGTTACTTTTCGGGTAAACGTTATTAGGTCTCCTAAATGAGTTAGGTTTTGAAAAAGATGGAGCTTTGTTTCTTGCAAAAGTAGGATTATATTTTGGAGGTGGTTGTCTAGTGGTGACATGATTTGGTTTCTTCCTATTAACTATGACAAACTCAGTTCTAGATGAAGAAGCTACATTATTGCTAATGTTTGCTATAGCAGATCCACGGATCCCTTTTTCTACACTAGCCGGTTCCCTTTATAGAGGATCCGTGGGATCCGCCACAACAGTGGCTGGTTTTTCTAGTTCTTTAACAAATTTTGTTTCTTTACTTTCACTAGTTGATGGATCAAGATGTTGACTACCTAGACCCTTTTGATTGTTACCAGTTTTAACGCTATCGAGTATTGTATCTAAAGTGTTCGTGCTCATTCTAGCAATTTTAGAATCTAATGATCCACTAGTGTTTGAAGTTGAACGCAAAGTTCACATTCACCACTTGCTATTTTACCTTTCTAAACGCTTTAGTTTTGCTTTTAATTCTATGACTTCTTTATCTAAACGCTTATTTTGACTCTTTAAAATCTTGTTTTTGTTAACTAGTTTTAAGCTAATATTGCATAGTTTATCATATTCATTATGCAATGATTCGTCATCAAGTGATGAGCTACTATAGTATTCAAGACATACCTCGTCATTTGCCATAAGACAAATTTCTTCATCCTCCTCGTCGCTCATTCCTCACGTGCCGCTATAAACGCCTTTTGATCATCCCGTTTGGGACACTTACTAATAAAGTGGTTTGGGTCCCCACACTTAAAGCAAGTACGATCATCCTTTGGCTTCTCATCCTCTTTGCTTTTCCGAAGCCTTTCTTATCGCCATACGGTTGTTTGACGATCTACCCTTTCTTCTAAAGAACTTTAAAGTCCTTACCGCCATAGCGTACTCTTCGTCGTCATTACTCAAGATGAGTTCTCCTCATCGTCAAGCCTTTTGGCTTTAAGGGCAAGAGATTTGTGTTTCTCTTTCACCTTTGAGGCTTTGAAATCTTTAGCAAGGACAAGCTCGTAGACTTTTAGGTTGCCTATGAGTTCATCTAGGGTGAGGATTGTCAAATCTTTTGACTCTTCGATTGCCATCACCTTGGATCTCCACTTCGATGGAAGTGCCCTTAGATATCTCCTAACATGGTTACGGCTAGAAAAGGATTCATCAAGTGCTTGTAAAGATGTAATAATAGTATTAAAGTTAGCAAATAAATGATCTATAGTTTCCTCATCCGATATTGAAAATTGTTCATATTGTTGAACAAATAAATCAATTTTATTATTTTTAACTTGTTGGTTGCCTTGATGAGTTACAACTAAAGAATTCAATATTTCTTTAGAGGTTTTAAGCATAGAAATTCTTTCAATTCCTTTTCGGTAAAGCATTATATAAAACCATTTTTGCTTCACTATTTTTAGAAAGCTTTTTCTTCACTTCATCATTTAGTTTTTCATGAGGTATGTGAACTAAATTTCCTTTATCATCATTTGAGGTAGCCTCAAAATCACCTTAACCAATAATGTACCAAAGATCAATATCTTTAGACTTCACATATGTTTCGAATATATTTTTCCAATATATAAAACCATTAGTTTCAAGTAGTGGTGGTCATTGCATAGATTGCCCTTCCTTATAATTTTCAGAACCCATAGTGATCGAAAAGTTTTTAAAATACAATTTTATTTTAAAACTTTTACAAACTTAGCTCTTGATGCCAATTGTGGAAAACTAGAAGGGGGGGTTGAATAGTTTTGCCGATTTAAAGTTGATTTCAAAAACTTTAGATTCAATATTATGTGAAATCGTATGGATGTTGAGAACGTGTAGATCTAATGATAATGCAAGCAAATAAATAAAGTTAAGGGATAGAAATGACACAACCGATTTATAGTGGTTCGGCTACAAGGTCACCTTCCTGCCCTACTCCACTCCCCGAGTCACCTACTCGAGAGTTAAAGCACTATGTCAACAAACTCCTTCACTGCAGAAGCCTTCACAACGTTGCTTACACTTTTTCACAAAGCTAGAATACCGAGTCCGAGCACGGTGGACCAAACCAACACAACTATTACACAACAAATATGTGAAATAACAAATACAAGATCTTCGCCTGTAAATCTTGCGAGTGACAAATCAATCAAGGACCCTTGCTTGATGACTTGTAGAATGCTCGTGATCTCGCCTTAGAAAGACCTATATGAGGATCACAAATAGAAAGAAAAGTACAACTCTAGATCAAGTGATCTATATGTTAGAAGAGAATGAGAGTGTATGAGAGATTTAGTAAGAAGAGGGTGTTAGAATGAATAAATGGCTCTCATTTATAGGCAAATTCCTTCATCGCTCCCACGGATCCCACGGATCCCTTCCATGCGGATCCGTCTAGTGTAATCCTAGGGATCCGTGGAACGCCTCTTTGCCCATGGGTTTTTGGTTATGGATCATGGGTTATGGGTTGGTCCATGGGTTATATCTAGATTCAATGTATCTAAGTATACATTGTATCAAGTCTCTTTGGGTATGGGTTAAGATCCATGGGTTATGGTCCATGGGTTATGATATTTACCCATCCTAATAAACTATTACAACAAATGCTTAATTACTACATTTTGTATTTAAATGGCTATATGTAAATGCTTTACAAAACTAACATGTATCCTTTATAATTATACTTAAGATAACATTACATTTGTTATCAACAAAACACAAAGAGATCGCAAAATATTAATAAACGCTTTTACGGTTTATTTGTATTAACATAAAGAAAACCCATGGACCAACCCATAACCCATGACCCATAACCAAAAACCCATGGGCAAGAGGTGTTGGATCGATATACTTTAATCAAACTAACTTTAACTAGCTTGTTAAGGTTTAATAACCCGGATAAATCCTAAGTTATTAACAAAGAAACACCGAGCAATCTTTATCAAGTACGCGGAATTTACTTAACAAAGCTAAGAAGAATAACTTTATTATAAACTCTAAATCGCTTATTATGCGATACTCTAAACAACTCTAAGATTATCGAACTTCTCTAAAACACTAAATAACTTGTGAATTCAGAACTCTAAAACTCATAAACTCGCGTGACATCTCTAATGCCAATCTAGGAGTCCTTTATAGGCTCAAGGATATCCTAGTCGGTTTACAATTTGTATTCTTGTACGACAAGTAATCTAAACATAGAATACAATACTTTCCATAAACGAATATAACAGCTTCTTTGTTCTTGCAAGATTTTGACTTCATAGTGCAAGATTTTGACTTTGTCTTTAGCAAGACTTTGACTCTTTGACTTTTTCCAAGATTTTTTGTACTTACAAGATTTTCATATCTTCAAGATTTCATATCTTCAAGACTTTCATATCCCAACAATCCTCCCTAACTTGAATTCTACTTGCTTGACTTCAAGTTCCCTTTGTGAATATATCTTTAACAACTTCATCTTTAAGGATGATTGTTTCTTAGTCTTTGATTGTATCTCTCGTAATGTCTGTGCTTGTCAAAGTATCTCTTAGAATTATTCTTTTACAAAAAGATCCAAAGAAGCTCCATCTTTTCAAAGAACACAAGAACATATGACAATTTTGTACATTAATTCGCTTAAAGTTGCATACTATTCTCATCACTTCGTGTGTGTTAACTCCCGTGAGAGGTGAATCATTGAAAATTAATGGATTTAGATCTCTTTACCAAAGCCATTATCTCTCGAGTAGCCAAATGTTTTGGTGTGTAAGACCATGGTACATTGATAACCATATGATTTTTAGCAAATCATCGCCTATCAATGATTTGATTTGTCTTTACCAAAAGTCGTACCCTTCTCGACTAGTTAGTTCTTCTATCTAATGGTGAACTAATTACCAATAATGGTTTTTCCACGCCTTTACCACAAGCCATTTTCTTGTGGGCTAGCCAACTCTTCACATTATCGATATGGTGAGTTGATTACCATCCAACTTATTAGCAAGTTGTCAACTAAAACGGATTTGATATATCTTTACCGAGCCGCTTGCTCATGGATTAGTCAATCCTTTTGTAACCATGGTGGATTGATAACCTATTGATGTTATCATCACAAAACCATTTATTCAACCTTTATTTCAAAATATTTATTACTTAGCAAAAGGTTTCATTTAAAATTCTTTTAATCGGTTTATTTCTTCAAACAAGATTTTGATGAAAGTATCGTTCGATCAATCAAGATTTTGAATAAAAGTATCGATATATCAAAAGTATTTATTCAAATAAAATTCATACCGCTTATTGATCATCCTCAAGAATAGTAGTCCAGCTTGATAAACAAGTTGATAACCATGCAAGCGCTTCATTATCCTCTTCTACTTCCATTCCATGCTCTAGCATTCTTCTCATGAGCTCAACTGTGAGAGGGTATCTTCTTTCGCAAACATGTGTATCATTGTTCCATTTTCCACTCTAAAACATGAACCCGCACTCTTCAAAGAATCTCCAACAAACAATTTCCCGCCTTTCTTGATTCTTCCAAACATCATCGTTGTTTCTTCTTCGCTTCCCATATAGTTATGAGATCACCATGTAAAACTAAACCAATCCCTTCTAATGGATTATGTTCAAAGTAAGCTTTCACCACATGATATAAATAGAATAGGTCTACTCTATCTATAATGTGCAAGAAGTCCCATAGCCTTTGAAAACTTTGAAGCTTTCATCTTCTTTATGAAAGATCATATAATCTCCATCCTTGGATTTCACAACTTCAAAAGCACTAATCTTTGATCCGCTCATCTTCATGTCATCATCTTCTTTGAATAATCAAAATCTACTACTCGAGATAATTCCTTAATTCATCACTAGTCTCGCATCTTAATTCAACTTTTTCTTTCTTTGAGAACCGAACATCCAGAACTTCGCTTTTCCTTTTCTTTTCAAACTCTTCTTTCTTTCACTTCACCAAGTAGCTTCTTTCTAAAATCTTTGATGCCGCAACATCCTTCTTATAATCCTCCCTAGCAAAGATCATATAATCTTTTCATCTCAAAATAATTAAACTTCGCAATCCTTTATACCCTTGACTTTTAAGATAAGCCATCATAGCATTTTGCCTTTAGCTTTATTAAGTCTTCTTGGCATAAATCTAACAGAACAGTGATCAGAATGGTTCAAGAACTTCAAGATCTAATTCATCTTGTACCTTTTGAGTCGCTTCTATTCTCGAGCTTCTTGAGCTTCCCGAGCTTCTATCTTTAGCATTTAACTCTTCTTGAATCTTTCTAGTCGCTTGTTCATTCAAAGCATCTTGATTGCTCTTAACGTGCTAAAGTTGGTTTCTTCTTCTTAACTTCTACCAAAACACCCTTTCCTTTATCCTTAGGATCAATTTCAGTTGAGAAGTTCTTTGTTGTTCTTCTTCTTGTACATCTCGAATAGTAACTCCTCCTCTTGGTTGTGATAAATCTCCAAAATTGTAGCAATGAACTCATCATCACTTGCGTAATGAATAGGTTTGAGAATAGCTTCCTCCTCTTGTATAGGACCAACAACTTCTTCATGTAGAAGTTGTGAAGGACCACTTCCTCATCAAAATCTAACACTCTTGGAGTTATTACTCTTGTCCGAAAGTATTTGAAAACCAAGACTTTGTTGTTCAAGACCTTGATCATCGCAAGATTTTGAACTTGAACTTGCTCATCAAGATCTTGAATGATCTTTTCTTCGACTTTTAGAACTTTCGTGTTCATTCTCTTTAACCATATCTTCTTTCAAGTTCTCGTTCTTCTAAATTCCTCCCAAGTTGATGTAAGATGGTTTATGAACCTTTGGTGTTTACTTGTCTTGACCGCCTTTGTGCTTTTTTCTTTGATTTGACCCAGATATTTAAATTCTTTAATCAAAGGCCGATAAAAGTTTTTAGCCTTCTAAATTTTATCTTCAATTTCTTTATCTGCTTAGCTTGAACCTTAGTAGTCTTTTGCAACTTAACTATCTCCCTTGTCAAAGCATAATTATCCAAAGATAAACCTTCACGAGGTATAGTATGTGGATCTTCACCTTGAATATGTGAATGTTCCTCCGATTGAGAAACAGAATGATCGTGGTGGAGATGGAGAAGGTGATCTTACAACTTCTTCTTGAACCTCGTGGCTTGGAGAAACAAGATGCAAGTGGAGATGCAAGACTTCTTGAGAAGCAAGATTGCAGATGCAAGACTTCAGATGCAAGACTGCAGTGCCTTCCTTCAGATGCAAGATTTCACTTGTCGCATCATCTTCATCATCATGCTCTAACAAACCGAACAACTTCCATCATAGAAGTAGTTAATGGTGTATCCGGACCTCTAAATAGATCACTTCTTCTAGCCATAAAAGTAAAAATCTTGGATTGTTGAACAATAACAGCAATAAGTCCAGAGGCTTAGGTACATCATCAAGTTGTTTGTTCGTAAAAACTTGTACAAACCTCGGGATACATTAACCATTTTGATCCATGATTGATGAGAAAGCATGCCATCAAGAATTAGCCTTGAAAAATTAAAACACGATCCGTAGCTAATCCCACCATAGCAGATGCTATATTAGACCCAAACTGCTCCCAAGAAGTACTTTTAGCACTAATACAATGTAACAATACATGTATTAAAACTTCCATTGAGGACAAAACAACTGTTTTTCAATGTTTGTTTCGTTAAAGAACCTTCATAACCAATATGCCCAAAAGTTTCCCAAATCAATTCCTTGGCAAAACGAATAGCACCATCATTATCATTAAACAACAAATCTTCTCTAATAGATGCTTCAAGAATCTTCACAGCTTCTTCCAACAATCGTAGCCCTAATATAAAATTCTTCATTCTCCATGTTTTCTGCAAGAGCCCAAAATTCTTGAATCCAAGGCTCAATAATATCCGCTCCACTAAAAGAGCATAACCGATGGGCACCCAGTTAGATAATCAATAATATCATGAAACGCCTCATTATCTTCGGCCTTGTCTAAATTGGCTACCATATTGTGCTTTGAAACAAGAGGTCGATTCGCCATTGGTGATTATGTAAGCACAATAAGAATTGAAATCGAATAAGAATGAGAGAAATATGGAAACGATGCTAAGGTATGAATATAAGAGGAAAATCGAAAGTAGTTATTTATAGGTGAGATTTGAAAATCATCGCCCAAAATAAAACAACCGTTAGCATTAATTACCCTCAATATAACCGTTGGAACAAGATTTTAATACGACAAACAAGATTTTCCACGATGCAAGATTTTCCCAAAGCAAGATTTTCCAAGCAAGATTTCAAGAAAAACAAGATTTTGCCAAATTCCTCCAGAGAAACTAAGTATACACAAATATCCTCCCTCAAGCAAACACAGTGACTATACTAACACCTTATAGTCCTCCCTCAAATGTAGCTTAGTAGTTAATCATGCCAATACTCACCACCAAGTGATTGAATCTTGAAACATCAAAGCCTTTGGTGAGTAAGTCACCACATTGTCATCTCGTGTGAACCTTAACAACATTAATGAGCCGTGCTCATAACAATCTCGATAAAGTGATGCCTAATCAATGTGCTTGGTCTTGGAATGATAAATGTGGATTCTTCACAATACAAATGGTACTCTCATTATCAATATTGATAGGAGTATTTTTGAAATTGAACCCATAGTCCAAGAGTTGATTCTCGCATCCACAAAACTTGTCCACAACACACTTGCGCAGCCTACATATTCACCTTCAGAGATGATGTTGTCGCAATTGTTCGCTTCTTGCATTGCCGAGACTAACCTTCTTCCAAGATATTGGCATCCACCGCTTGTTGATCTTCTATCATAATTATCACCGCATAATCACTATCCGAAAAAGCTTCTAAGTGAAAAGGTGACTTTTGGATACCACAACCCCAACTTTGGTTGTTGTTTTAAATAATGTAAGATTCTCTTTATCGCATTCATGTGAGAGATCTTTGGTGAGACTTGATATCTTGCACATAAACAAACCGCAAACATGATATCGTGCCTTGATGCAAGAAGATACATAAGAGAGCCAATCATTGATCTCAGATAACTTGACTTCAACAGTTGTCCATCTTCATCTTTGCCCAATGAATTGATAGATTTAATAGGTGTAGTAACAACCTTCATATCATCAAAATTAAACTTAAGTATGTCAAGAACATACTTGTCTTGACCGATAAAAATTCCTTCCTTTGACCGCTTAACTCAAGTCCCAAAAGAAAGTTAACTCTCCCATTGAACTCATTTGAAATTCCTTCGCATCACCGCTCAAACTCCTTAACCATGGACTGCTTGGTAGCCCCAAAGATGATATCATCAACATAGACTTGAACTAACATGATATCCTTCTTGTCTCTCTTGATAAACAAAGTCTTGTCTATAGCTCCCTCCCGTATCCATGTTGTAATAAGAATGTAGAGAGCCTCTCATACCAAGCTCTAGGTGCTCGATGAAGGCCATAAAGAGCCTTAACCACCTTGTAGACTTTGTTTGGGTGTTTAGGATCTTCAAAACCGGAGGTTGTTTCACATACACTCTCTTCCGTAATAGTGCCATAGAGAAAGGCACTCTTGACATCCATTTGGTAAACCCGAAACCCATGTATGAAGCAAAAGCAAGAAATATTCTAATAGCCTCAATCCTTGCAACAGAGCAAATACTTCATCATAATCTACACCTTCTTCTTGTCTGTAGCCTTGAGCTACTAACCTTGCCTTGTTTTTGATAACATTGCCTCTTTCATCTCTTTTCACTCAAGACCCATCCGTTCCAATAACTCTTCCCATCCGAAGATCACATAAAACCCAAACTTGAAGTTTAAATTGAAGAAGTTCTTCCCTGATAGCTTCAACCCGCCTTTCTTTAGTCAAAGCTTGAGCAATGTTCTTGGGTTCCTCTTGAGAGATAAAACAAGTAAATAAGGTGTTTGATGGTCCTTATGATTCACTGTTTTGTTTGTAGACAAAGCTAAGTAAAGCATTATGAGGTTTTGTGAAACTCTTAGCTTTGTGTCTTGTCATAACTCCGTAAGTAGATGGACCAATGATTTGATCTTGGATGATTCTTATGAACTGTAAGATTGAGACCGTGGAACTCCATATGCATCATCCAAGTTAGTATAATCAAGACCTTCATTAGAATCGAGAAAATACCTTCATCTTCAAGCTCATCATCGCTTCTTCTAATCCGTGCATGGTAGGATCATCCAAATCATCTAAAGCATCATCAACAGTGCAAAGAAGATTTTGGTCGTCAAGTATCGTCCAAAGCATCGTGAGAGTACTGCAGCCTTGTTCTTCTTCTTTGCCTCTTCATAAGCTCTCCTTTGTTCATCGCTGTAAGAATGTGCTAATACATCTTGAAGAAGCATCCGATTAAGTTCCTCTTGAATAGATTGATCCTCACAGATAATGAGGATTGTGGTGCAACAAGATTTTGTTTTGGAGAATCAAGATTTTGCTTGGGAACATCAAGATTTTGTTTTGGACTTACAGATCTTCATCATGAACAACATCCGTCTAATATGAACTCCATGAACAACATATTGTAAATCTTCTCCATTGTGCACAAAGTTGATTTTCTTCTCTAATGTGTACATAATTCATTGAAGGAGTTAAAACCTCAAGATCAAACATCCAATCAGACCTTTACCTTTCTCATTGTCTTGATCTTCTAAAACTCAACATGAAGACAATCTTGAATCTTCTTAGTAACTCGTTGTAGACTCTAAAGCCTTTATCGTTAGTGCAATAACCCAATAAGTATCCTTCTTCGACTTGCCATCAAACTTCCTGCATTATCAATGGTGTTTAAAATAGTAAGAGGGCATCCAAAAGGCTTCATAAAACGAATGTTGGGTTTATTGCCCATCGCAATTCATAGGGTGTCTTCATCTCGTGGTTTGGTGACGAGACTCATATACATAGCATGCAAGACTTACGCCTTCCGCCCAAAATTGAATAGGTAGATGGGAATCGCTAGCATTGTCCTTGCCGCTCAATCAAAGTCCTATTCTTCCTCTCTCGCAACACCATTTTGTTGTGGTGTTCTAGCAATACTAAACTCCTCTTTATGCCTTTATTTGCACAAAAGTCATCCATAAGCTTGTTCTTGAACTCGCCCATTATCACATCTAATACCTCTAACCTTGAGTCTCAATTGATTTTCAAGAGCTATTATGAGAGTCTCGAATAGCATCAAAAGTATCATCCTTAAAACCCAAAAGAAAACCCAATCGAATCATCGCAATCATCTCAGAATAACCAAACAAGATTTTTCTTATTTAAACTTGCCACGAGACAGTCCAAATAAATCCATATGTAACAACTCCAATGGTTCTCTAATAGTTCTTTCCTCAAGCTTCTTGCAGAAGCTTTGTGTTGTTTACCCTTCTTGCATGCCAAGCATGATTGATCATTCTTGTAAGTCTTTGAAGGTAAACCTCTAACTAGATTGCCTTTGACCGCTTTGTTGATATTCTTGAAATTAACATGGCCCAATCTTCTATGCCATTGATGTGCCTCTTCAGATGTTGCTTTAGCCACCAAACATGTGGCTCTTCCATAAGAATGTAGACTCTTCATGTCTAAACTATACACATCATTTGTCCTTGGTACTCTAAGTACTACCATGTCATCATCAATGTGTTTAAAATCGAGGAAAGGATGAGACATTCGTGTCGTTGAATAACACAGATGCTTTTATCACAAATTTGAGAGACCGATAGCAAGTTGAATTTAAGCTCCTTCACATATCTAACATTCTCAAAGTCGATAAGCCCCGCTTTGATAGTTCCTTTTCCAAGAATCTTTCCTCCATTGGGATCATTCCCAAATGCAACTCTTCCTCCACTAATATTTCTAAAATCGCATGTAATCTCTTTGTCTCTCGTCATACTTCCGAGCAACCACTATCCACAATTAGATGATCTTTAAGCTCCTCTTCCGGGTTGCCCCGCACACAAAGAAAAGAGTTAGTGATTTTAGGAACCCAAGCCATTATCGACTTGTGTTCCTTGTGGAGTTACAAACTCAAATTCTTTGAGTATGTAATTCCACTATCTTTCAAATGATGATCCAAAATTATCTTTTGATCTTTAGCATGTGGATTTTCAAAACTTTCTCGTTTTTCAACATAAATCTCTTTTACAAGATTATTAGCTTTTTCTTGTGTCACAAAACATCGATTCACTTTTGTTGAAAGTACTGTGTGTCCTCAAGAAGACCTTCCTCTTAACCCATTCTCGTTTAACACGTGGTTCCCGTGATCTAGATCCCCTATGTGAATTGTAATACCTTCTAGGTTGATAGTGAGATCTCCTAGGATTCCTATTCCAAGTAGTGTGATCAAGACTTTGTTTTTCGAGCAAGACTTTGGAAAGTACGTGAGATATCAAGGTTTTGAAAAGGTCTTCCGATGCGGGTATCTATGATCCGTGTGAAGTTTCGTGATTAATCCTATTTGAATTATTCCAAACCGGTTTGTGCTCTCTAGGTTTGTGGTTGATGATCCTATTCTTTGAAATTTGCTAAGGTATTTCGAGTGTCGATCACAATCTTTGATTAAGTGATTAGGACTATAACACACAAAACACGCTTTTGACCCATATGTCCAAAGTGATTTCTTCTATGTCTATGCCCAAAATTATTTTGCCTTCTAGGTGAATGATTAAACCTGTTTTGACCAAAATTATCCCAAAAGGTTTAGCAAGACTGTTTTGAAAAGGTTTTGCGTAGGTATCGCTTGTGGAGCAAGACTTTGATTTGAAGGTACCGCTTGATTTTGAACATTATTTTCAACAACTTCTTTGGGTTTTTCAGATCTAGATTGAGCAACAAGCTTCTTCCTAAACTCTAGACCTGCCTACTCCAAATCGAGAAACATCAGCCTTATGGGTTGATGACTAATGGGATGGGACAAGATTATATCCCTTGTCTTTCTTATACTCGTGAGGTGGTTCACTTATTGAGCCCTCATTACTAGATGTATCTACATAGTTAATGAGTTCATCATCACTAGTGGTTATGTCCTCAAAATCACCTACATCCCGATCACTAGGTTGGTTTTCTTCTATGTTATCAAAGTTCATACCAAAACCTAATCCAGCTTCTAATGTATGCTCTTCTTTGTTTTTCAACATAAGTAACATGGGATGCACTGATTCATTCCAGCAAAGAAACTTTTCTAATGATCATCTCTCCTTAGTTAATTTCTCAATTTCAAAGAATTTTACGCTTTAGTTTCCATTCACTAAGTTTTAACCGGTAATCCGTTGTTCATACTTTTCACCCAAGCCATTTCATTATTTTCATGTGTTATAATTTTAGCTTCCATAGACTCTAAAGTAATTTGATAAACCGCTACCTCGCATCTAGCCTTAACACAATTATCTCTTTCAATCACATAATCATAAGTAATTTTGATAAAAATCATAACAGTTTGAGCATACCTCGTAGATAGGAGATCGAGTTGGTGAAGTAGCCACCATTGCAAGAAGAACAGATCATCTTCACTTTCTTTGCTCCAATCAAATCCTCCAAAGCCATCATCGATTCCAAAGCAAAGATGTTCGTGTTCTTCATCAAAAGCAAAGGCTCAAACCAATGCTTCCACCGTGTCTTCAATCGCATCTTCCATCGCTACCATACAAGAAGTCACCGGTTCATCATCAAACTCTTCACTCCACCAACTTCGATAACTTCTCTCGAGCAACCAAAGCCTTTGTTTCAAGAATTGGAATTTCTTTGAGCTCAAGTTTTGGCTTCTCGATGTTCTGCTTGCTTGATACTTAGCAAACCCGCACTCCCTTGCAAAGTGACCGCCTTTTGACAATTGAAGCATTCAATTTGGGATTTGTCAAAAGTTATTCCTTGTTTTGGTTTGAAATCAATACTTTTGCCTGCCTTCTTCATGTACTTTTTGATCCTTGCAAGTGATCATAGCAACTTGCCACCGATATCAATTTCTTCAAGTGCATCTTCTTCAACTGTGCTAGATCCTCTTCATAAGTGATGTAAACCGGCTTGTTGTGCAAAGAAGGAGCACACAACTTCATCCGAGTGCAAAGTGGTAGGTGGTGGGCCTCACGAGCATATGAAGGGGTTGTAAAAAGCAAGATTTTGAGAAACAAGATTTTGAGGAGAAGCAAGATTTTGATGTAAGTAACGCCTTCTTTTCGATGATAGAAAAGCTATACCGTGAGACTTAGAATTTGTTTGACCACTCATCTCATGCTCATACACCTTCGCTGATGATAGAGATCATCAAAGTCCATGACATCCAAACCTTGTTGTCCTCTCGATCATTGTAGCAATCACATGCCATGTAGATGGCAAACTCCTTAGAAACTTCAAATTAGCATCCTCAATCGACACTTCGCTTTGTATAACTCCAACATGTTGAGGAGATTTTGAAACCTATCATATGCAAGATCAAGACTCTCTTTCACCCATCGTGAAAGTTTCAAACTGCTGTTTCAAAGAAATTTCAAGCATCTTCTTAGAGGCTTCATTCCTCCAAACTGGTCTCGAGAGCAGCCCAGAGTCGCTTAGCATCTTTAGCATCATGAAATTTGAGAAGATGACCATCCGAATGGCGATAAGAGAATGTTTAGTGCCTTTTCTTGATTCCTTAGGGTTGTTGCCGGTAAGACCGCTTTGGTGCTATTGGTTGTCCAGAATATTAATAGGTTCTCGAACTACTTCATTGCCATTCACAATTACATTCCATAGAGCATGGTCTCAGAATGGCAATATATCGCCTCATCTTCATGCACCGTAGATCATATTCTCCTTCTTGATTATTGGAATTCGAGTGAGGTGATTGAGGGTGGTGGAACAATTTCAATGACATCTTGAATATTGTTGAAGTAGGGTTTCTTCCTAGTCGAGTTTCCACACAAGCTCGATACCACTTGTTGGATCGATATACTTTAATCAAACTAACTTTAACTAGCTTGTTAAGGTTTAATAACCTCGGATAAATCCTAAGTTATTAACAAAGAAACACCGAGCAATCTTTATCAAGTACGCGGAATTTACTTAACAAAGCTAAGAAGAATAACTTTATTATAAACTCTAAATCGCTTATTATGCGATACTCTAAACAACTCTAAGATTATCGAACTTCTCTAAAACACTAAATAACTTGTGAATTCAGAACTCTAAAACTCATAAACTCGCACTCTAATGCCAATCTAGGAGTCCTTTTATAGGCTCAAGGATATCCTAGTCGGTTTACAATTTGTATTCTTGTACGACAAGTAATCTAAACATAGAATACAATACTTTCCATAAACGAATATAACAGCTTCTTTGTTCTTGCAAGATTTTGACTTCATAGTGCAAGATTTTGACTTTGTCTTTAGCAAGACTTTGACTCTTTGACTTCTTCCAAGATTTTGCGTACTTACAAGATTTTCATATCTTCAAGATTTCATATCTTCAAGACTTTCATATCCCAACACCGACCAAGAATGGCGATAGATAATAAAATATTATCAGCACATGCAAAAGTGACGCAAAGTCAGATTACAAGTATCAAATAAACAAGCGAATCTATGATAAATTAAAGAATCGACCCACGATACAAGTATCTAATAAAAAAATTGTAGTAAGCAAACCGACCCACAGGTGGAGAGATTAAACAATTGTAAAGTTTAAGGTCGAATTTTAGGGTATCGTAGGTAGAGACGAATTCACTTTGTTTCGCCAGAGAGAATCGTTTTAGGGTTGAGACCAATCCCACATAACAAAACTTAGTGTGTGAGTGAGGTTTTTTTTTTTTTTTTTTCACTTTGCAGTTTTTTTAAATGAATGTAAAGTGAACTTCAGATATTATTATATTAGGAGTATATTCAAATAATCATATCATGAAAAGCGAACGAAATAAAGTGTTATTGGAATGCCAAGTAGAATATAGAACAACCACGTGGACGCATCAATCTGAAAATACAGTATGAATCATGTAGAAGACGACGCATTCATGAGATGATCAACTATTTTCTCCAAGTTAACCATGGATGAACCCAAAGGAGAGGTACATGCCTCCTCGGCCTTCTTCTTCAAGTCAGCGACATTGTTCCTCATTTCATTCCCTTTTTCTCCTTTCATCAATTCAACCACTAGCTTCCGTACTTCATCACTTTTTACATCATAGTCAATCTCCATGGCAACACCCCACTTGTTACAACACACCCAACAATTTGTTTGTTGGTCACCAAAAAAGGGCCAAGAAATCATTGGTACTCCACTCGAAATGCTTTCAATTGAGGAATTCCATCCGCTATGCGTTAAAAAACCTCCTATTGATGGGTGTTTTAGAACTTGTTCTTGGAGGCACCAACTAGCCAACATTCATCTATCATTTGTTTCTGTAATCAACTCAGCTGGAAGAACAGAAGACTCACCAATAACAAGGTCGGGACGTATTATCCACAAGAATGAATAATTGCTTTTCACGAGTCCCCAGCCAAACTCAACTAGCTGTTGTGGTGTCATCACCGTGATATTACCAAAATTAACATATATAACTGATGATGGCGCTTTTGAGTCAAGCCAACTTAAACAATCAGACTCTTCATTCCGAAGGTTTGCTTTTAGGGATGCTAGAGTTTTGTCTACAATTTTATTCTCTAATAAATTTAAAGGGCCAATTCCATAGCATGGAGGATATATTGAGGAAACCGCATGCAAAGCATCACGCTCTAGTTCATCAAAAGTGTTAAAGATAATAGCAGAAGCTAATTGTGCTCTTTCACTTTGTAACATTACCCATTTGGTCATGTACTCGTCACCTGGGTTGCTATATCTAACAAAAGGGGGGATATCCTTAAGACGTAGGCCACTCATGGTAGGTACAAAATCTAGAACTGTATCTAGATAACCATTTACTATGAAACTTGGATCTGTAGAACAAAGAGAAATGATGATATTAGCTTCAAATTGGCAACAAATTTAAATGTCGATCACTTCGCTTATAATATACTAAATTGCATTTTTCGTCTATGCGATATGGATCACGAATTTAAGAAGGATTTAGTTACAAAAGAAGGGGGAAATTACATTCTGAAACTTTCAAAAAGAACATTAACGGAACGTATCTAAACTTTTATTTGTATAACATATAATGAAGCAACATAATTCATTAACCATTTATTCACATTCTTAATAATACTGGCCGGTTACCTTTTCTTCTAGTAAAACTATATAAATGTACAGTATTAAACAAGTATAATCACGGTCCGCGCGTTGCAAAGGTGATAAATACTTCTTTTAATTTATGACTAATTTCTTATATATTTATACATAAAAACTGAAATTTCAGGTTCAGAGCTGTGATTAAATTTTAATCTATGTCATGGGTTGTCTCGTAAATTTTGTTTTTGTACTCATATATTATTTTAGTCATTTTTTTGTTTCATAATAGGGGTGCAAACTTATCACTTTTTAAAAAATATATATATTTTTAAATTAGTTAAGCTTAGAATGACATGTACGATTAATTTAATAATAAAAACTAGTAAGCAAACTTTTGTTAACAACATGTCACACAGTCAAAAGTGATTTTCTTCAAAAAGCAGTAAAACAGAAAAAGTTAACCAAACACTCTCTACCTCAACTGGTAACATTTCTAGTTGCAAGTTCATCATTTTTGTCGTTGATATCTTGCTCATATTTCAAGGAATCTACACCATAGATATATGATTGATAAGTCAACATTGTTTCAGTTTCCAAGAAAGGCATCCCGAACATACCATACGCTAGTCTCCAAGAAAGGCATCCAATATTTGTCAGTAATAATTTGTTGTGTAATCTATCGATCGACGGTGCCAATAAGTTTGTACTTTAGCTAAGTTGTAGGGTCTCACTCTAAATTTAATCTTTGTCTGCCTTTGAATTTTGCACGATTTTATAAACGATGGTTAAGATCTTTTAAACAATTACAAAATTAATAAGAAATTATTTTATTACAATACTTTCAGATTAAATCGCAAGGTTTCGAAATCTTTTCAATTTTGATTATCTTGAAAAAAATTATTTTTTTACACTCTGCCGCAACATAAGATTCTGAATAACGAATAAAGGCTTAAAAGAGCTTTTAAATATACGTTTGTATCATTCAACAACATTAGATGAATACTAAGTTATTCTTTTTCATGATAACAATGTATAAATTATTTAAGAATTTTAGATACGAAGACTTATCAAATTATATAAATACAGTAATACGTTGTTTGCTATGCATGTAAAAGAAAAAGTAAAAATCTTATTACCTTTAATGGGCATCAAACCCTTCTCCAAAAGAATTGGATATTGATCGAAACATACTAATGAACTTGCTACACACGTGTACAATAGAAACTCCGGGATATTAAATTCCTTGGCAGCAGCGAGGGTGTGTTGGCCCAATATCACGAATCTTTAATCAACGATATACCAAAATTTGAAATAATCTCTATTTCTTACAGATCTGTCATCATGTTCATACAATTTATGTTCCAAGTATAAATACTAAATGAATGGTACAATGAACCGTTGTGATGGTTCACCCATCTGACAGATTATACATGCTTATTTTAGAATCGCTTTAGAATCGCTTTAAAAACTGTCTTTGTTGACTTCTGACTTTCTTGTTTGACTTTTGGTTGACCGGGTCGTTTTGGGTATTGTGATGGGTCGATTGGGATTAACCCAATATTTTCCCCCTTAATCACAATCGCTGCGATGTAGGTCTTTAAGGGGCTGTTTGACAAAACAATATGATTTAGCGCTGAGTAAATAATGATGCTGAATGAAACAAAGACGCTGAATGAAACATGATTCAAAATGAAATGACTGTTTGATTAGCATCCTGAATACGAAAAATATATTAAGATTTAAGATATTATTATTAGTTATCAAACAAGAACATTTTTTTTTTGATCAAACTATCTTGATCGATAAATATTTGTAGTAATATCCGTTTTAAAATTATACGATAAAATCAAGAAACACATAACGAAACAATAAAGAGGATTGTAGTCAAATTGCAACAAAATAATGTATAGCTACGTAAATTTAGTTTGAGATAATACAATATAACTAAGGCTGTAAACGAACCGAACATTCAGAGTGAATATTTCGTGAACCGTTTGATAAAAAATTTGTTTATGTTCGTTTATTTATTAAATGAACGAACATGAACAATATTTTACGTTCGTTTAGTTAAATGAACGAACATAAACAAAAGTCGTGTCTGTTCATTTATATTCGTGAACATTCGATTATACATTCGTTAATGTTTGTTTATGCTCATTTATTTATTTATATTCGTTTATTTGTCCGGTTAAAATTAAACGAACGAACATAGACAATGCTCCATTCATGTTCGTCCGGTTCGTTTACAGCCCTAAATATAACAAAATATTGCTAGTAGCATAAGCTCAAAAAAGTAAAAAAGTAAAATGTGTACAAAAGGTAAAAGAACATCATAATTAAAAATTAATTTAATGTTTACAAAGGTAAAAAAGCAAAATGTGCAACATAACTATAATTAAAAATTAATATAAAGTACAAAGCTAAAAAATACTATGTAGTATCACGTGAATGACAGAGGACACATTATTTCATGCCTACTGAATGACAGAGGACACATTATTTCATGGCTCATTCAGTAGCAAATTTAATCGTTCGGCGTGATCTTTTTTCTATCAAACAATCTTTCTTCTGACCGACTAGGAGTTCAGTGCTTAGTTATTTCATTCAGCTGCTATCAAACACCCCTTAAGTCTTCTTGATTCATCTTCTGGTTAAATCCACCGTCTGAGATTTTAATTTCTTGTAGCGCTTGTGATCATCCTTATATCCAGGTAGATCAATTTTCCTTTGGTTATTTCCACCTTTTCTTATGTGATCTTCATTATGTCCATGTTGATCTGGTTATTTCCACCTTTGTGATCTTCCTTAAGTCCAGGTTGATCATGTTCTTCTGGTTATTTCCACCTTTGTTGTGATCTTCCTTAAGTCCAGGTTGATCATATTTTCTTGGTTATTTCCACCTTCATTGTTGTGATCTTCCTTAATTCCAGGCTGATCATATTTTTCTGGTGCTTCTTCAATAGTTGTCATAAGAAATGTTTGTTCTAAGTCTTCTTCAATGAGATTAGATTATTCTTCTTTCTTTGATGGACATTTGTTTGCAAAATGCCCATACTCCTTGCATTTAAAACACATCACCTTACTCTTATCATGAGTAAATTTATTTGAGTTGCTGTTTGATTTTTCCTTGAAATTATTTTCTTGGCCTAGCAACAAATTATGTCCACATTTTTCACAGTGTCTTCCGTGAGTAATGTTAATCTTGTGATGTGTAAACAATAACTTATCTTGATCGTTATTGTCCTTATTCTTCTTAAACTTTATTCTTTCCTCGTACGTCTTGAGTCTCCCAATTGCTTCTTCCATCGTCATTTCACTTAGGTCGGAGTATTGCTCTATTGATGCAACTATTTGCATATACCTTTCGGGGACAGCATTTGGTAGTTTCCGAACTATGGTTTCATCTTCTATGGTGTGTCCTAGACTAGCGGCTTTGTTTACGAGTGTTGTTAGTTTTGTAGCAAAGGTGTCGATTGTCTCGTCTTCCTTCATTTTGAACATCTCAAAATCAGATTTGAGTGTTTGTAGTCTTGCTTGTTGAACTCTGTCTTCGCCAACGTGTCTAGTTTTCAAAGCATTCCAAATGTCCTTCGCGGTTTTGTGCATTGTTATTTGAAGTAATTGTTCCTCGGGTAAAGCTTGATAAAGGAAAGCAATAGCGGTTTTCTCTTTTGTCTTATTGGGTTGAGTCGATTCAGTCGGCTCTATTGTTTCCCATAAACCACTCGCTTCGAGAATGATTTGTATTCGAATTGCCCATAATGAGTAATTCGCGGGCTTTAGGATTGGGCATTGAAATTGGGGTGTACTATTTGTAATATTAGTACTAGGTCTTATTTCCACTTCCTTTCATCATATCTTAAATATATGGACAATAAAAAATATCTCCAAAAATTCTAATACGAGGTGTGTTGAAAAATGTTTTATTTTTTCCTTATAGGCTATAAAACTTTATAGGACTAGTTTTTTTAATCCAAAACTATCCTCGGAGATTATATATTTTTTAAAAACGAATAACCTAAGGTTAATTCCTCCTTAAATTTTATTCTCAATTATAATAAGCAGCGTAAAAACACTAGGTTATTATATCTAAAAATTTGATGAAGTACTAAAATTGTAATTTAAAAAAGTAACTTATCAAACAAAAATAATATATATCTAAAATGAAGAATATATACTATATAAAAAAATGAAAGAGTGGTGTTGTAAATTTTGGAACCTGAATGGGATGATGGTCTAACCCGATGCCATAAAATATATAAAAAAAATCCTTGCCCACTTAAGAATACTGCGCCTTTCCTTTTTTAATATGTATTATTACGTATCTCTTTTGTGAGATAAAAATGTGCTCCGTATATTTATTTCTTATATCTCTTATTATTTGAGATAAAGAAAATGAACGTCTCCTCCGAGACCTGCTCGCCTCTCCCTTTCTCGAGAATGGATCCGTTTCTGTTCTTCTCCAAGTCTTTATGGTCAAAGCCTGTGATAAGGCTTGAGTGGCCTTCTTCTCTTCTCCGGTATGTGGTGATCTTCGCGAACACTACATCCATTCAATCGAAACTTTAGGGTTTCGGTGAAATTGGGGGTTTTCAATCCGTGAGAGGTATGAAAGTTTGGGGACTTTAATTAAGTCGATTGGTGGCTTAATTAACTTTCTGGGCATGATTCTTGATTCGGAACAGGTGTGTTTGTTCTAATTTGAATCTTTAATTCTGCCCTAATTTGATGACCTTCGTTTAGTTTTGGTTAAATCAATATAAAAACGATTCAATTCGTTTTCAGATCCTATTGGATTGGGTAAAAAAAGGAAACTGTTTTCGGTAAAAAAAAAATTCTTTGCGAATGATTTTCTGATGCCGAGTGAGAGTAATCACGGTTGTGATTGTTCCCCTGTTGCGACGGAAATAGGAACACAAAAATGACGTCTAGGATTTGTGTTCGAATCGATTTGCAGAATTTTTTTCGAAAATGTTTTCTTAATTTGATTATGGAACTAAACGAATATGGTATATGATGATTTTGGCTCTGATACCAATTGTTGGCCCAATTTCACGAATCTTTAATCAACGATATACCAAAATATGAAATAATCTCTATTTCTTATAAATCTGTCATCATGTTCATACAATTTATGTTCTAAGTATAAATACTAAATGAATGGGTACAATGAACCGTTGTGATGGTTCACCCATCCGACGATTATGATGATTATTTTGTAACTGCTTTGTAACTCGCTAAAAACTGCCTTTGTTGACTTGACTTTCTTGTTTGACTTTTGGTTGACCGGGTCGTTTTGGGTATTGTGATGGGTCGATTGGGATTAACCCAATAGGGTGAAGCCTGTATGAAAGTCGGACACTATGCAAGTCACAGGTGAATAAGTAACATTCACTTTGGCAATGAGGGATTTAAATGAATCCAAACACTCTTCATCCAATGACTTTGCAAGAGATATTACATCTTGGGTAGCATCAAGGTTTTCTGGCGTAGGAAGGCCATCAGGAATGGTCTCAAATCGAAAGGAAGGCAAGCCACGTAATGAGTCGGACTCTCGTGACATAAGGAGGCGTTGGTGGTTAAATTCGGTGTTGACAAAAGTGATATCGAAGCCTTTGGAATGAAGGATTTTGGCAAGTTTTAGCATGGAATTAATGTGGCCTTGTAAAGGGGCTGGCATGCATAGTGCACGTGGTTTATTTTCTTCCTTTGAATCCATGAAGAAATTCTATCAATCTCTTATCACTAGATTGAAATATAATACAGTACTAAGTTAGAAAATTCAACCATTGTTTTATAGGCTAAGGCCATACGTATGGGGTTGGACTACTTTGTTATCTCACACGGCAGAAATTCTTGACCCAATAAGGGGGGAGAGAGTGGTACCCTAATACCTAAATTGCCATTTCACCTCTATCCGATAAAAACCCTTCAACTCAAAACTACCCAATTCTACCCTAACACTACCCAAAGTGGAGGGAGTGGTACCCAATCCTACCCAATTTCTTTTTTTTTTCCATATATTTTCAATACATAAAATCACATACAATATTAAAATAAAAACATACCATTTCATTAAAAATAAAAACATTACATAATACTTTAAAAAACTACAACTTAAAAATTGAAACTACAACTTAAAAAAAACATTACATAAGTTGAAATAAAAAACAAATGAAACTACAACTTAAAAATTGCAAGCCCATCCGTGTTTCGCCGCAAGTTCACGTTTTTGGGCAAGAACGAATTCCAACATAGCGGGATCGCGAATGTGATCATGCGGCTCCATAAAAAACTTCATCTCCCGTTGTGTATTCTTGAACTTCGCCCCCTCGAGTTGTGTAGCCAACAATGCTTTCGCCAACGCATCCTTCTCGCGTTTTTCTTCCAAATATTGTGTCTTCTTTTGTGTGTAGGAGTTGATTTCATCCGCAATACTTGAGACCGACGAGGAGGATGCGCCTTGCTTCTTTTTCATCTTTCTTGATTCAAGTGGAGGGTGGGGTCTTCATTCATGTCGGGAATGGTGTTGCTTGCCGATTCATACTCCCCCGACTTCCTTTTTGAAGAATTGCTAGTCGCACCGGCAACATCTTGAAAACATTCTTGCTCCGTCCATTTGTCATGACCTCTGACAACCTTCCACGCCAAGCTATGAGCAAATTGTCTTTTTGTTTTTGTATAGTAATCCGCCTGAGCTATTCTCACAACGTCCAAGTCGTTGCACCCACTAGCCTTAGCACGTTTCTACATAATATACAAAATAATAAAAAGTATAACTTATACAAAATAATGTAATTGTAAATAACAAAGTATAGATTATGTAAAATAAAAAGTATAGCTTGTACCGCTTGGATGTAGTAGCCGTTGAAAATGCCCATGGCCTTGTTCATTGTTTTCCACTTTGTATTCAACGAATGAGAAGTTCGCGAAGTCGAACCCAAAGTTTCCTTGTAATGCTCGAGAACCCGTTTCCAAAAACCTTCGGACTTTTGTTCATTACCGATAACTTTACATTCGGAGATTTGAATCCATGCTTTCGCCAAAGCCTCCTCTTGTGCCGGCGACCAAACTTCACGGGGCCTCCTCCCGCCGAATGCTTTTTTCTTCCTCCGCATCGACTTCTTCAATGTCCTCATCTTCTTCTTCGTTTGGTGGTTGTTGTGTTTCGCACGCACTCGCTCGCCTTCGTCATTGTTTTCGAACGGGGAGAACTCGCTTGTAGGAGTGATGTTGTAGTGTTGTGGATTCATTTGAGGAGGAGCCATATTATATTGGTAATATTGATGTGTAGATGCGAGTTGTGGAACGTAAAATTGATTCGGAGATGGTTGAGAATAAAATTGGTTTGGAAACGGAGTTTGTTGTGGTTGCGGATGAACGGTTTGAGACCGACCTTGACGCGAGGTGGAACTTTTTTTACCTCTTCTTGGATCCATGATTTTGTGTTTTTGAGAGATGAGTTTGTTTTTTTTTTTTGTGAAAAATGAGTTTGGGTTAGTTTGGTTTTAAAGGGATTTTTTTCTTTTTTATTATTATTTTTTGCAACTAGCCGTTGCATTTCATTTGTCCCCAACGGTCACAATTTCAAAAATTCTCCCCTCAACCACGCTCAGCTTCCCAAACCGATCATATACCCGATTTTCCCTAATCGATGGGGTCGGGGCAGTGTTACCGATCTACCCGATCGGCACCGATCCCCTACCCGAGACCACCCCCTCCCCTCTTAGTCGTTTATTGTTTTAATTTAAAGCAATGATTGTTGGATGCATGATTTCCAATGCACCAGGAAGAAGCCAAAACTTAAAAGCAGCCAATATTTACACGGAACAAAATGATTCGTACACAGAAAAAGAGGATTAAATGACAATTATACCCTTATTTGCTTTTACCAAGTTATTGTGTTCCATCCTTCTCACTCATTAGAAACCCATTCAAGTTTCGTTCTTCTTCACGGAGGAAAGCAACAATTAAATCGTCAAGACATGTCTACTAAAGATCTCAAATAAATTTAAACAACGATTGATGAAATATGGGGGTTAACTTCGGTTGCCCCTGCTTCTTCCCGTTACAAACAAGTTGCTATTGATGTTATTTATAAGTCGAAATAAACACAACCTCGATTTGAGTAATTGACTCATTGTAATTCTTCAACATCAATAAACCCATTCAAGTTTTAGTTCGAATTAACATGATACTAGAAAATTACAATAATCAATTCTTTTTAAATATTTGACGCAAATACAAAAGTATATCCTTTTAGAGGTTTATAATTGATTTTGAAACTGAAATCATAGAACGAAACTACGATGACTTCTTCTGTAAACTCAAAAATTATCAGAATAGTTATATGTGATTTTATGCTTAAGGCGGATTTTGCTACCGATCCATTCAAACATTGTTTTTATTGACTTTATCTCCAATTGACCCTAGTTTTATAAAGGGCTAATAACCTATTAAAGCACTATACTTGTCAATAATGGCAGTTCTGCGTAGCGAACTAAAAAAATAACTCTTTTGGACATTAATGTTGACATTTTTGTCTTTCTATAACTATTATGACCATTTTACTCTTCGAAATATATTTCAGAAAAAAAAATTTCGAAAAAAAAAATTTAGAAAATTTGTTTAATCTAAAAAAAAAATAATAATAATAATAATTATTTCAGAAAAAAATTAAAAATAAAAAGAATTTCGAAAAAAAAATTATGAATTTTTTTTATACATTTTACTCCGTTTTTATACGTTTTAACTTGTTTTTTATTCACTTTTGATTATTCTTTTTTGTCACAAGTGAATTTTTTTATAGAAATTTTTTTTTATAACAAAATATTACAAAAAAAAAATTCAATTTTTGTCCAAAAAAAAAATTCTAAAAAAACACATTTCAAAAAAAAAAATTGAAAAAAAAGTATTTCGAAAAAAAAATTCCAGAAAAAAATATTTGGAAAAAAAATTTTGAAAAAAATGTATTTCCGAAAAAAAAATCAAAAATAAAAATTTGGAAAAAATATTTCGAAAAAAATTCAGAAAGGGTAAAATGGTCATAATATGGTCATAATACTTAAAGAAAGACAAAAATGTCAACATTAATGTCTAAAAGAGTTATTTTTTTAGTTCGCTACGCAGAACTGCATTCTTGACAAGTATAGCGCTTTAAAATGTTATTAGCCCCTTTTATAAAACAATGAAATATTGAATTTAGTTGAAGTTTTGATGATTTTTAGATGGTGAGATTCTTTGTGGTGGAATATTGGAAATGGAAATGAAAGGGGAGAAGAAACTGAAGACATCGAATTTGATGAGAGAGTAAACATAGAACCAAGAAATATTCGTAAAAGTAAAGAAGGTTATAAGGCTGCCCCCAGTAAGAGGCTTCAATCCCCTTCATTTTTACTGCCACGTCAGTTTTCTCTCTCCAGCGACATTCACTACAAAAAACATACCCCGCAAATATACCTTTTATATTTATTAATACACACACATAAGTAGAAATTGTATTCGATCTTGATGCCGACCAAGTTGGTTTTCAAATCTCACTCGATCGACATGCCACAGTAACAAGATCGAGTAGGAATCGATCGTGTGAGTCGATCGACCCTTGTTATTGCGTCTAGCCTAATAGTCATTTACTTGAAATTTTCTGTGTATGCATCAAAAGCATCCGTGTAAATATCAATTCCCAAAACCTAATAAGCAAATGAATCTGTGATGTATAATATTCACCAATTGTATAAGAGGTCCTAGTTCACCGTTAGGCTAGTAGCAGTGGGACGGAAAAAAATCGGTTGATTGGCAAGGGCGATCGATATTGAAATCGGTCGACCCCTTTGTGGGCTTGGAAGCAAATATCGGTCGAGGTGCTTAAATTCAAACAATCGGTCTAAAACTCGATTGAGTTTGCACATCACAAAACTCCAGAAAAAACTTACCGTTTACATATTTTAAAAAAAAAAAAACTTTTCTTTATAAAAACTTTACCACTTTACAACCTTATAAATACCAACCTCAAACACACTTCTAAACACACAATTTCAAACAACATTTCTATCAATATCTTCAAACACATTCTTTTAATTATGCCGTACGAGCTATTTTTTTGAACGGGCTTTTGGTGCGTTGAAGAAGTGAAAAATGCTTAAAGTTCCGGCTCGAGGGTTGTATAAACAGGATCTACAAGATATTATATATACATGTGTCATATTACATAATATGATCATTCGACACAAGCAGCGGTTGATATGTCCTACATGGTTCGAAGATGAGGGCCATCGTGATCACGACCCCTTAAGATCGCATGAACAATCGTTAATGGTTACTCATGAGCTAATGGACTCATCTACACTTAAAATCTGATTTGATCGAACACATTTAGAGAAATCATAGAAATCAAGTCAATCAAGAGAATGAAGAAGAAGACGGTAGTGATGATGACCTTGAGGAAGACGATGAAGAATTTTTGTAATATTTTTAATGTTATTTGAATAATTTACGTAATTTTTTTAATGTTTTTATTTTTAATGATTTTTAAATTTGTTGTTTAAATCTTTGACCTTTTACCCAAAAAATTTGTTGTTTAAAATGTTTGAAAAAAAAATTGGGTTAATGACAGTGGTAACTTGGTCGTGTCTGGTTATTAGAGAGAGAAAACTGATGTGACATGCGATAACCCAACTCACGACTGTGCATAGCCTTATCTATAGACAAAATAAGGAAAATTCTCATGTGAAAAAATCTTTGAATACCTTATCCTTTCACTAGTGTAGTAGTTCTGTGATATGATCGATAGCACTAAGAAATGCAAACTCCACATGAAAATAAAAATTAAACTCATGTAAACTAAAATTTGATTCTGGTGGCCAATAGGTCGAATTCTAGTACTCCAAAAATAAGAATTGTTTTAAAAAAATTCCTACTTAAGACTGTCAAATTAAGGTAACTTACGATAATAGGATTACCTAAAAATAAAGATCTTTAGATAGGCAACCAGTGCTTTTAAGTATTGAAGGTACTTTCATATAATAGCTGGTTTGCTATGTGAAATAAAACTCTAAATTTAAGTAATACTATAAATATGGACATTAGGGGTTGTTTAATAGATGTCAACTTCATCTTACGACATTTGCTTTTGCTTGTACTACTTGCTGAATGTCAATAACAGATAAAAAGAAGCGACTCAATGGACTCAGGCATGGACGGACCCACATGAGTGTCGGGTGTGACATGGGCTACATCCTATTTTAGGTCATGAAGTGTAAAAAAATTTAAAATTGTTGTTTTTTATTATGTGCAACCCTCTATAAATAAAAATTGCTACTTTCGTTTCTTACGGTGTAACTTTAGTTAGTCCAACAATTCTTTGTGCAACACCCTCTTGAAAATCCTAGGTTCGTCCCTAGACTCAGGCGACGAGGCATTTACCAACATATTTGGTTGATTTAGTTAGATTATAGCTTTAGGCATTATATTATGTAGGATATTAGGAGCAAACTTAAACGTAATTTAGGTACTTAAGAGTAAGCTGTAATGTAGATTATGATTAGACAAGAACTAGGAAGTGTTTAGCTTGCCTTGTAAAGCAAGGAAGGCTTATGGTCGGTTCATGTATAAGGGTCGGTTGAGGACTCCTAGTTCTTAACATTGTGGGGTATCTCATCTCTATAAATAGAGGTGAGGTTCTTTACCCCCTTGATGTGTGCTACCAAGCTTTAAATTGATAAAACAAGGATTTCCGAGATTAAGCTAAGAACACATTCGCCCAAGTATACCCTATCGTGTTTAGCTAGGTTGGGTTGGTAAGCCGAAGTCATTCACAAAGATTTATGTGTTTTCGGTATTAGAATCAAGTCAAACAATTCAATTGAAAAGTGCAAACTAGAACTAAAAACGCAAGCAATGATTACGATGAGAAATTCAATATATAGATACGACACTTGTTTAGATGAGTTTGGATATTCCGATTCCTTAATATGACAGTGGTTTGACAAGTTGATTAAGATAAATAAAATGAGTTTTACTAAGTTTCAATCTATTGTTTTCAAGACATACAATCCTCGTCAAGATCATACAAAATGAAAACAATCATTAAGGATAATCAACCAATTCAAGACTAAGCTCGTTTTGATACATTTAATTTGTGATAGTTTCACAAGTTTACCAACTATCACACTTAAGCCTCTTGTTTAACTTTTTAAGAGATGGTCAATACAAAAGGTAGTCGATCACAGACAAATAAGCTATAACTAGTTAAGCTAACAATGGCCCTTTCGACCTATGACACTGTTACCAACTAGTCAAGTTTGATAAACAATTATCATGTGAAACTCAAGCACAATAGGTTCATAAATTTAGCAAGAAATTAATAAAAACCATATATTTAAATTAAACAATCTTCATATCACAAACGTCATCCAAACAAGTGTTTAAAGATATTAGCCACATATGGCCAAAAAAAGTCATAATCACAGACATATTGAAGCTACTAAACATAATCAAAAGTACCAATGATAATGTAGAAACGGTTAAAAATGTTGAAGACAATGGTTCTGGAAATTTTGGTGATGATATTTCAATGTTGGAATTTTCCAAAATGTGAATACTTGGCCTTCAATGCTCTTGCGACTTCTGGTGTGTGCATATGATATGAGAGAGTTGGATGTGAGATGATGAGATATTTGGTGATGTGATACATGATATGCCAACCCCCAAATTATTATTTATAGATGATGAGTCCTTCGGCACCAAGCATAATTCTAAGGCTCAAAGGAACTCATAATGACTAAAAATACAGCTAGCAAGGAGACTGAACTTGGACACCAAGGGTACTTAAAAAATCATAATTTGACTTGGGCACCACTACAGTGATTTAGCCGCCGTCTAAATAGGTCGTTTGACCAAAAATAATCAAAAAAGAAAATGTATATCTTTCTTTTCTTTTTCCGTGGCCTTTTGAATCAACAAAATCGGAGTCTCTATAAGCAAAATATGATCAAAATAGTGGAGGTGTGTCAGGAACAACGAGACTTCAAATAATTCTTTGTTTTAGCTTCTTTTCTTCACTTTTTCCTCATTTTCCTTTACGTGGCCTTTAATAACCTAAAATAGCAAATATACTTCATTAAGTATCGTAAGTTCATTAAAATAACCAAATTGCTAGCATAAAAATCATAATAACGCGTCTAAAAACATGTTACTTTTAAGCGCTATCATCCCTCATCTCTATAAATAGAGGTGACGGGGACGCTAGTTCTTAACATTCTCCTTTACCTCAATTGTAAATGCTTTATTGCCGATTAATAAAGGGTTCTTTGAGGTGTATCTTATTGCTTATTGTGAAACTTTACTCGAGTTCCTTTGTAGTCTTCTGTCCATGATCGATCTTCAACACGTTGACGTTAAGGTTGCAACTTGCTTAACGATTAACGATCTAGTATCCCATGTTCAATCTTTAGGTTTTTTGCGGTTTTGTCCAACAAGTGGTATCAAGAGCCACATGTTAGTTGATGATCTCTAGAGTGTCATTACTGGTTCGTGACGTGATCGAAATTCCAGGTCTAATTTACCTGGGAAGTAGCAAATTTAATCAAGAATGTGAATACAAATAAACCGTAAAAACATTTATTTATATTTTACGATCTTCTTATTTTTTGCCGATAACAATAGTAAAATCATTTCAACGAGATAAATCAAATACGTAAGTTTTTGAGCCAATAGTTTACTAACTCATTTCACTAAACAAATAAACCATCAAACATGTTTAGTTAATAGTTTATATATAATCAAAACCATTTTATGAAACACATATAAGTAATATTTCTTACTTACATTTTCATAAAATACATACTTTAGAACTAACTAGTTAAATGTAATATGTTAGTAAATAGGGTTGGACTATCCATATCCCAAAACCCATGACCCATGCTCATTACATCATGCATGACATCACAAAGCGTAAAAACCATGACCCATGATCCAAAGTCCATAACTCATGACCAAAAGTCCATAACCCATGACCCAAGATGTCTATTGCATAATGCAGGACATCACATGACCCATAGTCCATAACCCATAACCCAAAACCCGGAATTGTAACCCATATCCAGACTGGAATGACCCAGTTGTCCGATCCCTTGGTTTGCACTGGCCGGATCCCTTTGGGAAAATATCCGGCGGATCCGGCTGATCAGAGGACATTTTACCTATAAATAGTTGGCCATTTTCTCATTTATTCTCACCACTTTTAGACATATTTTCTCTCTATATTCTAACCTCAGATCCAAGGATCATATATGTAGTTTTTTTTTTCTCTTAGTGATTCTCTAGGTTTCTCTTAAAGGCGAGATCAAGACGATTAGTATAGAATACCTGCAAGTTCGAAGACATGGGTTGCTAGACTTCATCATCATCACAAGATCACGGAAGTGTCTCTTTTTGTTGATTCCTCTCAAGTATGTCATAGGTGTGGTGTGCTAACTTGTGGTGCTTGGATTAGTTCATCCATTGTAAAAGAACTCGGTATCTAGTCTTGTACCAGATAAAGTGAAGGCGGCATAGGTTTGGTTCTACCTTGTTGAAGAACCCGGTATCTAGCCTTGTATCGAATAAAGTGTAAGTGACATAGGTTTGGTTCTACCTTGTGGAAGAACCCGGTATTTAGCTTTATACCGGATAAATTGTAGGCGACTTTGTGAAGGCTTCTCCGCCAAGATAAGGAGCTTGTGATGTGTAGTGTTTACAAACTCTCGAGTTGGGTACTCGAAGAGTGGAGTAGGGCAAGGAAGGTGACCTTGTAGCCGAACCACTATAAATACATGTGTTATGGTTGTGTCTTTCTTTCTCTATCTCATAATATTGTTTATTCACTATCAATATCCACACACACCAAAATAGAATGACATAAGTCATTTTAAAACGAGGTTTTAATTTGTAAAATTATTCAACCCCCCTTCTAGTTTTCAACAATGGGCACCAGAGATTCGTTACCAAGTTTCTTAAGTATATTGTACTTTAAAAACTTGGAACGTTCCGTGAATATTTTGAAACTACAAAGAAGAAAAACCTTTTATCTAACTTTAAATGTATTCAAATGTGTCAAAAAGCTTATGAAGGTATTTCTTGAAAACTGTCTCAAGAAGTTTTTAAAAGAAAAGAAAAGGTATGTTTCCTTTTTAAATAAACATTTATCTTGATATATGTTTTCTTGTTTCTAGCTAGAATTGTCTCTAATTATATGTGATAAAATGTTTATAAGTAGCGTTGCTAATTTTTCATATATATCTACATGTTTCTTTCTTCTTATAATTTATTCGAGAATCATGTGTGTCTTAAACGATTCAGTGTGTCTAAAATCTATGTTTTCTAACCTCAATGTAAAACATGTGTAAATATAAAACCACAACATTCAAAAATCCCTCTTCACAAACTCCTACATCTATTCGAATGGCACGCTACAGTAATCTATCACCTCAAACTCTTATTTTATCTAATCCCTCTCATTCACAATTCAAAATTCGAGTTAACACTTAAACTCCTACAAACTCTCTCAAAAGAAGAAGATAATCTTCGCAAAAATGTTTAGTGTCGTCTTTATGATCATCATCATTTCCCTCGTCGCGCTCGTCTACCCATTGATCAAGTTCACGCGTGGAGCCTTGTAATTTGTGGTAGGCACTTATGTTTTTATTGTTTATCCAATCCTTTATATTACTTTATGCATTGAAATAAATGGAATATGATATTTTTTTCGTGTTCATTTTATTTCTCGTTTTCACAACTTTGGATATTTCATATACATGAATCCTCGTCTCTCTCAAACCGCACCATAAACCTTGGATCATTAAGTGTCTCGTCATAATCTATACTAATAAACATTGAACACTCAATATTTAAGATCAAAATCTTACGTCAAAAACCAAACATACTAACCTGTGAGATTACTGAACTGCACTAGGCTTCCAAATCTATCAAAAAACACTTAACGATCTTTTCAAGAGGTATAACAAAGATAAGGAGCGACGTTGTGAAGTAAAAACATTTATTTATATATGTCGTGTTCGATCTTTAGGTTTGTTGAGGTTTTGTCCAACAAGTAGTATCAAGAGCCGCATGTTAGTTGGTGACCTCTGGAGTGTCATTACTGGTTCATGATGTGATCAAAATTTCAAGTCTAACTTACCTGGGAAGTAGCAAGTTTAATCAAGAATTTTAATACAAATAAACCGTAAAAACGTTTATTTATATTTTATGATATTCTTATGTTTTGTCGATAACAATAGTAAAATCATTTTAACGAGATAAATAAAATACATAAGTTTTTGAGACAATAGTTTACCAACTCATTTCACTAAATAAATAAACCATCAAACATGTTCAGTTAATAGTTTATGTAAAATAAAACCTTTTTTATGAAACACATATAACTAATATTTCTTACTTATATTTTCATAAAATACATACTTTAGAACTAACTAGTTAAATGTAATATGTTAGTAAATAGTATTGGACTATCCATAACCCAAAACCCATGACCCATGCTCATTACATCATACATGACATCACAAAGGGTAAAAACCATGACCCATTATCCACGGTTTATGACTCATGACCCAAAGTCCATAACTGATGCGAGATATTGCAACCTCACATAGAGTTTTACTTCTCGAGGGATCTCAAGAAGTTTTGCAATCCTCCAGGCAGTGTACCTGATCATTGTATTGTAGTACAGGTAAGTCCGGGGGATTGATCGCTCTCTAGGGGAATAGTGTCGTTAGGCTGAAGTGTATGTCGAATAAAGTCTAAAGGTGAGGAATGATTATTTTTGTATTTTTATAATATAAAATCTCGGTTTTGGAGGGAGGAATTAGTTGCTAGTCAACTAACCCAAAAGATACTGACTAAAATAAAATGCAATCTACAAGAGAAGCGAAGCGTATCTACTTATGATGTATTAATCCTTGCTAGCTATCCAATTCTACCTACTGAATTGTCACATTCTTGTCTAATTGGTGCATTGTATTCCGTTTGGTCATAGGGTGGTGCCTAATTTCCTAGTTCTATGAATTGTAACTCTCCTCTAGACTATCCGGGATCGGCAAGTACAATAGTATCTCCCCCGAATACTCTGTTATCCTAAAGATACAACTCACGCAATAAACATAACGATGGCCTATTTGGCACTCTAAGGTTTTTACTATTTAGGATGTTCAAGCTAGCAACAATTAAAGAAGAAGCCAGTTTTCCTTACTCTAGTGTCTACCAATTAAACAAAAGACAGTAGGATGCAAGAATTATAAACTAAACCAATTAGACTCATTGAAATTGTCACATCCTAATGATAAAGATAGACACAAGCATCACTAAGAAATCAATAAGATCTAATCAATTATATATAAGTTTCATACAATCAAAAGCAAACACTAGGTGAATTAGCCAAGCATAATCAATGAAGAGCAAGCAACAATAATGATAATTGAAGACATAACATAAGATTGAATCAATAAACAAACCATTAAAAGATGTTTATGGACTGGTTAAGACCCTCTAAGTTTCTGTAAAAACACCTACCTAAATCCTAATATCGGACTTAGGGTTTAGGACTTGCAAAAAGTGAAGTAATAATGTTATATTTATAGGCAGATTTTCTGTTAGCAAAGCGTGATGGCGTCAGCTCGATAGAGTGATGGCATCGCGAATAATTTTTCATCAAACTGTATATTTTCTCGTTTCGGTCGCGTGGGCTTTTGAATCACCTAAATCCGAGTTCGTATGCAAACGTTATGGCCAAAACAGTATCAGCTACTTCGTGCGCATGTTGTGATAGTCTTGATCAGCTTGAGACGGCGTCGCTTTGTAGTTGTGAAACCGTCTGGGTTACATGTGACGCCGTCGTAGAAAACCTCTGAAGCGTCTGGCGAAGAATGAAAGTGTGACGACCATGTTTGAGATACACATGACGTCGTCAGGCTTTAGAACCAAAGTTTCATTTGAGCCGTCGCCTTGGTCTTTTCTTAAAATCTTCAACAAGTGACGGTGTCGCCCTTTGGTTGGGACACCATCAGGCTTTAAAAGCAGCTGGGATCATGACTTTGCCATTTTTTTTTTCATGTTTTCTCTCTTTTTCGTCCAAAAATGCTTCATTCCAGCATTTTGCTTCCAAAAGACCTAAAATGTGAAAATGAACGAATTTAAGCAATAACGGATATAAAATGTGTCGATTTAGGGCTTAAATGACCCTCTAAAAACGTATGTTTTAAATCCTTATCAAATATACCTACACTTAGAATTTGCTTGTCCTCAAGCAAATGTGCTTATGGCCAATCAATTTATAAGTTAGGGGGCATGAAGCATTGGTTTAAAATAGTCTACAACAAGTACAAGTGCCACAATAGTCATAACAAGCACGAAAATTATATACTAGCACCTCACAATTAGTGTTTGGATTCTCTTATCTCCCGGGTTTATATGAAATATAATATGAATGGAATTGAAAGATAAACACTCATTACCTGGCATACTACATAGATTACCATAGGCTTGAAAATAGATCAAACCTCCCCCGCTTTGGCATAAGCACCTAGGAATAACTATCTAAGAGGTATTTACAAGGATTGTAACGTTAGGCTTAAGGTAGGGAAGTAAAGGGTTTTGTTGGATAGGGATATTTAGTGGTGGCAAGTTAAAAATCTTATGTTACAAGCATGTAAAGTGTGGCGTTGCTAAGCCAAGACTCGACTCACTAATACTAGATAACTTGAAACAAAACATAAACATAAACTTAAAAAACATAAACATAAAGATAGATGTAGGATGGTAGCCCGTCTGTTTTTCTCATTTATTCATTTTTTTCCCGCTCTTTTTATTTTTTTTTTCGATTTTTTTTCATACCTTTTTACTCTACCATCCTCTATGATATCGTCAAATAAAGGGATTTATAGGGGCATCCCTACACTTGAGTTTTTATTTAACTAACACTAATTGACCTCGATTTGAAAAGATCAAAACACTTGGAGTATTTAATTACGTAGACAAAGGGAATTTGAATTTATCGTTCTTTCCTGTTACTCCATAAAATATTAGTTTAACCCATGAGTCCCAATCGTCCCAAAACTGTATACAAATGATATGACTCGACTTAGCAACCATGCAAGCAATTAGATATTTAAACTAAGGGTTTAATCCTGATAACAATAATGCGCTAAAGATGAGTGCATACAAAGTAGGCTAAGGCGATTTGGGTGTAACATTTGGGGGTAGATTGTAAACAATGCTCTTCATTGATATTTTGGAAAACCGAAACATCACGAGAACCGCGAAAAAGATATGCTCTGAGGGGTTAACTAGGGGTATCGTGTACTAAAGATGAGTACATCGCAAGGGTGTGGGGAAAATTACTCAACCGATGTGGAAGAGGTAATGATTATACAGGTTTAAAACATGGGTTATCCTAATGCCTCTTATCATTTAGTTAATCCTAACTACACAAGTGTAGTTTCACTAGCGATCTTGGAATGCATCACAAAACAAGTTCTAGAATCTATTAAACTACCGGTACACTCACTAAGCATTAAAGATGAATTTTTTTATTCCTAAAGATCTAGGGGCGAACCTCACATTTTTTGGGTGGAATTTGAGTGGTATACTGTTTTTGTGCTAGTCATATAATTCCTATCCATGAGACGCTTTATTAAGACTAAAGTTTAGCTCAAAAATGTCATAAAAAATTTTAAATTTGGTGCTAAAATTTCCCTAACAAATATTTCTTATGGTTTATTACACAAATTACCAAGGACAGGACAAATAATCAAGTGAGTGAATAGTTTCTAAGTTCCCGTTTTACTCTCCCTCCCTACACTTAAACTGAACATTGTCCCCAATGTTCCCCGAAAGTATCAAAGTTATGATAAAGGAAGGCAAGTTAAAAAAGAAAGAAACTAGTACTCACCTGATTAGCTCGGTAGGATATGTATGAAGTTGCGGTTAAATCCTTCTCCAAGAAGAATGTATAAGCAATAAGCTTCTTCCAATATATGTTTCTTCTTCTTGTCTAATATAACCTGCACACTTATAAGAAAATGACAACCCAAAGCATCAAACCGAACAAACAAAAATCAAAACAAGATGTAATTCCAGACTTAGAACTTAAAACAAAGCAAATAAGATATAATGCTTGTGGAATGGATGTTTACAGTTTTTCTGGAAAATTAAGAATTGGAAGTTTCCAAAAATTATAAGTTAGACAGAAAAAGAATCTGTTTCCAGATTGCCTGACGCCTTCGGGTTGTCCTGACAGAATGGGTTTGGTACATTTTCTTGAAAAATTTTGGAAAAATTACCTCATTGAAACCTGGAAAAATTCATGCAAAACATCCATTATGACTCTATACAAGCATTTGACTCTAACAAACACACAAATATATACAATTTAAATCATTGTTAATCTCATGTTCATGTTCTTAAAAACATATGTGATCTTCCCTACACTGATCTTTTTGTAAAATACCTTTATATGCAATTAAGACAAAGTTAAAAACTAAATAAAGTATTTTCACAAAGTCTAACATGAGAAAAACAACAATGAAAAAGATATATAAACACACAAATAGAAATTAAAAACAAACATTCAAACAAATAAACATGGGTTGCCTCCCAAGAAGCGCTTGTTTTTGTTTGAGTCACGAGCTTGACTCTACCATTATTTTATGGATAAAGGGGAAGTTTTCCCTACACTTAAGCTTAAGTGTTGGTGATAGTAGCGATACACACCCTTAGGGTAGAAATTTTCCACGTGAGGTGAAGGGGGTGTGTGAATGGCTTCCTTCATCCTAAAACTACCCGGACTAAATGGGTTGATGGGTGGGTTAGTTCCTCTTTTGTCTCCTAGATGTATATCTAAGGATGGAGAATTATGTGAAGATTGAGGTTCCGATTCATCAACACTAGGAAATTCCCTAGAACTAAGAGTAAGGTTGTGACTACAAGTATTCAAACCTATATCCTCTAGTTGTGTTTGGTTCAAAGGTTCTACCTCCATCGGGATTCCTAAATTCTCTTCCATTACTTCCGAGTAAGTCACGGGCGGTGTGTATGCCTCAAATGATGGTAGGATTTGTGGGGTATTTAGTAGGCTTGGATTTTCTACTCTATCCTCCATCTTATCTAGATCACCTATGCATTCATTTTGTACTATTGTAACGCCTAACCATGACATGCACCTAGGTATCTCCACTCTAATCATCTCACTCCTAAACAACCATTCCGATTGAGCCTTCCATTCTGAGAACATGTCTAAATCTTCGTTATTTGGGTCCCATGTTCTACTTCTACTTTTGGCGAAAGTCTCAAATGTTTCCCATGCATCCTTAACATCATATCCCCAAAGATCCCCATCCGCTATATAGTCAAGTCTCATTTGGATTTCGTGGTCGATACGAGTGTAAAATAATTAGAGTGGACACAATAAATCAAGGCCTTGATGAAGGACTTTTAGTAATATGTATTTAAAACGAGTCCACACCTTGGGAAAGGATTCATCATGATATTGTCGGAACCTTAAGATCTCATTTTAAAGTGGGAAGGGCAGATTATGTAGTGGATTTTGTTGATTGGGTGAAAATTGTGGCGGATTCGCGTTCTCCATAACAGCTAACGGAATAGTTAATGAAAAGGGTTACGAACAAACACACAAAGAAAGATAGATTACGAGAAAGCTAATAAAAAGAAAATAAAAATCTCACTTGATAGGAATCTTGTGAGTAGACCTAAACGAAATAGAAATCAAGCCTAAGCAATAACTATTCCCCGACAGCGGCGCCAAAAACTTGATGCGAGATATTGCAACCTCACAAGGAGTTTTACTTCTCGAGGGATCTCAAGAAGTTTTGCAATCCTCCAGGTAGTGTACCTGATCGTTGTAGTATAGTATAGGTAAGTCCGAGGGATTGATCGTTCTCTAGGGGAATAGTTTCATGAAGTGTATGTCGAATTAAATCTAAAGGTGAGGGATGATTATTTTTGTTTTTTTATATTATAAAATATCGGTTTTGAATGGGAGGGCGGAATTAGTTGCTAGTCAACTAACCCAAAAGATACTGACTAAACTAAAATGCAATATATAAGATAATCGAAGCGTATCTACTAATGATGTATTAATCCTTGCTAGCTATCCAATTCTACCTACTGAATTGTCACATCCTTGTCTAATTGGTGCATTGTATTCCATTTGGTCATAGGGTTGTACCTAATTCCCTAGTTTTATGAATTGTAACTCTCCTCTAGACTATCCGGGGATCGGCAAGTACAATAGTATCTCCCCCGAATACTCTATTATCCTAAAGCTACAACTCACGCAATAAACACAACGATGGCCTATTTTGCACTCTAAGGCTTTTTTGCTATTTATGGTGTTCAAGCTCGCAACAATTAAAGAAGAAGTCAGTTTTCCTTACTCTAGCGTCTACCAATTAAACAAGAGACAGTAGGATGCTAGAATTATAAACTAAACCAATTAGACTCATTGAAATTGTCACACCCTAATGATGAAGATAGACACAAGCATCACTAAGAAATCAATAAGATCTAATTAATTATATACAAGTATCATACAATCATAAGCAAACACTAGCTGAATTAGCCAAGCATAATTAATGAAGAGCAAGCAACAATAATGATAACTGAAGACATAACATAAGATTGAATCAATAAACAAACCATTACAAGATGTTAATGGAGTGATAAATACCCTCTAAGTTGCTGGAAAACACCTACCTAAACCCTAAAATCGGACTTAGGGTTTAGGGCTTGCAAAAAGTGAAGTAATAATGTTATATTTATAGGCAGATTTTTTGTCGGCAAAGCGTGACGGCGTTAGCTCGATAGAGTGACTGTGTCGCGAATACTTTTTCATCAAACTGTATATTTTCTCGTTCAGGTCGTGTGGGCTTTTGAATCACCTAAATCCGATTTCGTATGCAAAAGTATGGCCAAAATAGTATAAGCTACTTCGCGCGCATGTTGTGATACTCTTGATCAGCTTGAGACGACGTCGCTTTGTAGTTGTGACACGATCTGGCTTGCATGGGACGCCGTCATGGAAAACCTCTGAAGCGTCTAGAAAAGAATGAATGTGTGACGGCTATGTTTGAGATACACATGACGCCGTCAGGCTTTAGAACCAAAGTTTCACCTGAGCCGTCGCCTTGGTCTTTTCTCAAAATCTTCAACAAGTGACGGCGTCACCCTTTGGTTGGGACGCCGTCAGGCTTTAAGAGCAGATTGGATCATGACTTTTCCGTTTTCTTCATGTTTTCCCTCTTTTTCGTCCAAAAATGCTTCATTCCAGCATTTTGCTTCCAAAAGACCTAAAATGTGAAAAGGAACGATTTTAAGCAGTAACGGATATAAAATGTGTAGATTTAGGACTTAAATGACCCCTTAAAAATGTATGTTTTAAATCCTTATCAATAACCCATGACCCAAGATGTCTATTTCATCATGCATGACATCACATGACCCATAGTCCATAACCCATAACCCAAAACTCAGAATTGTAACCCATATCCGGACTGGACTAACCCAGTTGTTAGATCCCTTGGTTTTCATTGGCTGGATCCCGCAGATCTGGCTGATCATAGGATAGTCTACCTATAAATAGTTGGCCATTTTCTCATTTCTTCTCACCACTTTTAGACATATTTTCTCTCTATATTCTTACCTCTCTAACCTCATATCCAAGGATCATCTATGTATTTTTTCTCTCTTAGTGATTCTCTAGGTTCTTCTTAAAGGCAAGATCACGACGATTAGTGTAGAAGACTTGCAAGCTCGAAGACATGGGTTGCTAGACTTCATCATCATTACAAGATCACAGAAGTGTCTCTTTTAGTTAATTCCTCTCCAATATGTCTTAGGTGTGGTGTGTTAACTTATGGTGCTTGGATGAGTTCCTCCATTTTAAAAGAACTCGGTATCTAGCCTTGTACCGGATAAAGTGAAGGCAAGATAGGTTTGGGACTACCTTGTTAAAGAACCCGGTATCTAGCCCTGTACCGGATAAAGTGTACGCGACGTAGGATTGGTTCTACCTTGTGGAAGAACCCGATATTTATCTTTATACCAGATAAATTGTAAGTTTCTTAGAGTATATTATACTATGAAAACTACAAAGAATGAAAAACTTTTATCTAACTTTAAATCTATTCAAATGTGTCAAAAACCTTATGAAGGTGTTTCTTGAAAACTGTCTCAAGAAGTTTTTCAAAGAAAGGAAAAGGTATGTTTCCTTTTTAAATAAACATTTTTCTTGACACGTGTTTTCTTGCTTCTAGCTAGAATTATCTCTACTTATATGTGATAATATGTTTATAAGTAGCTTTGCTAATTTTTCATATATATATATATATCTACATGTTTCTTTCTTCGTATAATTTATTTGAGAATCATGTGTGTCTTAAACGATTCAGTGTGTCTAAAATATCTGTTTTCTAACCTCAATGCAAAATATGTGTAAATATAAAACCACAAAATTAAAAAATCTCTCTTCACAAACTCCTACATCTATTCGAACGGCACACTACAGCAATCTATCACCTCAAAATATTATTTTATCTAATCACTCTCATTCTAATCTCAAAATTCGAGTTAACACTTGAACTCCTACAAACTCTCTCAAAAGAAGAAGATAATATCCGCAAAAAATTTTAGTGTCGTCTTTATGATCATCATCATTTCTCTCGCCGTGCTCGTCTACCCAATGATCAAGTTCACATGTAATTAGTGCTTGGCATGTATGTTTTTATTGTTTATCTGATCCATTTTATTGCTTTATGCATTGAAATAAATGGAATATGATATTTTTTTCGTGTTCATTTTATTTCTCGTTTTCACGACTTTGGATATTTCATATACCCGAATCCTTGTCTCTCTCAAACCACACCATAAACCTAGGATTATTAAGTGTCTCTTTATAATCTATACTGATAAACATTGAACACACAATAATTAGGATCAAAATCTTACGTCAAAAACCAAACATACTAACCTGTAAGATTACTGAACTACCGGATCCCTTGGCTATAAGGTGCCAGATCCATTTTCCAATGGATCCGGCAGAACCGACACATCAGCAAACATAATATATGTTTGATGATCACTGTGCACTTCTACTTTACTCTACCCCTCTCAAACTCGACCTAAAACTCACTCACACTTTTCCTGTAGCAAAATCATCATCTATCCGTGTGAATTAATCACTCTTGTTGAAACATTCCTAAGTCAACTCAACAGGATCATCACGACATTATCCACTACATTCCTATACATCATCGTAAACATGGCATTTCTCCTGAAGATAAAAAAGCATTCAAGATGCTCCTAAACGTCACTTTCATGAAGGACGTGTTGTTGAGCAATCATTCCTTGATGATACCGACATTCCCCACGTCTTTTCAAGAACCAAATTCGATTGTCTTCTTGAAATCAATGAACAAATTTATCCCATCTTTGTTCTAGAATTCTAAAAAAGTGTCTGAAACATTTGTAATGATAATGGGACAATATCTCTCTCGTACATCATCAATAATCAAACCATTGTCATGGTGTCTGTATGTATTCAAGTGATTGGTCTGTATGTCATGGTATCTGTCTGTATTCAAGCGACTGGTAGGACGAGAGAGATGCATTTTCTATCTTTCTACCTCTCTATAACCCTCTTGACCTTATTAGATTAGCTTATTATACTCTCTCAGTCACAATTGAGCTACCTTTAGTCTCAGTAGATCTCATATTCTCTTACGGATGATTTAGGATCCTTCTAAGATGTTTTTGATTTATCATTTCTCAAATACTCACCATCTTTCCACTCCAGTGCTTACACCTTCTTTTTCTCATCTTAACTCCGCTTGTTTTCATATTAATTATATTTTTCATTAATTTCCTTTGCCCATTTTACCCTTAAAATGCTCTAAAATCAATTTTTCCATTTCTTATAATTTTTTAAGAAATTTTATATTTTTCTTCTTGATCATTCTTTGACTCTTATCACTATTGATCACACCCCAAGCAAACTAGATTCACCCTTGATCATTTATTAGCCTCCTTTAGCTCTCATTTACCTATAAAACCCATTATTAGCAACTTCTCATCATTAGTTTTAAGTACTCAAGATTTCCACTATTTAAGACACCTCCTTACACTCATTATCTCAAGTTATATAGGCTAGAGTTAGTTAACTCTTAATCAATTCTCTTTTCTCTGTCTCGCTTAGCCGGATCCCTTGGCTAGAGCTAGCCGAATCCTTTTTGACAAGGATCCGGTGGATCCGGGCAAACAAAGACAGTTGAAAATTTCTATAACATTTAAAACTCACTTTTATCCATTCCAACACTCAACATTGTCTTTAATAACTCCATTAGAAGATTATATCTTAGTTGTTGACCTTTATTCATGCAAATGATTGCAATTTGAAGGATTTTAGTGGTTTAGGCTTTAAATTCCTTGCATAATCCTTCACTACTTAAACCACTTGTGTTTGTGCTTCAATCCCACACCTCAACATCACCTTCTCGCTTGTAAATTCACATTATAAACACCTCTCACAATGACTAAGGTACCAAGTGCTCGTTTCTCGACTAGAAGCCCTCCTAGAAAAATTGCTCGCATTGTGTATGAAATCTCATCAACCAAATCTTCACCCGTTAAGAAACACTCACCTAACTACATACAAACTCCACCTTTCATTGAAACAATACTACCACAACTTGCTCCCATTGAGCCAACACCATTATATACACCTCGAAACACTCCCATCTCTACACAACCAACACGAGTTTCACCTATTGAACCTCGACAACTATCCTGTGCCACACCTCCTACTTCTCCTCATCAATAGATAAACTCTTTGGAGGACTTGCCTCCTATACCTACCAACACTCCACTATCTACATTATCTTCCATTGAAAGAATGACTACACAACAACCACCTCTACCCGACAATGTAGGTGTTGACATCAATATACCACCACCAATAACACACGTGTCTCCTCCCCCTTCACCTTCTTTTAGCCCATTTTGGATGTTGACACTTATCTACCTCCGCTACCAACACACATGCCTCCACCATCTTCCATTATGCATCCTCAACCATCAAATTTAGCTCCATCATCCTCTAACATGCTTCCATTAATAGCTAGATTGTCTCCACCAATATCCGTTGTGCACCCACAACCCTCTCTCTTAGGTCCATATACCTCAAACATACCTCCATGACTACAACAACCAAGTCATGAAGACACTTGCAACCATTGTCAACACATTCAAACCCTAGTTCGTGAACTTCATGATGAAGTACGTTTCATGTTCTATCACCTCCTTGAACGCTTAGATGGTATCAACAAACCAAATCACCCTTAGGATCATTTGAAAGAAGTGCAAGCACAAGTGGTCACCTTCATCTCTTTTCTAGTCTTAGTTTAGTCCTTCTTTAGGATTTCTTAATTTTAGGCCATGTTATTAGTTTTATAGATTGGTCATTATTGTACATCTCTTTTCATTTTATTACATGGACCTACTTTTTTAAGCATATTGGTGTGATTATTAATTATATGGTCTTTTATGTCTTAATTTTACTCTACACTACTACTAACAAGTTGCAGGTAGCCAAATCCTTTTACTTATACATGGCGGATCCTTTAAGAAATGGATCCGGCGGATCAGGGTGCTCAGAAACAAATCTGAGACATATTTTTTGCAAAACGATACCATATGCTTGCATTCTAACCTTTGTTTTGTATATTTTCAAAACTCACTCAGATATTTGACGACCTCAATAAAAGGGAGCTTTCGTCAAAGCAAAAGCATTGGAAATGCAATGCTTTCTCTTAGCCTTCCCAAAATACTTGGCGTCCTCACCAAGGGGGAGCAATTATGCACTACTTAACCCTTTCTCATATCCTTATAATCACTTTGTAATTTCTTTATTCTCTTTCTTATTCGGGTTAGTTTCTTTTTGAAGCTTTTTGTGTTTGAAAAAAGGGGTAGATAGAGTAAAAACTTAAATTCAAAATATACGAATCCTATTGATGCAGGTATTCCGACCAGTATTTAATATTTATAGTTCTCGTCTACCTAATGCACTAACGAGCAGTGAACCTGATCGTGCGTAGTATAGAAGGTGGTAAAGTCGAGGTCGTTCCCAGGAGCTATTTAGATGAGGATCCTATTAAGTCTAAGTTTCACTTGTTTTAAATGGTTTTAAGGTTGAAATGATTAAATAAACTAAAGATAAGAAATAAAATGCGAAAAGTAAATCAAGGTTGTGAAAAATGGTGAGAAAGTATGCTAACCTAATTAATCATCCTATCATGTAATGTCTATGTTTTCTAAATTACGTCCAATTGATTCAAGTGGGGGTTTAAGTCGCTAGGACAACATTTGGTCAATTCTTCCTAACCTATCAACAAAGGTTCTTACCCGACGTCAAAGGTTTACCCCTTCAGAGTCGAGTGATTCTTAGTCGCCTAAGCCAAGTCATTAAGTACCCTACATGAAAGAATCGAAATAATGAGTGCCCGGACGCTAGCATCTTAGACACTCATCCCTAAATTCTTAAGTTCATCCATCCGAACGGTGATCCTTTGGTTAATTCGCACAAGAGGGAAAGGTAGTCAATTGGTCAATTCTTACTAGCCCCTTCGCTAGCTACTTACTTAGGGTCAGTTGGTCAATTCTCCAAAGTAACTAGATACGACCGCACTTCAAAACTATTGAAGCTAGGGCAACTACCATCGAACTGTGCATGCATACACTAGAAACAATTTATGGAAGCATGAAAACACAAACAATACAATCAAGGAATCATAACTAGGCTAGCACCAAGGGTGCTTCCGATCATATTAAAAGATACAATAAATTCAATGTTTAACATAATTGAAGACATGAATTAAAGTAAAAGATAATAGTGATCGCTAAAGCTTATCGATAGGGTGTGATTCCTCCCTTGGAGATGGCTCCATATGCTCTGTGTGATCTACCCTTGGAACCCTCTTCACGTTCTCTGCCTTTGAGTTGTGAGTGAATGATGTGAAATGCAGATTTTAAGGCTTGTATTTATAGGCCCAATCACACTTACAGCGTAACTTAAGTTGCGAGTTACGCCGTAACTTAATTATCTTCAAAACAGAAGCCTCGTTAAGGTGACTACGGCGTAACATAAAGAATAGTTATGTCGTAATTGCAGCTCCGCCGTAGTGTTGATGAGAGTTATGCCGTAACTAATACGTCCTCTTAACAGAAGGTTGTTACGTCATAATGCTTGTGAGAATGTTACGGCGTAGTTGATGGAGGCGCGAAACATTTCATGATCTAGATGATTATGGCGTAACTTTAGTTGAGAGTTACGCCGTAACTGCAGTTTAGTTGGTCTTGTGTGACAAAATTCCAGCTACGGCATAATTGAGAACATGAGTTACGCCGTAGCTTCTTCATAAATAGCATACTAAGATAAAACCATTAGGAAAATCTCCAAATCCGCGTCTCTAAGCTCCAATGCTCATATTTTACCTGGAAGTGAAATATAAAGGAATATAAGCATAAATCTATATAAATGACATAAAATATAAGCATAACCGGGAGAAATTGACACTAAAAAGTCAGGATTATTTGATATTATCAAATATCCCCCCACTTGAACTCTACTTGCCCTCAAGTAGACCTTATTAGAAAATTTATAAAAATATATCCCCCAATAACTGGAAGATATGAGTTTAAAAATTCATTATGCTAGAATAAATCAAAGCTGAGCACCTCACAAAATGGGAACAAACACTCATATTCTCTCATCTAGTCTAAGTGTCAATTTCGGAGTGATCACTCAAAGCACGGTCATAACATGTATTCTATCATAAGTGGCAGTTACACAAATCTCTACCACTAGAGTTAAGGACTAAACAATCTTTGAAGGCAATATTGGTAGACACAAAATGAGGTTAAGGGTGAAATGTCATTACTAACGTGTCACGGAAAAGTGGACAAAATCAATGATACATGACCAAATCCATGGTCAAGACACCAAAGATTGCTCGCTTCATCACCTAGACACGCTTCATGACTAAAAGGTGGGATAAGACATGGGAAATAATTGGTGTAAAATAAAATAACAAAACAAATTGTCTTAACCAATAACCAAGTTGTCATTGCCCACCGTCCATCCAAAGTTCAAGCTTTAAGATGAAGAAACCGAATCATGATATATCAAGTAGATGCGCCATTAGCGGACATCATGATGGGAACATTACTTGTTCTTCAAATTGTTGGTGTAATATTATCACCAACTCAATTCTTCAAATGTGACCAAGGTGGCCTCCTCGATGCTAATATCCAATGAGCTCATAACATAGTGCTTATAACATTGCACTAAATAACAATAAACATATATCATTTTTTTTTTCGAATCATCATTTTTTTTATCATAACTTAATAAAAACATAAACATCCACCCACTTGAGATGAACATATAATGAGAATATAGGGAGTCTTCGATGATCTTCAGATGTAAGTCTTTGACGAAAGCGTGATTTCTGAACCTCTCTACTTAAACCTTGAACTTGGGCAAACAGTGACTTCCCGATCACAAATTAAGACTACACGATAGGCTAAGGCGAAAGGGTGTAACGAAACAAACTAAAGGGGGGGGGTGTATCTAAGGGTGTCTTGCACTAAAGGTGAGTGCAACAAAAAGGTTTAACATGGGGGTCGAAGAGTCGAGGTGACTAATCGATAGACGCTCAAAAATAGGCTATTTGGGGATAATCCTAAAAATATTGCCTTCTCAAATTGATTATTTCATATATATCTAGCTAACTCAACATACCTCATTTATGGTCTCGAAATGATGAAAAGGCCAAGTTCTAAAGTTTACAAGCTACCGGCACACTCATAATTTGGTGGATTAGGGAAAATAAGTGGAAACGGATAAGGCTAATCTCACCATGGAATATCAAAGGTTATAATGTGCTCGGCTAAGGTCTAATCTAGTTAGGTTAAGAAAAATATGTCAAAATGTTAAAAATGGCATAATTTTTTAAAATAAACTAGAAACATGAGGGCAATTAAGATGTACAAAGTCCCTTTTGTACTAAATGTTAAATAAAAGTGAAGAGAAAGTAGAATTAGGGCGAGAACTTTCCTGAAATTTTCTCCTAAAAAAAAAGAAGGCCCACGAAGAAAATCGTGCCTTCGTTAAGTATCCATGAGCAAACTTCGATCCCTGAAATCACAACTAACCAACAAGCATAATTATAAAAAGAAAAACAAAAAAAAACAAACCTAACTCACTTTCGTAGGAATCACGGTTGCATTTAGCGTATGCAACAAGCCTTTTAAACCACTTGGTGCCCCAAGTGGACAAGTGTAGTCTCGTGAGGGCTTACAGGGAACATACCCACAAAGTTCATTTAGAACTAATACAAGGTTATCGTGCTAATATTGAAAAATTTTAAAGCTACAGGATGAATTACGGCGTAACCTCAAGAATGAGTTACGCCGTAATTTGGTTAAACCTGGAATTCGTCTATAGAAGACTGTTACGGCGTGATAAGGAATGGAGACTACGTCGTAATGGTTGAAAACCTGGAGAGAATCAGCTACTGAATAACGGTTACGGCATAACCAGAGAGAGTGTTACACCATAACTTGATAACGGGACAGAATCAGATCCCCATTTTAATCGTCATGTATTCTTCTCCAATTCTTTCAAAAATGTTAAAAGCACAAAACCCAACATTATAAATGAAAAGAAACAGAAATGAAAGGGATAGTTCGGGTTGTCTCTCGAAAGAGCACTTTTTTTATTACCGAGTCTTTAAGTTAGACTCAAAGCCATGGGGCTTTACCGGGGCCTATGAACTTGGCCAACTTCGTCCATCTCCCTCATTAAGTTGTGTCTGACCCATGCGACCTTAAGAGCGGTGCGAAGAAACTCCTTCCTTTCAATTTTCTGAGCCTTAGAATCCGGCCTCAAGTGATATTTTGTAACTTCAAATTTTTTAGCTATAATATGTGGGGGGTTTTGTAGGGAATACCAAGAAGTTTACATCTCCGCTGCTCGTATGACTCAACATCCGGGTCTGTAAACCCGTCATGACCTTGTAATTAAAGGTAGTCCATAATTCCTTCAATATCATCATCATCGGACTCCTTTCCTTTAAACCACTCGTCATCAAGCAAATCCTCCACAAGCTCACGCTTACAATGCTCTTTTTCTTCTCCCCGTTTAGCCTTGTAATCATCTTTCTTCTCGTCACTAGTGTCGTTAGGAATCTCTTACTTGGGTCTTCTTTACTCATGCAACCCTTCCAAATCTTTTCTTTAGTGGAAGCGTCCACTTTTCCGCTTTATTTTTACCCAATCATCAAATCTTAACTTATCTAACCAAGGAAAATTGGTTCTTTTATCCTCGTTGGTTGAGGTCCATAAAAAATCGTCATCCCCAACTCTAGCCATGTTACTTCCCCCGTTACAATCTTCGTCAAACGGGTTGCAAGAACCTAAAAATATTTCGCCTTCGGTTTTTATCTTTTCACCCCCAATGCTTTCGTGCAGCTTTTACCTTATCATTGGCATTGCTTGAGTAGTCATCGTTACAGGAGCTATTATTCTTGATTGATCCTTCATCAACGAACTCCTTATGCTGAAAGCGATGTTCGTCGTAATCGAGCTTGAGCTTTTTTACTAAACATGCATTAACATTACCGTCCCCAAATCTAATCATATACCAATCTTGGAAAGATAGGTTTCCAAACTTGATATCATGTCTTTCAATCTCAAGGGGGCATGTCCATTCAATTTCTTCTACTTTCATATTCCCACCCCCATTACAATAGTCGCGAAATGGATTACACGTGGCCCATGCTCGCGTAGATTCACCTTGCACGACCACTACCGGATTGCAGTAGTGTTTGTTAGGCAGTTCTTCTAGGTCCTCGATTTGATCAGTTTTAGCCTGTTCTATATAAAAGCTCATTTTCCTTTCTTCATCACTTGTCGAAAACCACATGTACTTTTTATTTTTCAACCTTTCCTTGTCATCTCCACCATCGCAAATATCATCATTATGGTTACACGAAGCCCAAAGGTCATACCACTTATCATTGTCCACCGGTATTGCTTTGCACCAATGGTATTTCTTTGTAGATGAGGACTTCGGGACCATATTCAGATTACCGGGCCAAGTATCGAGGATTCTAGATCCTGATCATCAATTTCAAGGAACTTGTCGGGCCAAGTGTTCAGGTTACGCCGTAACTCAGAAGGGGAGTTACGGCGTAACTTACTACCGTCGAAAGTTTCAGCTTTATTTCCCTGTACAATGCTAGAACTATCGTTAGTTTTAACTTCTTCAGAAAAGATAGCCTTGCATGCTACCATAGGTTTACTTTCTTGTGCTGCATTTCTTCTTTGTACTTCATCGCTAAGTTTCCCAATCATTGTTTCCAAATTCCTTAGCGATTCATCATGGATGAAAAGGCTTTTGTTCGTACTTTCTTGGAAGTTTTTTAACCATTCCTCCTGCTCTTTTTTCCTTTTAGTGGAGTCCTCAAGGCACTTGTTGATAGTATCCTCGAGATTAGACCTTCTTTCTCCATAAGGTCCACGATTGTAATACACTGGAGGTCCTCCACAATATCCGTTAGCGTTTCCATTTGACCCTTAGAATGGTCTATTGGCTTCATCATACTTGACCTCTTCGATTTTTCTATCTTCATCTTAAGAGGGAAATTTTTAGTAAGATGACCTCCACCACAGCTTTCGCATCCAACTTGAATAGCGTGCATACTTTCTTTGAGCTTTAGCATGTCACGAATAAGAGTTTCAAGTTTGTTGGTAATGGCGGCAATACAAAACTTCCGCCTAAACTTCTATGGCTTCCTCCTTCGTGCCACTGTTGAGAATGGGTGGCCATGTTTTGTATAGCTTCCAAAGCAAGTGTAGGTGTCATTCCAGAGATCGACTCCTGAGAATCGAGTATTTTCCTCGTAGCAATTCCAATACCCTTGTAGAAGATGTTGACCTTTGGTTGATTATTGAGGTCATGAGTAGGGCATTTGTATAAGAGGTCATTATACCTATCCCTAGCTTGGTATAATGTTTCGCCATCTTCTTGACTGAAATTGTAGATTTCATCTAATTGTTTTGTCATTCTTGAAGGAGGGAAAAATATTTGAAAAAAAGCTCTTTTAAGAAGATTCCATGTGTCAATGGTCCCACCAGAAAGTCTATCAACCCATCGTCTAGCCAATCCAGTAAGTGTCATAGGGAATACCCAAAGCATGACCGCATCATGAGAAACACCTGGGATGTTGAAGAGGCTTGCGATGTATAAAACATTTTCAACATGCTCGTAAGCATCTCCGTCTTTATTTCCAGAAAAAAGGTTAGCACGCAACTCCCTAATAAACTGGTCCTTGATTTCGAATCGGACTTCTGCTCCAATAGCCGGCCTAACGAGCGCCGGCCCTTGCTAATCCCGAGTCATAGCAAGGTACTCCTCGAGAGTGAGGTTATCAATGTTCACAACTGCCATGGTACCTGAAACTTAAAAAACATCGTGAGAAAACAAAAATTAAATAAACAAAAATAAAAGACTTAACAAAAACTTCTAATATAGCTCCCTGGCAGCGGCGCCAAAATTCTAATGCAGGTATTCCGACCAGGATTTAATATTTATAGTTCTCGTCTACCTAAGGTCTACTTAATGCACTAACGAGGAGTGAACCCGATCGTGCGTAGTATCGAAGGTGATAAAGCCGAGGTCGTTCCTAAGAGCTATGTAGATGAATATCCTATTAAGTCTAAGTGTCACTTGTTTTAAATGGTTTTAAGGTTGAAATGATTAATTAAACTAAAGATAAGAAATAAAATGCGAAAAGTAAATTAAGGTTGTAAACAATGGTGAGAAAGTGTGCTAAACTAATTAATCATCCTATCATGTAATGTCTATGTTTTCTAAATTACTTCCAATTGATTCAAGTGGGGGTTTAAGTCGCTAGGATAACATTTGGTCAATTCGTCCTAACCTATCAACAAAGGTTCTTACCCGACGTCAAAGGCCTACCCTTTGGGGAGTCGAGGGTCTTAAGAAACCTAAGCCAAGCCATTAAGTACCCTACATGCAAGATTCGAAATAATGAGTGCCAGAGCGCTAGCATCTTAGACACTCATCCCTAACTTCTTAAGTTCATCCATCCGAACGGTGATCCTTTGGTCAATTCGCATAAGAGGGAAATTTAGTCAGTTGGTCAATTCTTACCAGCCCCTTCTCTACCTACTTACTTAGGGTCAGTTGGTCAATTCTCCTAAGCAACTAGATATGACCGCACTTTAAAACTACCGAAGCTAGGGTAACTACCATCGAACTATGCATGCATACACTAGAAACAATTTATGAAAGCATACAAACACAAATAAAACAATCAAGGAATCATAACTAGGCTAGCACCAAGGGTGCTTAGCCGATCATATTAAAAGATACAATAAATTTAATTTTTAACATAATTGAAGACACGAATTAAAGTAAAAGATAGTAGTGATAACTAAAGCTTATCGGTATGGTGTGATTCCAACCTTGGATATGGCTCTGTATGCTCCGTGTGATCTGCCCTTAGAACCCTCTTCACGTTCTCTGTCATTGAGTTGTGAGTGAATGATGTGAAATGCAGATTTTAGGGCCTGTATTTATAGGCCCGATCACAGTTATGGCGTATCTTAAGTTGCGAGTTACACCGTAACTTAATTATATTCAAAACAGAAGCCTCGTTAAGGTGACTGAGGTGTAACATAAAGAATAGTTACGCCATAATTGCAGCTCCGCCGTAGTGTTGATGAGAGTTACGCCGTAACTAATACGTCCTCTTAACAGAAGGTTGTTACGTCTTAATGCTTGTGAGAATGTTACGACGTAGTTGATGGAGGCGCGAAACATTTCATGACCTAGATGATTACAGCGTAACTTTAGTTGAGAGTTACGCCGTAACTACAGTTGAGTTGGTCTTCTATGACAAAATTCCAACTACGGAGTGATTAAGAACATGAGTTACGCTGTAGCGCATTCATAAATAACATACTAAGATAAAACCATTAGGAAAATCTCCAAATCCGCGTCTTTAAGCTACAATGCTCATATTTTACCTGGAAGTGAAATATAAAGGAATACAAGCATAAATCCATATAAATGACATAAAATATGAGCATAACCAAGGGAAATTGACACTAAAAAATCAGGATTATTTGTTGTTATCACCTATTTTGAATTTAAAATAATTTTATATTTTGCCATCAGCAAAAAGGGGGGATTGTTAAAACAAATAAACCATAAACCGTTAATTTATATTTTACGATGTTCTTATGTTTTGTCGAAAATAATAGTAAAATCATTTTCATGACATTTTCATAAAATACATACTTTAAAACTAACTAGTTAAATGTAATATGTTAGTAAATAGAGTTGGACTATCCATAACCCATAACACATGCTCATTATATCATGCATGACATCACAATGGGTAAAAACCATGACTAATGATCCAAAGTCCATGTCCCATGACCCAAAGTCCATAATCTATGACCCAAAATGTCCATTACATCATGCATGACATCACATGACCTATAGTCCATAACCCATAACCCAAAACCTAGAATTGTAACCCAAAATCCGGACTGGACTAACCCAGTTGCCGGATCCTTTTGGGAAAGGATCTGGTGGATCCAGCTGATCAGAGGACAGTTTACATATAAATATTTGGCAATTTCCTTATTTTTTCTCAACACTTTTAGACATATCTTCTAATTATATTCTTTCCTCTCTAACCTCAGATCTAAGGATCATCTATGTAGTTTTTTTCTCTTAGTGATTCTCTAGGTTCTACTTAAAAGCGAGATCATGACGATTAGTATAGAAGACTTGCAAGCTTGAAAACATGGGTTGCTAGACTTCATCATCCTCACAAGATCAAGGAAAGTGTCTTTTGTTGTTGATTCCTCTCAAGTATGTCATATGTGTGGTGTGTTAACTAGTGGTGATTGGATTAGTTCCTCCATTGTAAAGGAACTTGGTATCTAGCCTTATACCAAAGAATTGTAGGCGACGTAGGTTTTGTTCTACCTTTTGGAAAGCCTTGTACCGGATAAAGTGTAGGCGACGTAGGTTTGGTTCTACCTTGTGGAAGAACCCGATATTTAACTTTGTACCGGATAAATTGTAAGCGACGTTGTGAAGGCTTCTCCGCTAGGATAAGGAGCTTGTCGTGTGTAGTGTTTACGAACTCTCGAGTTGGGTACTCGGGGAGTGGAGTAGGGCAAGGAAGGTGACCTTATAGCCGAACCACTATAAATACTTGTGTTAGGTTGTGTCTTTCTTATTCTATCTCGTAATATTGTTTATTCACTATCAATATCCACGCACACCAAAATAGATTGACATAAGTCATTTTATAACAAAGTTTTTCATTTGTAAAACTATTCAACCCCCTTCTAGTTTTTTACAAAGATGTTACACGAATAAGAAGGCTTGGGGGGTCTTTTGTTTTATTCCTCACGTGACAAGGTTTAATACAAATGTGACAAGGTCATTTTGATTTTTTATTGTTTATAAGGAAGTCAAAGTTTGTGTTTAATCGTTATCGTTAAAAACCAACTTCAATATTTTCATTTAGATATATTTGCTAGTTCGATAAAACTTGAAGGTTATTTGTTGTTGCGGGTTTCTTATGGTATTATCATGTTATCTGAATTGTCCTAAAATACATTGGATGACCGAGATATTTAAGTGCATTTCAGTTGATGGCCTTGTACCTTGGTTTCTTGGATCTTGTACATTGGATATCCAGTCACTATCTATAGTTAGCCTTGGTAAGGTAACTATGAGTAGTGGTTGCATTGTCCATTGTATTTGGTGAAAAGTTATTCATAAAGTAGGTTTCTTACTGAGAAGCGTAAATAGACTTGGTGGGTAGTGCATGATGCTAGGTATAGAGTTGTGAAAAATGAATTTTTTTGATCCTAGAAATGCACTGCCATTAGAGGTTTGGTTTGTTTCACATGGGGTGATCTCTCTGTGTTAATGAAGCTTGTCTTCTTCATGAGTTATGCTATACTAGTGAGACTGTAGTTGTTGTATGAGCTTGACTTATGAAGTTATGTAGGAAATGTAGTTGATGCATAAGTGTCTCTCATTCGGTGAGTCTATGTATAGCTATAACCTTCATGATGATGCCTTACAATGGGTTCTATAGATCACCTAAAAGTAGAGGAAGTATTTTAATGATCAATTTAGCACTCTCTGTTTAAGAAAATGTAGTCATGAGGTTATAGTTTTAAGGGAATATTTGGTGAATATGGATTGTTTAGGATAGTCTTAATGTAGTATGCTTAATAGTATAGACTGCTAGTTTGTATTTGCAGCATTTGTATTTTGACTGATTCAATCTTGTTATATGAGGAAAGTTGGGCCTGTCCAAAGTTTCCTTTCTTATTATTTACCAGTTTTCACCAAAAGCCATCCATTTTATATGAAAATAACCACTAACATCTCACAAAACACATAATGCACGCCTAAAAACAGACACAAACTCTCAACTGACTGCTCATACACCATGCCACTAGCACCACCATAAGATCACCTGGAAATGTCATTAACACAACGACCACCTTTGCCGGAACCAACACCATCGCCAGAATAACCACAATCTAAACAACACTACTGTTGGTGGTTATTCGTCCCAAAGCAGGGTGAAGATAATCAATTCAGCAGAAATGTGCAACTCTTCAGCAGAAACAAACAAACTGTTAGTAGTAACAGATACCACTTGGTGGTTACCGGATATCACTTGGAATCGTGTGATCACTTTCCAAAGTAAACTATTCGACCCTAATGCCCGGGTATCACGAATATCTACTGGGATAAGACCAAATGCGCTAGAGAATTAGGCACAATTCTATAACCCTTTCGCTAATAAGTGTTTACGTTTTACGTGTGTCTCATGCATGTTCGGATCTCCTATATAGGAGGTTACTCTTGAGCTATTCCCATGGAATTATGAGTATTAATCGCCCATTAATAGCCTCATAATTATCCCCATTATAGCCGTTAGTGGTTACATGACCAATTAAATGTGGTCATAAAGAAGTTGTAATCGCCATTTAGAAGATTTTCCATAAGCAAGATTTTCCACTAGCAAGACTTTCACTTGCGGTGGAAGTACAACCTATCGCTGGAAACACCGCTTATCAAGATTTCATAGCACTATCATGGATACACCACTTGGTGGAAACATCGCTTATCGCTGGAAACATCGCTTATCGATGGAAACCACAAGCGATTTCCACAAGCAAGATCTTTCACCAAGCAAGCTTTCACCAAGACTACCAATACAAACCACTATAAGAGTCGGGGAGTTCATGGACCTTATGGGTGTACACTCCGTACCTCCTAACCCATTGCAAGGTGTGAACTAATCCCACAAGTGCACTAAATTTTCCAACAACTACCACAAAAAAATTGAATTTGATGACATAACCATTGCAACTGATGGCCATTGTCGGATTCCGCTGTCCACAGTCAGCCACCGCCGCTCTTTTTCGAATTCCATACACCACCACTTTCCATTAACATCTTAATGTTCTATATTCGATGATATAGTTTTAAGATCAACTTTTGTTAGATCTAAGAATTTTTGTTATATTCGATGATGTTGTATATATTCGTAGAACTTTAGTGATTTTGATTAGTTTTGATGTACATGGAATTTTATTAATTTATCGTAGTGAAAGAATAGGTTGGTTTGTTTGATTTGAATAAAAGTAGAAGAAGAAGCGTAGAACAAGAAGAATGAGACTAATTTCTCATTTTTAGGAAAACTAAAAGTAAGTGTCAAAATGGTAAGCCTGCGAATCGAATTCAAAGTTTCTCCCCACAGTGTTTAGAGCTTTTGCCAGCTCCACTCTCAATTAACCAACTTTCATTACCTTATTCTTTACTTTGTAGTTTCATATGATGAGTTATTTTTTAGTTTGCACGTACTTTTTATACAACTAGTTATTTAGTTTGTAATTTTTATAAAAAGATTTGTTTATTATATGCATTTTTTATCAATAAAAACCTTGCTCATCAATAAAAAGTGTTGTTTATCAATTTAAAGAGTTATTAATCAGTTTTTTGCTGAACAACATCATGATGTTCATCTGTTATTTGAAAAAAGATTATGTTGTTCATTAGTTTTTTGGTTTTCTAAAAACATCACGTTTTTCATCAGTTTAGTAGTTTTCTAAAAAAATAAATCACATTGTTAATTAGTTTTCTAAAACAAAATCACAATGTTCATCAGTAAGCCTTGTTTATCCGTTAGTCTTGTTGTAGTTAGATCACGTTGTTTATCAGTTAATGAGTTTTCTAAAAAAAATCATGTTATTTATCAGTTTATTAGTTTTCTAAAAAAATCATAATGTTCATCGGTTTGTCTTGTTCATCAGTTAGATCACAATGTTTTCTAAAAAAAGAAAGGTTATTCACCAGTTCATCAGTTTTCTAAAAACAATCACAATGTTCATCAGTTAGGTCACAATGTTCATCAACTTATCATTTAGTCTTGTTCATCAGTTAGTCTTGTTTATCACTTAGTCTTGTTAATCAGTAAGCCTTGTTTATCAGTTAAAAAAAACTAAAAATGTATTGTGGTACACCAATTAATGCATTTAAATGTACTTTTATATGAGAAATCTCTCTTATTCATTTTATTAACACCTTTTGTGTACTAAATATGTTTAAAACGTCATTTTCAAAATGAGATATTTCACTAATATCATATCGGAATTGAGCACAAATTTCTAGATAAAAAATGACCACAAATCTACAACTTTCATGTTTTACGTTTTGCGTAATTCATGTTTTAGTTAGACAAAATTAAGGTCGAAGATGCCGAAAAATTCAAAAAAATCAACACCTACTTAAAAACTAAAAAGAAAAAAGGTTTTTATTTATATATCAAAATCCATACCAAATTAAAAAGAATTAAATTCTAAAAATGATGATGAAATCAATTTTTTGTAAAAGTTTTTCTTTTGAAAGTTATGACAATTTTAAGTTTGAGGGTGAAATTAAAAAAGGAGTCAAATGACCAAAGTGACATTTGACCGAAAATTATAGAAAAAGGGTGGGAGCAGTATAATTTTTGTGGGACACACGTCGCATTATAAATGACTTTTTAGACTTTGTAAATTTGTTGGTTTTTTTATTCGAACGCAACTCTTGTATGATATTGTGTGTACCATATCATGATACCAGATTATTAACCCTTTTATTAGACGGGCAACTGATTGTGTCATTTAAATATGACAATTTTATGACCGGTGTGTTAGGTTGCCCCCAGTCGAAGCACACGATCGATATATACGATCGATCCCCACTCGATCCACCTACTGTGGGGAATCGATCGTGGAAGGTTTTTAATATATGTTGGTCGTGCGGACAATCGAGATAGGAAGCATGTTTGGAACAAAAAAAATCACATTTATTTCAATTAAACCGTTGTGTAATGGTTAAAAAAAAAAAAAAAAAAAAAAAAATCTTTTAAACTACTCTATAAATACATAACATAAACACACTTAAATTCAGAAATCTCATTTCACACAATTCAACCTCAAACTACTTCTCAACACAAGATTTATTATGGCCTGCCGTCTCCCCTATTCAATTGAAGATATCCAAATGTACGTTAAAAACCAATGCGAAGAAGATGATGTGGCTCGTTATAGACGTTATTAATCTGTTTGAGCAGGCAAAGGCAGATCAGCAACGTATGAGAGTAGACTACACGACTTGTAACGACATTACGCCTGAACGAAAAGTCGTGATCGACAAATTTGTTATGGATGAAGCCCGCAAAGACGACGACGTTGCTGACAATGTGTTCAACATATATCGAATAACATCAGCACCAAAATCAATTAGAGCTATCGGGAGAACAAACCCAATGGTGTAGGTGCATCAAGTTCGTCTGCTAGATTTGTTGGGCAACCTCTGCTAGACGAGGAACATTTGGCTTGCATAGAGGAATTTGCCAGTTATCAGACTCCTTCGTATGATTCTGCATGCGGGGAGCATTCAGATTAGGATTTATGATTTATGATTCCGTATCGTTTTTATTTTTAATATATTATTGTTTTTATTTAGTATTGTAATGTTTTTATTTTTAATGAAATTTAAATTTGTTGTTTAAAATGTTTAAATTTAAAAAAAAAAAAAAAAATGATCATGGTCGCCATTTCTGGGGCGCCCAATCGCCTGAAGGTTGCTGGAGAGAGAAATCTAACGTGGCAGAGAAAATGAAGAGGATTGAATTGCCTTATTGGGGGCAGCCTTAGAAAGGTTGCCTAAATGTATTTCCTTTTAGAAGTGAAGAATAATTAGGCTGGTGCTAATGGGATGGGTTGCACCCCAACCAACCGACCCCTCAACCGAGTCTCCCCCCTTAGCTCAACCGGATGCAACCGAACTTCACCCCAACTTTTTCAATCTTTCAGTTGGCTACCCAACCATAATTTTCATTTGGTTTGTGTGTTTTGTTTTTTATTTAATTTTGTCATTTTGCCTGCAAGTAGTGTTGCATTAAACAAATGAGGAAAATGGTGTTCATAATCATTTCACCAACTGAGACATATGGAAGAAGAGATTAAATCTGAGAAGTTTCTTGAGTTTGCTGATGTTCATGGAAATCTGTCTTTTTTTTTGTGCAGCATGCGTTTGGTTCATGGTTCCAGATTTGAAGCGCGACATGCTGAGATTTGTTTCAAGAAGGATGAGATTGAAGAAATGTGGGTATGTGTGTATCAGTATGTGGATATAGTTTGGATGAGATTGAGTTTTCAGTATGTGGCTAAGGTTTGGATATGCTTTTATTACTTTAGTTGGTATATAAAGTTGCTATATATTAACTTAGTTACTGTAGTTGGTATATAAAGTTGCATTGTGAATGTTTTTTTATATTTTAGTTGAATTGTTATTGTAATGGTTTTAATTATGAATGAAATTTTAGTTTAAAAAAAAAAAAAAAAAAAAAAAAATTACGGTCGCCATTGTGGTCACCACTAGCAAGTTATGGTTGGGGTGTAGTCTTGGAGAGAGAAAGCTGATGTGGCGCAGAAGTGACGGGCATGACCACAAAACTTATGGTCACCATTAGCATTGGCCTTATAACATCACCGGTGTATCCGGTGCTATTCGTCTATTTATTTTTCATTGCATGCTTACAATGATTCCACGACAAAATGATGAAAGTTGAGCTATTAAACAGAGTTAACAAACGTACGTAGTTATGATCAACGTCAACACGGAGAAGTGCAATATGATCAATATATAGGTGAATAAAAAAACTAATAAATGTATGGGTTTTGTTGAGTTTATGATATATAAAATATAATAAAACATAAAGACATCAAGAGTACACAGCGGAAGACTTAAAAATCATAACAAATAAATTAATTAACTGAAAGTATGCGTAACGTACCTCTTGCGAATGTCAGATCCTTTGAGCAAAACAAAGAAGTTGTTTGAAGAGTTGTCACTTACCGTTCTACAACTCAAACCAATATGGTGTAAGAATAGTGTGTTACTACCACGTTCTTGTACACACGAATTAACCAACGAATCAAGTGATTGCTAGATCTAACACAAGTCCTCGTTTAAGAAAAACGAAACCATACTCCCTTACAAGGGGTATTCGGCCGAAATATGGACAAGAGAGAGGAGAGGAGAGATCTAGGTTAATTCAATGCACAAGTGATGAAAAACCTTAGAACCTAGCCTTGTTTATATAGTAGATGAAAAACTTTGGGAACAAGTTAGGGCTTGGGTTGAAAACCCATTCCCTTGGCCGGCCATAGGACAAGCCCAAGAGAAACCCATAACTTTTTCAAGTCTTTCCATTACTAGTCCCTTCTCTTTTCATTTAACGGTCGTTAGTCATTTTTCCGTTAAATACTTAACGATCGTTAACCGGACTTAATGTGCAATAATTAATCGTAAACATAAACATTAATTATTAACTTTAATTCTCATTCGCTAATGTGTGCAATACCGTGGTCACGAGTTCGAATCCGGACATTTACGTGTTTGTAAATATATACATTTCCAACAGGTTTGACTTCCGAGCTGAATTACTATACAAAAATATCATCTTTGATGATTCTAAGGCTAAATACAGTAATGGGGTGGATCGACAAGGGGATTGATTTGCCGATCGATCATTCTTACTGTGGGTGTCGATTGGCAATCGATCGATTGTTTTTTCTTTTGTTTTGTTTTGTTTTTTTAATTAATAATAGTCGCAGGAACGATCGACTGTCAAGAAGAGAAATAGCACAAAAGTAACCCCTTAGTTTTTGTAACCGTTGGCTATTAAAAAAACCTTATTTTACATTATAAATATCTCACACAAACCACAATTCAAACCTCATTTATCTTATCATTTTATACACTTTCATCAACTTTTTAGATGGCTTGTTCACTTCTATACACCGTCGATGAAATTAAAGCTTTGGTTCAGAAACAAATCGACGAAGACAAATCTCGTCAGCTAGTTCTTATGAACTTAGCCGTAGAATTTGAAATTTCATTTGTAGCTAAAGAAGATTTGAGGAAAGCGTATGAGGAATGCAGTGACATTCCACAAGAGAAACGTGCTTTGATCGACGCTTATTTTGGATCAAGATTCTGATTTCGATTACGAGATACATGATGCTTTGTTTATAAAGGTGGGAAAAATGGAACTACAAACGAATTATAAATTTGTTTGGATGAATGTTAAAAATAAGTAGGAGTATTGTGTGTTTGTATTGTTTTTTAAATTCGTATTTTAATGTTTATTTTTATTTAAATGAATGGAAATTTATTTTCAAGTACGAAGAACCAAAATAGAATACAAACTTTATTCGTTACACAAGCATAACAGAATACGACATTGAATTGAAAATAAAAACTACTACACATAAAATAAAACACATAAGTTCTTTAGCCATAGATTAATCAGCGTCAGGATACTCTCCGGATGCAGAATCATAATCAGGATACTCCCCAAATTCCAACCTGAAATAGTCATCCTCAACTTGTTTTTTCCCATGTTTCTCATCCAACTCTTGTTGACGCCTTACATTTTCTGCATCAACCTTTGCTTGTTCTTCCATAAATTCTCTTAACGCCTCTTCATCCAGAAGAAGCTGCTCTTCTTGTTCCTTAGCAAGAGCTCCATCGGCATTTTCATAAGTTTCAGTTTCATATTCATCACCTGGTTCCTCAACCGTTGGAAATGAAGAATCAGTTGACATGGATTGCTGCGTATGTTGTTGTGATGATAAACCGTAGTCAGGGTTTGAGGGGGGAGTATTTCCAAGAGTAAACGTTTCTTCGGGTGTTGGGGAATTGTTTTCGGGAGTGTTTTCTTCAGACATTTTTGTATAAAATTGTGAAGTTGAGAGATGTTTTTTTTTTTTTTTTTTTTTTTTTAATGTAGTGGATATATATAGGAAAAAATATAGTGTTTGTTTTGAAAAAAAAAAAAAAAACGAAAGTCGCCATCGTGTCAAAAAATCGCTTGTAGGTCATCGGAGAGATAAAGCTGACGTAATGGGTAAAATGGAGGTCAATCCCTTCCCTTACTGTGTTTAGCCTAAAGACATGAGAAAGGTAAGGTGAAATACCTTTTACATATCCAAAATGGGTTTGATTTCTAAATGAAATTACAATATCGTGTTTCTTCGTGTTAGACAACCTTCCTCTATTTCAGTACATGTTGAAAGTTTCTTTAATTTTCCTTCCAAGAACTATAATGAAAATGAACCATGAACATAAGAATATTGATGCTTTTCTTTTAGGCTGAAAGCTGCAATACTTTTTAAACGTCTTGTTTTGAATAACATACTTTCTTGTGTGCAATTGTCACTAACTCACGACCAGTTAATATATTAATATGAGTAGCTCTGCAAATGATTTTGATTGTGAATCATCTACAGGCTGAAACTTTTCTGTAACTTACGGTCCAATTGCTTGTGAGATTTTCAATATAAAAGTTATGTGATTCTAGCATTTCTCATTAATATTAAAGGGTTACACCTATAGATTAAAATATCACAATGTGCCGGCTTGTTGATTTGTCAATTATAGTATATATGTTTTCCAAGGAAATACAAGAGAAGTATGCGTTCCCGGATCGTTTCCCAGCGAAGGTTGAATGGAATTCATGATTCGAGTCGCGGTTTTGTGAATTTGAATAGTGAAAAAGTTGATAATTTAGATTTTTACACTAAAACTGATAAACTTAAGCTAAAAACAACTCAATTAGCAACTAAAACAATAATATGAATCAATTGTAGGCTAAAACGCAAAGAAAACCTAAACCGAGCAAAACCCGGGCTAATCTCAAGCTTAATAATTGAAACTAAGAAACTTTAACCCTAGAAACGCAAAACTATTTTAGACAAAGCCGGATATTTTTTTGATTTTTATTTTAATTATTATGAATTAAAAACTAAAATAATGAAAACTAATAATTAAAAATACTAAAATGTTAATGAAAAATTCCCAAAAATTCAGGGAAACTAGATTTTGAAAGGCTGAATTTAAGAAAAATAAGTACAAGATCTTAGCTTAATCCAATAAGCTGGAATAAGACATCTAAAAGCTGTAGGCTTAAATAGACAAAAGGCCTTATATAATTAAATGCGAACTATGGAACTATAAGTCCCTAGGGCGCAGATGATGATGGGTGTTTGTGTTGTGTGTGCTTTAAAGGGGAGGTCCAGGGTTCGAGCATGGCTCACCCTAGAACACCCTTTTTATTTTTATTTTCAAATTTCTTTTTAGGACTTACTTAGAAGCTAAAGATAAGCTAATTTTGAAAAGATAAAACTTTTACAAACTTGAGAATAAGCCAAAAAGACAGATTAAGAGGTGACAGATTATTCAAAAAGCTAAATTCCAATCAAAGCTTGACAGATTATGCACACAAGCTCCAAAAAGCTTATGTACTTCTAAAATAAGTTAATAAATCTCAAAAGCTATCTAAATAAACTAGTTAAACCTAAAAAAGCTATTCCTAATTAAGCTATGAGCACAAAAAAATATAAACAAAGCTAAAAACAGAACATAAGCAACAGCAGCCTAACATGCTACTTTTAAGCTAAAGCACAAGCTTATATCAATAAGCTAACTGGCACAATTAAGCATATAAATTCAGATAAGCAACCAATCTACTTAGAAATCCCTTTTGAATCACTTTTTGAGCTTATAAGAGCTTAATGAAAGCTTATGAAAACTACCAAATGCAACAGTAGATACACATGACTCTTTTTAAAATCTTTGGCTGAGATACTTTTTAAGCTAAAAAATAAGTGGTCTAATGACTTCCAAATGCCAAATAAGATGAAAACAGATGAGGATAGACTTTCAAAGAGCAAATAAATCAACTTATTTCACTTTATTGACTTATTAATAAGCTAGGATCAGACCTGATATAAGCTAAGACATACTAATGTTTTGGATTTTTTTTTTTTACTTATGAAAACTTGATAAAATGCCAATTTGACCTTAAAAAATTACTATTACTATATTATACTAAAAGGCAGGAACCACTTTTGCAAAACATTTGCATTAATTGCAAACTTTGCCAATTTGGCGAAAACAGCCCCTGAGGTTCAAGTGTCGCCGCAAAATAAGTCCTTTAACATTAATAATCTTTCGCAACTTGGCAAAAACAACCCCTAAGGTTTAAGTGTCGTTGCAAAATAAGTCCTTTAAACAATCCCGCTGGATCGCGCGGGTTTTCCAACACTCGTATATACTAAAAGGCGGGGAAGAAAACAGTAACAAAGCCAACACATTAAATTCTATCTTTAGCATCTTGGCAAAAATAGCCCATGAGGTTTAAGTGTCGTTGCAAAGTAAGTCCTTTAGCATTAATTACTATCTATAGCAATTTGGCAAATATAGTCCCTAAGGTTTAAGTGTCGTTGCAAAGTAAGTCCTGTAGAATTAATAACTATCTATAGCAATTTGGCAAAAATAGTCCCTAAGGTTTAAGTGTCGTTACAAAGTAAGTCCTTTGTAGACACGAAAATAGTCCCTAAGATTTTAATTGTATTTGCAAAGTCGGTCCTTCAAGGACTAACCAAATAAATATCCAAACAAATTTTCCGGTCATTCATCAGTTCCAAATTCACGTCTACAAAAGCAATTCCGCTGCATCGCGCGGGTTTCCACACTCGTTGAAACTAATGACTCAAAATGACTATACAACTTATTTAGACACTAATATGACTCTTAAAATGGACTCAATGCAGCTTATTGAAATAAGCATATACTAACTGATTCAAAACTACACTACTATGACAGTTAACTTTTAAACTAGACCTAATTGACTCAAGACTAAACAAATCTCATTTAAAAGTCTCTAAAACTACTAATTATACTAATTAGAAACTGATTTAAGAAAGTTCAAATGACCAAAGTGACTTTTAGACTAAAACAACCCTTATTCCAAACACTCCTTAAATGGACTGTTTTGGAATTATAGACAGATAAAGCTATAAAACTTGAATGATTTTGACTAAAAATGACTTAATAAGACCTTATGACAGATTATAACTTATTTTGAAAACTCTATAAGCTGAGATTAAGCTAAAACTAAATGTGACTTATTTTTGGATTTTATGAGAGTTTTACTATGAAAATGCAACAAGGGCTATTAATACTAAATTAATCAAAGCTATAAACAAAACAAGCAGATCTAAACACAACTTAAGCAAACAAGCACAAAATTAAAGTAGTAAAAGTAGATAAACACTATAGAAATAAGCTAAATAGTCACTTACTCAAACCCTTGCTCAAAACAGGGCCATATAACAAATCTACAAGCTCCAGCTTGTCAAAGACAAGCTAGTATAGTCCACTAGGTCCATCCAAGTCTGACCTATCATCCAGAGCTTTTTTTTTTTTGCTTATTTTGACTTTTATGTTGACTTTTTGTAAATTTTGAACAAGATGATCCACAAACTCATAATAAGCTAGAAAACCTTTATGAGCTTGTTTAGAAGCTGTGTGGAGCTTATGACGGCTTATTTAACCATTTAAAAACAATACTAAAAATAAAATTGTAACTTAACAACCGAATTGAAACAAAATTAAAATTTTATTAATAATAAGGATGAATACAAGGCTTAATAAACTGAATTTAAAAGACAATTTAAACTAAAATTACAATTGAAAATTAGATTGACATTAAAACGATTAAAAACTTCTCTGGTTAGTGACGAATGAGGGGTATATATAGCTAAGCCAAGGGTTGCTAGGGTTTCAGAAGAAGGATCTAGAGCTCCCATTCCTGACCCTTGATCAATCTCTGCATCATCTAAATTCATCTCAACCATTTGATCAACTCTGTGAGGTGTTTCCACTAATAGGACAAGCTGAGATTGCCAGTTTCTCATTCCTTCTCTGCCATGTCAGAAGATCCTTAGTACCAAGCTTTGGAGAAGGGTACAGTTGGTATTTTAAGAAGGAGATGATGAACAGTGGACGGGATTAGTTTTGGCGGGGAAGGTAATTGGGTATTTTTTTTATTGAGGTTTGACTGGTGCTTTAAGTTAAGTTTGACCTGGGAGATGGATTGGGAAAAAATGGGTAAAGGGTGGTAACAGGGTAAGACTAAGTCATTTGTTTTTTCAGAGCTTTTACCTCTTCATCTGCAAACCATGTCTGCAGAAGAAGAGGTACATTTAAGTTCTTCATCTGCAAGAAGAAGACTGTTTGTTTTGTACTATCAAGTACTTATTTCCTTTTCTTCTTTTTTTTTTTCTTTTCACTAGTAGAAGGGGAAAAAGAAGTGGAAAAAAGAGAAATTTATGTCTCGTAGTAGAAGAGGAAGAAGTGATTTTACCTCTTATGTCCGAAAAACAAACGGTCTTCAACGAAATTGTCTCATACGCAGCATATTAGAAGCAAATAAAACTTTTTGAAAAAAACAAAATGTAGTGGGATTCAATTTGGTATATTTTGGGCTAGGGATGGATTTGGATTAATATTATGGATTGGTTTGATTTAATCCGGATATAAGAATAATTTTACCAAAAGGAATAATTTTGCAATTTTGTGATATTTTAAGGATCAAAGGTGTAACTTGGGTAATGTTGGGGGTGTAAAGTGATAATGTGGTAAAGTGAGGGTGAAATTGGTAATTTGGCTAATGATGAAGGTGTATAGTGAATTTGAGCAAACATGATCTAAAATCCATAAAACTGAATCCCCGGCTTCGGCATTTGCACTCTTTTCTTTCTCGTGCTCGATTTTGTTGGTTTTTTTTTACTTTTGTCCTTTTTCATAATATCCGTACCTGCAAATGCATAAACACAAAAACAACATATATTTGGAAATTTTGGTTAGTTTTTGGTCTATTAAGTCCGTTTTATAAGGTAAAAGGTATGTGTAATTTAACACATACCACTTGTCTATGAAGGGAACACGTTAAGTTACAGAAGGTTTAATTGTATCACGACGCGAACATCTAAAGAAGTTATATAATTCTGGAACTTTAAAAGGACACTACTCACTTTGTAGTTATTTTAAATGAATGTAAAGTGAACATCAGATCATTTTATATTAGGAGTATATTCAAATAATCCTATCATGAAACGTGAACGAAATATAGTGTTATTGGAATGCCAAGTACAATATAGAACACCACGTGGATGCATCAATCTGAAAATACAGTATGAATCATGTAGAAGACGACGCATTCATGAGATGATCAACTATTTTCTCCAAGTTAACCATGGATGAACCCAAAGGAGAGGTACATGCCTCCTCGGCCTTCTTCTTCAAATCAGCGACATTCTTCCTCATTTCATTCCCTTTTTCTCCGTTCATCAGTTCAACCACTAGCTTCCGTACTTCATCACTTTTTACATCATTGTCAATCTCCATGGCAACACCCCACTTGTTACAACACACCCAACAATTTGTTTGTTGGTCACCAAAAAAGGGCCAAGAAATCATTGGCACTCCACTCGAAATGCTTTCAATTGTGGAATTCCATCCGCTATGCGTTAAAAACCCTCCTATTGATGGGTGTTTTAGAACTTGTTCTTGGGGGCACCAACTAGCCAACAATCCTCTATCGTTTGTTTCTTTAATCAACTCAGCTGGAAGAACAGAAGACTCACCAATAACAAGGTCGGGACGTATTATCCAAAAGAATGAATAATTGCTTTTCACGAGTCCCCAGCCAAACTCAACTAGTTGTTGCGGTGTCATCACTGTAATACTACCAAAATTAACATAAATAACTGATGACGGCGCTTTTGAGTCAAGCCAACTTAAACAATGAGACTCTTCATTCCAAAGGTTTGATTTTAGGAATGCTAGAGTTTTGTCTACAATTTTGTTCTCTAGTAAATTTAAAGGGCCAATTCCGTAGCATGGAGGATATATTGAGGAAACCGCATCCAAAGCATCACGCTCTAGTTCATCAAAAGTGTTAAAGATAATAGCAGAAGCTGATTTTGCTCTTTCACTTTGTAACATTACCCATTTGGTCATGTACTCGTCACCTGGGTTGCTATGTCTAACAAAAGGGGGGATATCCTTAAGACATATGCCACTCATGGTAGGTACAAAATCTAAAATTGTATTGAGATAACCATTTACTATGAAACTTGGATCTGTAGAACAAAGAGAAATGATGATATTAGCTTCAAATTGGCAACAAATTTAATTGACACTTCGCTTATAATATATTAAATTGCATTTTTTCGTCTATGCGATATGGATCGCGAATTTAAGAAGGATTTAGTTACAAAAGAAGGGGGAAATTACATTCTGAACTTTCATAAAGAACATTAACGAACTTATCTAAACTTTTATTAACATATAATGAAGCAACATAATTCATTAACCATTTATTCACATTCTTAATAATATTGGTTACCTTTTCTTCCAGTAAAACTATATAAATAAATTAAACAAGTATAATCACGGGCCGTGCGTTGCAACGGCGATACATACGTCTTTTATGACTAATTTCTTATATATTTATATTTAAAAACTGAAATTTGAGGTTAAGAGCTGTGATTAAATTTTAATCTATGTCATGGGTTGTCTCGTAAATTTTGTTTTTGTACTCATATATTATTTTAGTCATTTTTTTGCTTCATAATAGGGGTGCAAAGTGCAAACTTCTCACTTTTTAAAAACAATATATTTTTAAATTAGTTAAGCGTAGGATGACATATACGATTAATTTAATAATAAAAACTAGTAAGCAAACTTTTGTTAACAAGTTACACAGTCAAAAGTGATTTTTTCTTCTTAAAAAAAGCAGTAAAACAGAAAAAGTTAACCAAACACCCTCTATGTCAACTGGTAACATTGTTTCTTGATCATATTTTAAGAAATCTACACCATAGATATATGATTGATAAGTCTTATATTCTAACAATAATCTACAACATAATAATGGGACATTGTTTCAGCTTCCACCATAAAAACCTTATCTCTTTTTTTATCCTGAACATACCATACGCTAGTCTCCAAGAAAGGCATCCAATATTTGTCAGTAATAATTTGTTGTGTAATCTATCGATCGACGGTGCCAATAAGTTTGTACTTTAGCTAAGTTGTAGGGTCTCACTCTAAATTTAATCTTTGTCTGCCTTTGAATTTTGCACGATTTTATAAACAATGGTTCAGATCTTTTAAACAATTACAAAATAAATAAGAAATTATTTTATTACTACCTCCGTCCCATATTAATTGTTCTGTTTTGACTTCTTCGGTCTTTCTTTCTAAACTTTGACCTTAAATATTTTTATTTGTGTTATATAATATTTAATAAAAATTACACCAATGAAAAATACATTTAAAACTAAATCTATTCATATATTTTACATCAAGTATTATATAACACAATTAAAAATATTTAAGGTCAAAGTTGAAAATGAAAGACTTTGAAAAACAAAGTGTACAGTTAATATGAGACGGAGGGAGTACAATACTTTCAGATTAAATCGCAAGGTTTTGAAATCTTTTCAATTTTGATTATCTTGAAAAAAATTAAATTTTTACACTCTGCCGCAACATAAGATTCTGAATAACGAATAAAGGCTTAAAAGAGCTTTTTCAATATAGTTTGTATCATTTAACAACATTATATGAATACTAAGTTATTCTTTTTCATGATAACAATGTATAAATTATTTAAGAATTTTAGATATGAAGACTTACCAACTTAGATAAATAATACTGTAGTTTGCTATGCATGTAAAAGAAAAAGTAAAAATCTTATTACCTTTAATGGGCATCAAACCCTTCTCCAAAAGAATTGGATATTGATCGAAACATATTAATGAACTTGCTCCACACGTGTACAATAGAAACTCCGGGATATTAAATTCCTTGGCAGCATCGAGGGTGAAGCCCATATGAAAGTCGGACACTATGCAAGTCACAGGTGAATAAGTAACATTCACTTTGGCAATGAGGGATTTAAATGATTCCAAACAATCTTCATCCAATGACTTTAATACAGATGGTATATCTTGGGTAGCATCAAGGTTTTCTGGCGTCGGAAGGCCATCAGGAATGGTCTCAAATCGAAAGGAAGGCAAGCCACGTAATGAGTCGGACCCTTGTGACCTAAGGAGGCGTTGGTGGTTAAATTCGGTGTTGACAAAAGTGATATCGAAGCCTTTGGAATGAAGGATTTTGGCAAGTTTTAGCATGGAATTAATGTGGCCTTGTCCAGGGGCTGGCACGCATAGTGCATGTGGTTTATTTTCTTCCTTTGAATCCATGAAGAAATTCTATCAATCTCTTATCGCTAGATTGAAAAATAATACAGTACTAAGTTAGGAAATTCAACCATTGTTTTATATGAACCTAGTTTTATAAAATAATGAAATATTGAATTTAGTTGAAGTTTTGATGATTTTTAGATGGTGAGATTTTTTGTGGTGTAATATTGGAAATGGAAATGAAAAGGGAGAAGAAACTGAAGACATCGAATTTGATGAGAGAGTAAACATAGAACCAAGAAATATTCGTAAAAGTAAAGAAGGTTATAATAGTCATTTAGTTGAAATTTTATGTGTATGCATCAAAAGCATCAATGTAAATATCAATTCCCAAAACCTAATAAGCAAATGAATATGTGATATCTAATATTCACCTATTGGATAAGAGGTCCTAGTTCACCGTTAGGCTAGTAGCAGTGGGACGGAAAAAAATCGGTCGACTGGCAAGGGCGATCGATATTGGAATCGGTCGACCCCTTTAAGGGCTTGGAAGCAAATATCGGTCGAGGTGCTTAAATTCAAACAATCGGTCTAAAACTCGATTGAGTTTGCACATCACAAAACTCCAGAAAAAACTTACCGTTTGCATATTTAAAAAAAAAAAAAAAACTTTTCTTTATAAAAACTTTACCACTTTACAACCTTATAAATACCAACCTCAAACACACAATTTCAAACAACATTTCTATCGATATCTTCAAACACGTTTTTTTAATTATGCCGTACGAGCTATTTTTTTGAACGGGCTTTTGGCGTGTTGAAGAAGTGAAAAATGCTTAAAGTTCCGGCTCGAGGGTTGTATAAACAAGATCTCTAAGATATTATATATACATGTATCATATTACATAATATGATCATTCGACACAAGCAAAGGGTAATATGTCCTACATGGTTCAAAGATGAGGGCCATCGTGATCACGACCCTTTAAGATCGCATGAACAATCGTTAGTGGTGGTTACTCATGAGTTAATGGACTCATCAACTCATCTACACTTAAAATCTTATTTGATCGAACACATTTGGAGAAATCATAGAAATCAAGTCAATCAAGAGAATGAAGAAGAAGACGGTAGTGATGATGACGATGAAGAATTTTTGTAATATTTTTAATGTTATTTGAATAATTTACGTAATTTTTTTAATGTTTTTATTTTTAATGAATTTTAAATTTGTGGTTTAAAATGTTTGAAAATTTTTTTGGGTCAATGACAGTGACAACTTGGTCGTGTCTGGTTATCGGAGAGAGAAAACTGATGTAACATGGGATAACCCAACTCACGACTGTGCATAGCCTTTAGTATAGACAAAATAAGGAAAATTCTCTTGTGAAAAAATCTTTGAATACCTTATCCTTTCACTAGTGTAGAAGTTCTGTGATATGATCGATAGCGCTAAGAAATGCAAACTCCACATGAAAATAAAACAAAAAACTCAAGTAAACTAAAATTTGATTCTGGTGGCCAATAGGTTGAATTCTATTACTCCAAAAATAAGAATTGTTTTAAAAAAATTCCTACTTAAGACTGTCAAATTAAGGTAACTTACGATAACAGGATTACCTAAAAATAAAGATCATTAGATAGGCAACCAGTGCTTTTAAGTATTGAAGGCACTTTCATATAATAGCTGGTTTGCAAGGTGAAATAAAACTCTAAATTTAAGTAATACTATAAATATGGACATTAGGGGTTGTATAATAGATGTCACCTTCATCTTACGACATTTGCTTTTGCTTGTACTACTTGCTGAATGTCAATAACAGATAAAAAGAAGCGACACAATGGACTCAGGCATGGACGGACCCACATGAGTGTCGAGTGTGACATGGGGTACATACTATTTTAGGTCATGAAGTGTAAAAAAATTTAAAATTGTCGTTTTTTTATTATGTGCAATCCTCTATAAAAAAAAATTTGCTACTTTCGTTTCTTACGGTGTAACTTTAGTTAGTCCAACAATTCTTTGTGCAACACCCTCTTGAAAATCCTAGGTTCGTCCCTAGACTCAGGCGACGAGGCATTTACCAACATATTTGGTTGATTTAGTTAGATTATTGCTTTAGGCATTATATTATGTAGGATATTAGGAGCAAACTTAAACGTAGTTTAGGTACGTAAGTGTAAGCTGTAATCTAGATTATGATTAGACAAGAACTAGGAAGTGTTTAGCTTGCCTTGTAAGGCAAGGAAGGCTTTATGGTCGGTTCATGTATAAGGGTCGGTTGAGGACTCCTAGTTCTTAACATTGTGGGGTATCTCATCTCTATAAACAGAGGTGAGGTTCTTTACCCCCTTGATGTGTGCTAGCAAGCTTTAAATTGATAAAACAAGGATTGCCGAGATTAAGCTAAGAACACATTCGCCCAAGTATACCTTATTGTGTTTAGCTAGGTTGGGTTGGTAAGCCGAAGTCGTTCACAAAGATTTATGTGTTTTCGGGATTAGAATCAAGTCAAACAATTCAATTGAAAAGTGCAAACTATAACTAGAAACGCAAGCAATGATTACGATGAGAAATTCAATATATAGATACGACACTTGTTTAGATTAGTTTGGATATTCCGATTGCTTAATATGACAGTGGTTTGACAAGTTGATTAAGATAAATAAAATGAGTTTTACTAAGTTTCAATCTATTGTTTTCAAGACATACCATCCTCGTCAAGATCATACAAAATGAAAACAAGCATTAAGGATAATCAACCAATTCAAGACTAAGCTCGTTTTGATACATTTAATTTGTGATAGTTTCACAAGTTTACCAACTATCACACTTAAGCCTCTTGTTTAACTTTTTAAGAGATGGTTAATACAAAAGGTAGTCGATCATAGACAAACAAGCTATAACTAGTTAAACTAACAATGACCCTTTCGACCTATGACACTGTTACCAACTAGTCAAGTTTGATAAACAATTATCATGTGAAACTCAAGCACACTAGGTTCATAAATTTAGCAAGAAATTAATAAAAACCGTATATTAAAATTAAACAATCTTCATATCACAAACGTCATCCAAACAAGTGTTTAAAGATATTAGCCACATATGGCCAAAAAAAAGTCATAATCACAGACTTATTGAAGCTACTAAACATAATCAAAAGTACCAATGATAATGCAGAAAGGGTTAAAAATGTTGAAGACAATGGTTTTGGAAATTTTGGTGATGATATTTCAATGTTGGAATTTTCAAAAAAGAAAATGTGTATCTTTTTTTTTTCTTTTTTCGTGGCCTTTTGAATCAACAAAATCGGAGTCTCTATAAGCAAGATATGATCAAAATAGTGGAGGTGTGTCAGGAACAACGAGACTTCAAATAATTCTTTGTTTTAGCTTCTTTTTTTCACTTTTTCCACATTTTCCTTTACGTGGCCTTTAATGAACCTAAAATAGCAAATATACTTCATTAAGTATCGTAAGTTCATTAAAATAACCAAATTGCTAGCATAAAAATCATAATAACGCGTCTAAAAACATGTTACTTTTTGAAGAAAAATAGACTTCAATGATTATCAAAACACTTATATTACTTCTGAACCAATATTACAAAACCAAATCTTATATTCTCAAATAGAATGAAACAACAATCAGTATTTGATCTCAATCAAATAACAACAATCAATAACAATGAGTAACAAAGTATTTTGATCAAGGAAATCAAAATACGAACTAGGGTTTTATTTTAGAGAGAGAGTTTTTATATCGTAAATTGTAGAGAGAGAATGATAGCAGAGTTATGAGAGAAGACAGAAGTCTTCTCTTTATATAGCCTCAAAAGTTTCATAAAGACCCTTCAATCTTTAAACTTGAAAGAACTCTCCCAAAGTATACTTCCAGGCTAAAACCTTTTACACTTCGAGTCCCTCCAGAGATATATCTTCAACATCTAACCATAAAACTCTTCTCAGCAAATAATACTGAAAAACACAAAGAAGAACAACAAGAATATCACTATCAGATTAAATACAAGTATCTAGATCATAATTCTCAACACCCCCTTTAATCTGATAAGTGATATATATCAAACATCCCAAGATTTTTAACTAAAAAATCATGTTGTAATGTATCCAACCCTTAGTAAGGATATCGCAATTTGATTTGCGAGAATCCACTTTCACGCTTTAACAACACCATTTAAAATCTTTTCTCTAACAAAATGTAAATCAATCTCAAGATGTTTTGTCCTTTCATGAAAAACAAGGTTGGTCGCTATTTTATAGCGATTCTTATCACGATGAAGAGGAGCAGGCAAAGACTAGAAATTTTAAGATCTTTTAAATTTTTAGAACCCAGATCACTTCATTGGTAGCTGAAGCAAGAGCTCGTACTCTGCTTGATGAGAGCTTTTAGAGAGTAGGTTGTTTTTACTTTTCCAAGATACTAGAGACCCATTCAAAAAACACAATAGCTAGTAACAATCTCCTTGTTACAATACATTTAGCCAATCGACATCGAATAAGCAAGAAGAGACATACCGAATTTTTAGTAATATGAATACCCAAACGGAGCTCCTTTAAGATACTTAAGTATCTTTAAAGCTATTCGAGATGAGACTTAAGAGGAGAATGCATGAACCGACTTAAACAATGAACAACATATGAAATATCGGGTCTAGTATTAGTCAAGTAAATAAGTTTTCCCATAAGCTTCGATAATCGATAATATTATCAAGTAAAGGATCATTATCGGTAGCCTCATTAGATATAACCAATTTAGGCGCAAAGGAGTTTTAGAAGGTTTCTGACCAAGCATACCATACTCACTTAACAAATCTAAACAGTACTTTCTTTGATTTAAACAAATTCCTTTATCAGTATCAGCAACTTCAATACCAAGAAAATATTGCAACTTTCCTAGATCCTTAATCATGAACTTAGTTTTAAGGAAAGTTTTGAAACTGTTAATTTCATCAATATTATTTCCAGTAACAATAATATCATCAACATAGACAAGCAATGCAATAAACACATCATCTTTAGATTTTGTATATAAAGAATAATCACTTTTACTTTGCACAAAACCATTTTCAATAAGAGCAGATGTTAGTTTAGCATTCCATTGTCTAGGAGCTTGTTTTAAACCATATAAAGACTTTTTAAGTCTACAAACTCTATTATCACCTTCAGGAAAGAATCCCTCAGGTAACTTCATATAAACAGTTTCCTCAAGATCACCATATAAAAAAGCATTATTAACATCAAGTTGAAAAATAGGCCAGTTATATTGTACAGCAATATTAAGCAAGCATCTAACTGTAACCATTTTAACAACAGGAGAGAAAGTCTCTTCATAATCAATACCTTCCTTTTGATTATACCCTTTAGCAACAACTCTAGCTTTATATCTATCTATTTCTCCATCAGACTTATACTTAATTTTGAATACCCATTTACTTCCTATAGCTTTTCTACCAGGAGGTAAAACAGTAACTTTAAAAGTATCATTTCTATATAAAGCCTCAATCTCATTATTCATAGCATCAGTCCAATAGATAGATTTAACAGCCTCAAAATAATTTCTTGGTTCATGACTTTTATTCAATTGAACAGTAAAACAATAATTTATGAGATTAATTTTTTGAATAGTTAATAAACTTTTCAATTCCATACTTAACTTTAGATTCAACCACAAAATCATTATAATTCTTAGGAAAGACAGAAGGTCTAGAAGACCTTGTCAAATGTACTTCTGCCTGAACTGGAGAATTTGAATCAAGATTCAAATTACCCTCAGAAATATTATTATCATCAAGTGTAGTTACCACCTCATCCTCATCAGCAAAAACACTATTGTCAGTGTTATGATCAATAACATGGTCTCTACCGGATGGAGGAGAGCAGCCACCTTCACTTTGTGACTCAATGTCACTATTCAGATTAGGGTCTACTCTCTCTTCATCATTGGGTAGTTCAGGGGTTTCATTATCAAAAAAGTTCAACTGATTTAAGTCTTGAAAAACATTTTCAGAATTAGAACTGTTCTTATCAGTAGTTGAGTCTTTAAAAGGAAAAATAGACTCAAAAAATTTAACATCTCTAGAAAAAATGAACTGATGCTTATCAAGACTATATAACCTATATCCCTTTTTAGAATTAGAATACCCCATCATAACACATTTCTCAGATCTACTACCAAGTTTATCATTGTTATTAACAATAGTAGCAAAGCACAAACAACCAAACATTCTTAAATTGCAGAGAGTAGGCTTTTGTTATATATCATCTCAAAAGGAGATTTTCCATTAAGCACAGAAGAAGGCAATCTGTTAATAAGAAAAGTAGCAAGAAGAATACACTCGGTCAAAACTTAAGTGGAATTCCCCAAAACATAAGGGATCTAGCAACATTCAAAAGATGCCTATGTTTCCTTTCAAGCAATACCATTTTCTTTGTGGAGTGTATGCACAAGAAGTCGATGGGTAATACCTTTTCATCACATAACTTTGAGAAAGAATGATTAACAAATTCGGTACCATTATCACTTCTAAAACTCTTAATTTTTCTATCAAACTGAGTTTCAATCATGTTATAAAAGATAGTGATATAATGAATAGTTTCATCCTTAGTTTTAAGTAAGTATCCCCATACAACCCTAGTGTAATCATCCACAACAGTCAAAAAATACTTGTAACCTTCCTTACTAGCAACCTTATAAGGTCCCCATAAATCTAAATGAACAAGTTCACCCAAAATAGTAGAAGTATGATCACTTAAAGGAAAAGGTTCCCTAGTTTGCTTAGCTCTTTGACAAATTTCACAAAATAAGTTTTGTTTCTTTGAAGCAAGCTTCAGATCTGTTTTAAAACACTTAGAACAGGTGCGCGGGGTGACCAAGCTGCGGTGCGATCATACTAAGAAAGTGAATTATTACTTTGAAAAGAGGTACCTCCAGAATTAAAATAATATAAACCACCACACTGATTACCAGTCCCCAGAACATTTCCCAGATTTAAATCCTGATTCAAGAAATAACATTTGTTCTCATCAAAGGCAACTACAATTTTATTATCTTTGGCCAATTTATGAACAGAAATTAAGGTAACACAATATTTTGGAATAACGAACATCATATAATATTAAAGAATCACTAGTTTAAGATTCCCAATTTTAGTAATCAAAGCTTGAGTTCCATTTGGATGACCAACTTTTATTTGAAGATGAGAAATATCAAAACATTTACCAAGTCCTTGTCGAATGTGTCATATCTTTGGTTAGCACCAGAATCCACAATCTTTCCATCAGAACTAAGTTTGGATTTTAAATTGGTATTTGTGGAAAAGAACTTGTGAAAATTTTGATTGAAAACCTTACTAGTATTAAAATAAGTACCTGCCATATTGGCCTGCACACTATTCCCCTTAACAGAGTTGTCTTTGATGAGAGAGATAAGAGTAGTAAGTTGTTCATCTGTAAAACCAGAAGATGAACTAGACCCCACAGAATTATTATTAGAAAATCTTTTTTGAGAAGTCTGAGGTCTGTTATTGTTACCCTTTTTTCCAAAATTTGGAGGATACCCAATCAATTTAAAACATCTGTCCTGAGTATGTCCATTAAAACCACAGTGATCACAAACAAGAGCAGAACCAGTGTTTCTTCTATTATCAGATACTTTATTAAAATTTGCAATAGGTGGATTAGCCGAGTATTACGATTAATAGGTCTAACATACGACTAGTTGGATTATTAGCACGAGTATTCACAACTCTAGTAGCAAAAGCGAATTATGATTCCTACTAGAACTACCGGACACAACATTTCTATGGTTTTCTACACTCACGATAATAGCATAAGCACCTTTAACATCAGGCAAAGGATCTCTAGAAAGAATATTACTTCTTATTTGCATGTAAGTATCATCGAGACCCATTAAGAATTGCATAAGTTTCATAAGTTGGTTATGCTTTTTAAAATCATCAGCAGCATGACATGTGCATCTAGGTAATTGAACCATAGCATCAAATTGTTTCCACAAAGTACTTAGCTTATTAAAATATTCAGAAATAGTAGTGCCATTCTGAGTTAAAGAGTGAATTTTATGATGCAGATTAAAAGTAACAGAACCATCAACCCTATCAAAGGTATCTTTTAACTCATTCCAGACACTAGAAGCACTTTTGGAAAAAAAAATTGACCAAGAAACAACTCTTCAGAGATGGAATTTAGAATCCATCCCAACACAATAGCATTAACCCTATCCCATTGTCTTCCCAAAACTTCATCAACATTAGACCTTCTACAAGTGCCATCAATAAAACCAGTTTTATTTTTTCCTTCTAAGGCTAACATCATAGCACAAGACCAGACATTATAATTCTCAGTTCCTTTTAGTTTTATTGAAACCACAGTCAAAGAAGCTGAATCATTAGGGTGTAAATGTAAAGGATGACTCAAATCCAATTTACTTATTAAAGTGACAGGGTTATCAGGTTCATACTCATCATCAGTATAACCATGAACAGAATTATGAACAGACATGATTCAAGAACATATAATCAATCACACAAGAAAGGTAAAGAAAGTAGTTCCCAGGCTTTCCTTGCCACTAGAGTGGTAGGTCAAGGGCGCACACAAGCACACAAGAACAAAAAAATTCAAAAAATAAAAAACACAATCAATCTCAATCTCAACCAATCACAACTTCAATCAATCCCAAATCCTATCCTCTGGCAATCTAGACAGAAAAATAATAACAGAAATTAAAGAACGAGTGTGAGAGGTGTTACAGAGCACGCAATAACAATCAGCAGCGGAAACCAAACCTACTATACTCTAGATTCACTTAGTCTAGAGATATAGCAGATATAAAATAAGAACCCAGCACCAAGATCCAACAACCAACAAACCCTAATTTTTTAGAATTAGGGAAAACCACCAGAACCATTTCCAATCTTTACCAAACACCAGATTTTATCGATTAACCAACTTTAATCGATTTCAGAAGCCCTTAATCACAAAAGCCCCAAAATATACCAAACCCTAAGTTTCCAGAAATTAGGGGTTTTCCAGAAAACTTCACGATTAACCAAAAACACCACAAGATCTATCAATTAACACAAGTTAATTGACCAAGAACCAATCAATTTTTTAAAAAGCCAATTTTATCAAGAAACCCTAATTTTAAAAAATGATATTCAGAGAAACCTGGCTCTGATACCATGAAGAAAAACAGACTTCAATGATTATCAAAACACTTTTATTACTTCTGAACCAATATTACAAAACCAAATCTTCTATTCTCAAATAGAATGAAACAACAATCAGTATTTGATCTCAATCAAATAAAAACAATCAATAACAATGAGTAACAAAGTATTTTGATCAAGGAAATCAAAATACGAACTAGGGTTTTATTTTAGAGAGAGAGTTTTTATATCGTAAATTGTAGAGAGAGAATGATAGCAGAGTTATGAGAGAAGACACAAGTCTTCTCTTTATATAGCCTCAAAGGTTTCATAAGACCCTTCAATCTTTAAACTTGATAGAACTCTCCCAAAGTATACTTCCAGGCTAAAACCTTTTACACTTCGAGTCCCTCCAGAGATATATCTTCAACATCTAACCATAAAACGCTTCTCAGCAAAATAATACTGAAAAACACAGAGAAGAACAACAAGAATATCACTATCAGATTAAATACAAGTATCTAGATCATAATTCTCAACACTTTTAAGCGCTATCATCCCTCATCTCTATAAATAGAGGTGACGGGGACGCTGGTTCTTAACATTCTCCTTTACCTCAATTATAAAAGCTTTATTGCCGATTAATAAAGGGTTCATTGAGGGGTATCTCATGTGCTTATTGTTAAACTTTACTCGAGTTCCTTTGTAGTCTTCTGTCCATGATCGATCTTCAACAGGTTGACGTTAAGGTTGCAGCTTGCTTAACGATTAACGATCTAGTATCCCGTGTTCGATCTTTAGGTTTGTTGCGGTTTTGTCCAATAAGTGGTATCAAGAGCTACATGTTAGTTGGTGATCTCTAGAGTGTCATTACTAGTCCGTGACGTGATCGAAATTTCAGGTCTAATTTACCTGGGAAGTAGCAAATTTAATCAAGAATGTTAATACAAATAAACCGTAAAAACATTTATTTATATTTTACGATCTTCTTATTTTTTGCCGATAACAATAGCAAAATCATTTTAACGAGATAAATCAAATACGTAAGTTTTTGAGCCAATAGTTTACTAACTCATTTCACTAAACAAATAAACCATCAAACATGTTTAGTTAATAGTTTATATATAATCAAAACCAATTTTATGAAACACATATAAGTAATATTTCTTACTTACATTTTCATAAAATACATACTTTAGAACTAACTAGTTAAATGTAATATGTTAGTAAATAGAGTTGGACTATCCATAACCCAAAATCCAAGACCCATGCTTATTACATCATGCATGACATCACAAAAGGTAAAAACCATGACCCATGATCCAAAGTCCATAACTCATGACCAAAAGTCAATAACCCATGATCCAAGATGTCTATTGCATAATGCATGACATCACATGACCAATAGTCCATAACCCATAGCCCAAAACCCGAAATTGTAACCCATATCTGGACAAGAATGACCCAGTTGTCGGATCCCTTGGTTTGCACTGGTCGGATCCCTTTGGGAAAGGATCCGGTGGATCCGGCTGATCAGAGGACATTTTACCTATAAATAGTTGGCCATTTTCTCATTTCTTCTCACCACTTTTAGACATATTTTCTCTCTTTATTATAACCTCAGATCCAAGGATCATATATGTAGTTTTTTTTCTCTTAGTGATTCTCTAGGTTCCTCTTAAAAGCGAGATCACGACGATTAGTACAGAATACTTGCAAGGTCGAAGACATGGGTTGCTAGACTTCATCATCATCACAGATCACGAAAGTGTCTCTTGTTGTTGATTCCTCTCAAGTATGTCATAGGTGTGGTGTGCTAACTTGTGGTGCTTGGATTAGTTCCTCCATTATAAAGGAACTCGGTATCTAGTCTTGTACCAGATAAAGTGAAGGCGACATAGGTTTGGTTCTACCTTGTTGAAGAACCCGGTATCTAGCCTTGTATCGAAGAAAGTGTAAGCGACGTAGGTTTGGTTCTTCCTTGTGGAAGAACCCGGTATTTAGCTTTATACCGGATAAATTGTAAGCGACGTTGTGAAGGCTTCTCCGCCAAGATAAGGAGCTTGTGGTGTGTAGTGTTTACAAACTCTCGAGTTGGGTACTCGAGGAGTGGAGTAGGGCAAGGAAGGTGACCTTGTAGCAGAACCACTATAAATACATGTGTTATGGTGGTGTCTTTCTTTCTCTATCTCATAATATTGTTTATTCACTATCAATATCCACACACACAAAAATAGAATGACATAAGTCGTTTTAAAACGAGGTTTTAATTAGTAAAACTATTCAACCCCCCTTCTTGTTTTCTACAATGGGCATCAGAGATTCATTACCAAGTTTCTTAACTATATTGTACTTTAAAAACTTGAAACGTTCCGTGAATATTTTGAAACTACAAAGAAGGAAAACCTTTTATCTAACTTTAAATGTATTCAAATGTGTCAAAAAGCTTATGAAGGTATTTCTTGAAAACTGCCTCAAGAAGTTTTTAAAAGAAAAGAAAAGGTATGTTTCCTTTTTAAATAAACGTTTATCTTGACACATGTTTTCTTGCTTCTAGCTAGAATTATCTCTAATTATATGTGATAAAATGTTTATAAGCAGCGTTGCTAATTTTTCATATATATCTACATGTTTCTTTCTTCTTATAATTTATTCGAGAATCATGTGTGTCTTAAACGATCCAGTGTGTCTAAAATCTATGTTTTCTAACCTCAATGTAAAACATGTGTAAATATAAAACCACAACATTCAAAAATCCCTCTTCACAAACTCCTACATCTATTCAAACGGCACGCTACAGTAATCTATCACCTCAAACTCTTATTTTATCTAATCCCTCTCATTCATAATTCAAAATTTTAGTTAACACTTAAACTCCTACAAACTCTCTCAAAAGAAGAAGATAATCTCCGCAAAAATGTTTAGTGTTGTCTTTATGATCATCATCATTTCCCTCGTCGCGCTCGTCTACCCAATGATCAAGTTCACGCGTGGAGCCTTGTAATTTGTGCTAGGCACTTATGTTTTTATTGTTTATCCAATCCTTTATATTACTTTATGCATTGAAATCAATGGAATATGATATTTTTTTCGTGTTCATTTTATTTCTCGTTTTCACGACTTTGGATATTTCATTTACATGAATCCTCATCTCTCTCAAACCACACCATAAACCTAGGATCATTAAGTGTCTCGTCATAATCTATACTAATAAACATTGAACACACAATATTTAAGATCAAAATCTTACGTCAAAAACCAAACATACTAACCTGTGAGAATACTGAACTGCACTAGGCTTCCAAATCTATCCAAAAACACTTAATGATCTTTTCATGAGGTAAAACAAAGATAAGGAGCGACGTTGTGAAGTAAAAACATTTATTTATATATGTTGTGTTCGATCTTTAGGTTTGTTGAGGTTTTGTCCAACAAGTAGTATCAAGAGCCACATGTTAGTTGGTGATCTCTGGAGTATCATTACTGGTTCATGATGTGATCGAAATTTCAAGTCTAATTTACCTGGGAAGTAGCAAGTTTAATCAAGAATTTTAATACAAATAAACCGTAAAAATATTTATTTATATTTTAAGATCTTCTTATGTTTTGTCGAAAACAATAGTAAAATCATTTTAAAGAGATAAATAAAATACATAAGTTTTTGAGCCAATAGTTTACCAACTCATTTCACTAAATAAATAAACCATCAAACATGTTTAGTTAAGAGTTTATATAAAATTAAAACCTTTTTTATGAAACACATATAAGTAATATTTCTTACTTATATTTTCATAAAGTACATACTTTATAACTAACTAGTTAAATGTAATATGTTAGTAAATAGAGTTGGACTATCCATAACCCAAAACCCATGACCCATGCTCATTACATCATATATGACATCACAAAGGGTAAAAACCATGACCCATTATCCAAGGTCTATGACTCATGACCCAAAGTCCATAACTGATGCGAGATATTGCAACCTCACAAGGATTTTTACTTCTCGAGGGATCTCAAGAAGTTTTGCAATCCTCCAGGCAGTGTACCTGATCGTTGTAGTGTAGTATAGGTAAGTCCGGGGGATTGATCGTTCTCTAGGGGAATAGTGTCGTTAGGCTGAAGTGTATGTCGAATTAAGGTCTAAAGGTGAGGGATGATTATTTTTGTATTTTTAGAATATAAAATCTCGGTTTTGAATGGGAGGGCGGAATTAGTTGCTAATCAACTGACCCAAAAGATACTGACTAAAATAAAATGCAATCTAGAAGAGAAGCGAAGCGTATCTACTTATGATGTATTAATCCTTGCTAGCTATCCAATTCTACCTACTGAATTGTCACATCCTTAACTAATTGGTGCATTGTATTCCGTTTGGTCATAGGGTGGTGCCTAATTCCCTAGTTCTATGAATTGTAACTCTCCTCTAGACTATCCGGGATCGGCAAGTACAATAGTATCTCCCCCGAATACTCTATTATCCTAAAGATACAACTCACGCAATAAACATAACGATGGCCTATTTTGCACTCTAAGGCTTTTTTCTATTTAGGACGTTCAAGCTCGTATAGAAGAAGCCAGTTTTCCTTACTCTAGCGTCTACCAATTAAACAAGACACAGTAGGATGCAAGAATTATAAACTAAACCAATTAGACTCATTGAAATTATCACACCGTAATGATGAAGATAGACACAAGCATCACTAAGAAATCAATAAGATCTAATTAATTATCTATAAGTTTCAAACAATCAAAAGCAAACACTAGGTGAATTAGCCAAGTATAATCAATGAAGAGCAAGCAACAATAATGATAATTGAAAACATAACATAAGATTGAGTAAATAAACAAACCATTACAAGATATTTATGGAGTGATTAAGACCCTCTAAGTTGCTGGAAAAACACCTACCTAAACCCTAAAATCGGACTTAGGGTTTAGGACTTGCAAAAAGTGAAGTAATAATGTTATATTTATAGGCAAATTTTCTTTCGGAAAAGCGTGATGGTGTCAGCTCGATAGAGTGGCGGCGTCGTGAAGAATTTTTCATCAAACTGTTGATTTTCTCGTTTCGGTCGCATGGGCTTTTGAATCACCTAAATCCGAGTTCGTATGCAAACGTTGTGGCCAAAACAGTATCAGCTACTTCACGCACATCTTGTGATAGTCTTGATCAACTTGAGAAGGTGTCGCTTTGTAGTTGTGACACCGTCTTGGTTACATGTGACGCCGTCGTGGAAAACCTCTAAAGCGTTTGGCGAAGAATGAAAGTGTGACGACCATGTTTGAGATACACATTACGCCGTCAGGCTTTAGAACCAAAGTTTCACTTGAGCCGTCGCCTTGGTCTTTTCTCAAAATCTTCAACAATTGACGGCGTCTCCCTTTGGTTGGGACACCGTTAGGCTTTAAGAGCAGCTTGGATCATGACTTTGCCGTTTTTTTCATGTTTTCTCTCTTTTTTATCCAAAAATGCTTCATTCCAGCATTTTTCTTCCAAAAGACCTAAAATGTGGAAAGGAACGATTTTAAGCAGTAACAGATATAAAATATGTCGATTTAGAGCTTAAATGACCCTCTAAAAACGTATGTTTTAAATGCTTATCAAATATCCCTACACTTGGAATTTGCTTGTCCTCAAGCAAATGTGCTTTTGGCCAATAAATTTATAAGTTAGGGGGCATGAAGCATTGGTTTAAAATAGTCTACAACAAGTACAAGTGTCACAATAGTCATAACAAGAACGGAAATTATATACTAGCACCTCACAATTAGTGTTTGGATTCTCTCATCTCCCGTGGTTTATATGAAATATAATATGAATGGAAATGGAAGATAAACACTCATTACCTGGCATACTACATAGATTACCATAGGTTTGAAAATAGATCAAACCTCCACCGCTTTGGCGTAAGCACCTAGGAATAACTATCTAAGAGGTCTTTACAAGGGTTGTAACGTTAGGCTTAAGGTAGGGAAGTAAAGGGTTTTGTTGGATACGGATATTTAGTGGTGGCAAGTTAAAAATCTTATGTTACAAGCATGTAAAGTGTGGCGTTGCTAAGCCAAGACTCGACTCACTAACACTAAATAACTTGAAACAAAACATAAACATAAACTTAAAAACATAAACATAAAGATAGATGTAGGATGGTAGCCCGTATGTTTTTCTCATTTTTTCATTTTTTTCTTTTTTTTTTCCACTCTTTTTCTTTTTTTTTCAATTTTTTTCATACCTTTTTACTCTACCATCCTCTATGATATCATCAAATAAAGGGATTTATAGGGGTATCCTTACACTTAAGTTTTTATTTAACTAACACTAATTGACCCGATTTGAAAAGATCAAAACACTTGGTGTATTTCATTACGTAGACAAAGGGAATTTGAATTTATCCTTATTTCCTGTTACTCCATAAAATATTAGTTTAACCCATGAGTCCCAGTCGTCCCAAAACTGTATACAAATGATATGACTCGACTTAGCAACCATGCAAGCAACTAGATAATTGAACTAAGGGTTTAATAATGATAACAATAATGCACTAAAGATGAGTGCATACAAGGTAGGCTAAGGCGATTTGGGTGTAACATTTAGGGGTGGATTGTAAACAATGCTCTTCATTGATATTCCGAAAAACCGAAACATCACAAGAACCGCGAAAAGGATATGCTCTGAGGGGTTAACTAGGGGTATCGTGTACTAAAGATGAGTACATCGCAACGGGTGTGGGGAAAATTACTCAACCGATGTGGAAGAGGTAATGATAATACAGGTTTAAAACATGGGTTATCCTAATGCCTCTTATCATTTAGTTAATCCTAACTACACAAGGGGCGAGCCTCACATTTTTGGGGTGGAATTTGAGTGGTATACGGTTTTTGTGCTAGTTATATAATTCCTATCCATGAGACGCTTTATTAAGACTAAAGTTTAGCTCGAAAATGTCATAAAAAATTTTAAATTTGGTGCTAAAATTGCCCTAACAAATATTTTTTATGGTTTATTACACAAATTACCAAGGACAAGACAAATAATCAAGTGAGTGAATAGTTTCTAAGTTCTCGTTTTATTCTCCCTCCCTACACTTAAACTGAACAATGTCCCCAATGTTCCCCAAAAGTATCAAAGTTATGATAAAGGAAGGTAAGTTAAAAGAGAAAGAAACTAGTACTCCCCTGTTTAGCTCGGTAGGATATGTATGAAGTTGCGGTTAAATCCTCCTCCAAGAAGAATGTATAAGTAATAAGCTTTCCAATATGTCTTTCTTTTTCTTGTCTAACATAACCTGCACACTTATAAGAAACCGACAACCCAAAGCATCAAGCCGAATAAACAAAAATCAAAACAAGATGTAATTCCAGACTTAGAAATTAAAACAAAGCAAATAAGATATAATGCTTGTGGAATGGATGTTTGCAGTTTTTCTGAAAATTAAGAATTGGAAGTTTCCAAAAATTACAAGTTAGAAAGAAAACGAAACTGAGAATCTGTTTTGCCTGACGCCTTCGGGTTTTACTTCCGATGCCGTCAGGTTGTCCTGACAGAATGGGTTTGGTACATTTTCTGGAAAAAATTTGGAAAAATTACCTCATTAAAACCTGAAAAAATTCCTGCAAAACATCCATTATGACTCGATACATGCATTTGACTCTAACAAACACACAAATATATACAATTTCAATCATTGTTAATCTCATGTTCATGTTCTTAAAAACATATGTGATCTTCCCTACACTGATCTTTTTGTAAAATACCTTTATATGCAATTAAGACGAAGTTAAAAACCAAATAAAGCATTTTCACAAAGTCTAACATGAGAATAAACAACAATGAAAAAGATATATCAACACATAAATAGAAATTAAAAACAAACATTCAAACAAATAAACATGGGTTGCCTCCCAATAAGCGCTTGTTTTTTTTTGAGTCACGAGCTTGACTCTACCCTTATTTAATGGATAAAGGGGAAGTTTTACCTACACTTAAGCTTAAGTGTTGGTGATAGTAGTGATACACACCCTTAGGGTAGAAATTTGCCACGTGAGGTGAGGGGGTGTGTGAATGGCTTCCTTCAACCTAAAACTACCTGGACTAAATGGGTTGACGGGTGCGTCAGTTCCTCTTTTGTCTCCTAGATGTATATCTAAGGATGGAGAATTATGTGAAGATTGAGGTTCCGATTCATCAGCACTAGGAAATTCCCTAGAACTAAGAGTAAGGTTGTGACTACAAGTATTCAAACCTATATCCTCTAGTTGTGTTTGGTTCAAAGGTTCTACCTCCATCGGGATTCCTAAAGTCTCTTCCACTACTTTTGAGTAAGTCACGGGAGGTGTGTATGCCTCAAATGATGGTTGGATTTGTGGGGTATTTAGTGGGCTTGGATTTTATACTCTATCCTCCATCTTATCTATATCACCTATGCATTCATTTTATACTATTGTAGTGCGTAACCATGACATGCACCTAGGTATCTCAACTCTAATCATCTCAGTCCTAAACAACCATTCTGATTGAGCCTTGCATTTTGAGAACATGTCTAAATATTCATTATTTGGGTCCCATGTTCCACTTCTACTTTGGGCGAAAGTCTCAAATATATAGTCAAGTCTCATTTGGATTTCGTGGTCGATACGAGTGTAAAATAATTAGAGTGGACACAATAAATCAAGGCCTTGATGAAGGACTTTTAGTAATATGTATTTAAAACGAGTCCACACCTTGGGAAAGGATTCATCATGATATTGTCGGGACCTTAAGATCTCATTTTAGAGTGGGAAGGGAAGATTATGTAGTGGATTTTGTTGATTGGGTGAAAATTGTGGCGGATTCGCGTTCTCCATAACGTCTAACGGAATAGTCAATGAAAAGGGTTACGAACAAACACACAAAGAAAAGATAGACTACGAGAAAGCTAATAAAAAGAAAATAAAAATCTCACTTGATAGGAATCTTGTGAGTAGACCTAAACGAAATAGAAATCAAGCCTAAGCAATAACTATTCCCCGGCAGCGGCGCCAAAAACTCGATGCGAGATATTGCAACCTCACAAGGAGTTTTACTTCTCGAGGGATCTCAAGAAGTTTTGCAATCCTCCATTCAGTGTACCTGATCGTTGTAGTATAGTATAGGTAAGTCCGGGGGATTGATCGTTCTCTAAGGGAATAGTGTCAGGAAGTGTATGTCGAATTAAGTCTAAAGGTGAGGGATGATTATTTTTGTATTTTTATATTATAAAATATCGGTTTTGAATGGGAGGGCGGAATTAGATGCTAGTCAACTAACCCAAAAGATACTGACTAAACTAAAAAGCAATCTATAAGAGAATCGAAGCGTATCTACTTATGATGTATTAATCCTTGCTAGCTATCCAATTCTACCTACTGAATTGTCACATCCTTGTCTAATTGGTGTGTTGTATTCCGTTTGGTCATAGGGTAGTTTTATGAATTGCAACTCTTCTCTAGACTATCCGGGATCAACAAGTACAATAGTATCTCCCCCGAATACTCTATTATCCTAAAGCTACAACTCACGAAATAAACACAACGATGGCCTATTTTGAACTCTAAGGCTTTTTTGCTATTTAGGATGTTCAAGCTTGCAACAATTAAAGAAGAAGTCAGTTTTCCTTACTCTTGCGTCTAGCAATTAAACAAGAGACAGTAGGATGCAAGAATTATAAACTAAACCAATTAGACTCATTGAAATTTTCACACCCTAATGATGAAGATAGACACAAGCAACACTAAGAAATCAATAAGATCCAATTAATTATATACAAGTATCATACAATCATAAGCAAACACTAGGTGAATTAGCCAAGCATAATCAATGAAGAGCAAGCAACAATAATGATAATTGAAGACATAACATAAGATTGAATCAATAAACAAACAATTACAAGAAGTTTATGGAGTGATTAATACCCTCTAATTTGTTGGAAAAACACCTACCTAAACCCTAAAATCAGACTTAGGGTTTAAGGCTTGCCAAAAGTGAAGTAATAATGTTATATTTATAGGCAGCTTTTTTGTCGGCAAAGCGTGACGGCGTCAGCTCGATAGATTGACAGCGTCGCGAATAATTTTTCCTCAAAGTGTATATTTTCTCGTTCCGGTCGCGTGGGCTTTTGAACCACCTAAATCCGAGTTCGTATGCAAAAGTAAGGCTAAAACAATATTAGCTACTTCGCGCGCATGTTATGATAGTCTTGATCAGCTTGAGACGGCGTCGCTTTTTAGTTGTGACGCCTTCTGGGTTGCATGTGACACCGTCGTGGAAAACCTCTGAAGCGTCTGGCGAAGAATGAAAGTGTGATGACCATGTTTGAGATACACATGACGCCGTCAGGTTTTAGAACCAAAGTTTCACCTGAGCCGTCTCCTTGGTCTTTTCTTAAAATCTTCAACAAGTGACGGCGTCACCCTTTGGTTGGGACGCCGTCAGGCTTTAAGAGCAGCTTGGATCATGACTTTTCCGTTTTCTTCAATTTTTCTCTCTTTTATCAAAAAATGATTCATTCCAGCATTTTGCTTCCAAAAGACCTAAAATGTGAAAAGGAACGATTTTAAGCAGTAACGGATATAAAATGTGTCAATTTAGGGCTTAAATGACCCCCTAAAAATGTATGTTTTAAATCCTTATCAATAACCAATGACCCAAGATTTCTATTTCATCATGCATGACATCACATGACCCATAGTCCATAACCCATAACCTAAAACTCAGAATTGTAACCCATATCCGGACTGGACTGACCCAGTTGTTAGATCCCTTGATTTTCATTGTTTGGATCCCTTTGAGAAAGGATCCCGCGGACCCGACTGATCAGAGGACAATCTACCTATAAATAGTTGGCCATTTTCTCATTTCTTCTCACCACTTTTAGACATATTTTCACTCTATATTCTTACCTCTCTAACCTCATATCCAAGGATCATCTATGTATTTTTTTTTGTTAGTGATTCTTTAGGTTATTCTTAAAGGCGAGATCGCGACGATTAGTGTAGAAGACTTGCAAGCTCGAAGACATGGGTTGCTAGACTTCATCATCATTACAAGATCACAGAAGTGTCTCTTTTAGTTGATTCCTCTCAAGTATGTCTTAGGTGTGTGATAACACTCAGATTGTGCATGTTTTTAGTAGCATTGTGTGTACTTTTATATCTGTTATTTGGTTATATTTGCGTGATTTTAGTACTTAATCGTATCTAGAGTTGTTCGTCTAGTATTTATAACCAAGTGCAGGGAAATGGAGGAAAATGTGGAAATATGCAGCTAATCGAAGATTCCCATGTACCTTTGAAGACCTTAGTGATTGAAGAGCCAAGTTCTATAAGTCAGAGTGAAGAGTGAAGTTCTAGTTCTGTATCTCAGAAGATCTAACCGGATCCGGTTACACCTTCAGCCGGATCGGTTAGAAGTTGGTCGGAATTAGTATTTTTGCCATAGCCAACCGATCGGTCGCAACCCGCAACCGGATCGGTCGGCGTGTTATTATTGAAGACCAGCCGGATCGGTTGGTCATATGACCGATCCGGTTGGAGAAGCTGCAGTTGTCAAATCTTCATCACTAAGCTTCCCCTTTGTATCCAAACGATTCTAGGTCCTTCCCTTGGTGTATTCTAGTCCCTTCCTCACTCCTTGGAGGCCAAGTTAAGCATTTAACACCCTAGGCCTTAGAATTAGTATAAATAGAGACTAATTGTGAGCATATGACACACACAAAAATTACAAAGCTCTCTACTCACCAAACCAAGCCTTAAGCTCTTAAAATTCGTCCTTAGAAATCCAGAGAAGTTTGGAGTTCCAGAAGTTCCACCTTTGGAGGCCAAAACACCAAGAAGTCCACCACGATCCATTAGGAATCATTACTTCATCATTTGTAATCTTATTCCAAGCATTGTAAGACTTTTAATCATGTTTTCTAATGATCAAAGTTATGAGTTTATGTTCATGTTTGCTATGAGTGGCTAGTTTCTTTATACACTTGCTTAAATGATGTTGATTATCATATGATTAGTTAGTGATTGTGTTAACATGTTTTAATTCAATTTCAAGTTAATTCTAAGATCCAATTGTGCTAAAGTTTCATAGTGACATTTGTTAATCAAGTTTGGCTAATTGGTAATAATCGTTGGGGTCGAAAGAACTTCGTGTTGTTCAACTAGTCATAATCATTTTGTCTATGGATGATTGTTTTACCCATCATTCTTGATTATACAAAGGAACTAAGGTGTGGTTGTAATTGAAACGCTTTTTGATTATCAAATTGGATTGGTTGGAAACATCTAAATGGTCGTAAGATTAGTTGTTGAGAATCAATTGTAGCCTTTGTCTATGATCGGGTACCTTTTGTATTGACCATTTCTTAAGCAATTTGATGAGCAAGTGGATGTTTTTGTGTTTAAGTTTATGAAAGTAGACTTATGAAACTTGAATTGATCTTGAATTGATTGGTTAAACTTAAAGCTTGTTTTATGAACTAAAATCTTGTGAAGGTTTAACTTGTAAGAACAATAGATTAGTTTTCAACTAATTATCACAACCAACATGTTAAGTAGTTAACACAATCACATTAATCTATGTTATGATACTAGTTTAAGCAAGTGTAGTTTTTAATCATCTGAATTTCATTATATCTATTTGCTTTGTTATATGTTTTGATAGATTCCGTTAATTCAAACTTGTGCTTTGATTCACTCAAATCCTATGAACGATCCCGACTTACCTTCAAAATCTTGCTATAACGGACGAGTATACTTGCTCGTATGTGTATTAGTAATATTGGTAATTCACCTTTATAAATTTAAAACTTGCACCAACCGGGCACATCAAGTTTTAGGCGCATTGCTGGGGATTTGATTGTGTTTCAACAAGTTTTGAATTTCCTCACCGATTAAAAAAAATATATATATATATATATTCACGAAACCTTAACCGGATCCGGTTGGCCCTCAACCGAATCGGTTACAATTTGTCCCATAACTCATTTGGTCTAACCGATCGGTCGCATCCGCAACCGATCCGGTTACCTAATCATGTCTGGAAAAGCTGTTTTCGTTGTTTGTCAGGTGTGTTTAGATATTTCTGGATTCTCTAGGACATTGTATGAACACTCGGCGTGAGGAATAGAACCAATTACACCTCTTACCAACCCCGAACATTTGATTCGAAGAAGAAGAAGAACACGTTTCATAGCATTAGAAAATCGTGTACCAAGAGTACCTAACCCATCATTTGCTAACCTCATTGAAGCCAAAGTTGTTTACAACCCTTTCACCAATTTACCTTTTCCCATGGCGGACGATCAACCCATGTGGGGAACCAACCGAACCGTAGCACCAACTCCCGAAAGTGCTATTGTTGCTATTAACCTTGGTGACAACTTCACCGTGAAGGGACATCACCTTTCTATGATTAAAGACCGACAATTCGATGGCGTGCGTGGCCGATCCGCATAAGCACATTGCGAATTCATCGAAATTTGCGGCATGTTCCGTTATGGCGACACCGATGTCAATGCCATCAAACTCAAACTTTTCCCATCATCACTCGCCGGAGATGCCAAAGTATGGTACAATGAATTAACCCGTGAATCATCAATACTTGGGAGGAGATGAGGCAAGCTTTGTGAGCCGATTCTTTCCACCGCCATGTTTGATCGATTAATGGGAGAAATTCGTCTTTCAACCAAAACCCAAGCGAATCATTTGTCGAAGCTTGGCGAATGAAAGACTGCTTCCGTAGTTGTCATGGACATGGACTATCAAAAGGAACCATTATCCAAATCTTTTACCATGGATTAAATGAAATTTCTCAAGGCATCCTTGATCTTTGGAGGAATTTTTCTATAAAACTCCTAATGATGCACATCAATTGCTCGAAGATCGAGTACTTCTCAAACTTGATTGGTCCAAAGATTCCAAAACCAAACCTCTCCGAAAAACCGTTGCTTTTGTCGAAAACACCGATACCTCAAAACTTTTGGAGAAAATGGAAGCGTTAACCTCAAAAATCGACTCGCAATACAAGGATATCAAAGATGAAATGAAAGACATGCGAGACGGATGCAACAATTGTGGAGGAAATCACCCATCGTCCGAGTGCGATGATAAACCTATGGGTGGACCGAAAGAAGGAGAAGCAAATTACGCTCAAGGAGGATACCGTGGAGGAGGATATCGTAGTAATTATTACGGTCGAAATTCTGGAAATTGGCAAGATCGCCGACCAAGGGATGATAACCGTGATTCTCAACCACGAACCGACGATCCACCACACCAAAGTTCCGACAAAAGGCGGAAGAAACCGAATTCGAAAAAACCATGAGAGAATTCGTGGTCGGTCAAAATCCGCAAATGATTTTATAAAAATCAATTTTTCAATCTCAAAGCCAAAGTTGAGCAAGGACGGAAAAATCATCAAGCATCTATCCAAGATCTTGAAAACAAGCAGCGGACTTTTCGACCAACATTCTTCTAGACCATCGGTTCATTGCCAAGTAACACTCAATCCAATCCAAAACCATCAAATGATAAGGCGTCTGTCCACCCCAAACAAGAAATGAACATATCAATCTTTGTTTTCACAAGAAGTGGTCTCGTCACGATCCACCACCTAATCCTAATACTCTGTCACCGTTGATAGTGAGGATGAAAGCGAAGAACCAAACACAACTCAAACCACCAAAAGAAAGACATTCCACCCGTCAAGGCATATACACCAAAATTCCTTATCCTCAACGCCTAATGAAAGAGAAGATGGAAGGCGTTATAAGAAGTTTATCGAAATAATCAAAGAGGTTAGACTCAATGTTCCTCTCGTTGATGTTATAGCGGAATGCCCAATTACGGAAATTTTGAAAGAACTTCTTAATAACAAAAGCAAGCTTGAGCAAATATCGCAAGTTTTCTTAACGAAGAATGCTCACTATAGTTCAAAACAAAATTCCACCAAAGCTCGGAGATCACGGAGCTTTCGATTCCATGTACTTTCGGGAATAACGTTAAATGTGATGCTTTAGCCGATCTTGGCGCAAGTATCAATTTGATGCCTTATTCACTCTACTCCAAGTTATGCAACAACGACTGAAACCAACAAAATGAGCATCCGATTGGCAAATCATTCCTATCAATATCCTGTGGAATTCTTGAGAATATGCTTGTTCAAGTCGGTAAATTCATTTTTCCGTGGACTTTGTGATCTTGGAAATGGAAGAAGATAGTAAAGTCCCACTCATTTTAGGAGACCTTTCCTAAATACCGACGCAATCATCAAAGTTAAAGGAAAAGAACTCAACCTTGGGTTGGGAAGATCGAATCACTTTTCTTATCGATAAAGCAATGCGCTACCCACATTCCGGTGATGACACTTGTTTTAACGTCGATGTTATTGATGAAGTCACCGATGAGGAGTTAGATGCATTCTTGAGCGAATCCGATCCATTCATGACTACTTACGAAAAAATCAATGAAGCAGATTCGATAAAGAGTTTGATGATTTCATGAAAGTAGAATTCGAATGAGATAACTCAGAAGAAGAAGAAATAGAGGAAGAGGAAGAAAATTTTGAGGAAATTACTTTCAATGACAAGATGCGAATAAAATCCTCTATCGAAGAACCACCCACGGATCTCGAACTCAAACCTCTCCCTAATCATCTTGAATATGCTTATACGGAGGAGAACTCACTTCTTCCAAAGAGTCATATCTTCATTGCTCGAGGATAATGAGAAAGAAAGTTTAGTTTCCGTGCTCAAAATCACAAACAAGCCTTTGCTTGGAAAACATCGATATCCCGTGAATTAGTCCTAATTTTGCAAACACAAAATCAATTTTGAAGAAAGGATTAAACGTGGTAGAACGTCAACGTCGACTTAATCCCAACATGAAAGAAGTTGTTAAAAGGAAATCATTAAACTTCTCGTATTTGGAATCATTTACCCAATTGAGGATAGCCCTTGGGTAAGCCACATTCTCTTGTGTTCCTAAGAAAGGAGGAATGACGGTTGTAACTAATGAGCGAAATGAGCTAGTTCCAACTAGAAGCATCACCGGTTGGCGTGTTTGTATTGACTATCGTAAGTTAAACAAAGCTACCGAGAAGGATCACTTTCGCTCCGTTCATGGATCAAATGCTTGAAAGACTAGCGGAAATAAATTCTTTTGTTTCCTCGACGGATTTTCAGGATATTTCCAAATTCCCATCGATCCTAACGATCAAGAAAAGACCACCTTTACGTGTCCTTTTGGAACCACGCATGTCGGCGTATGCCTTTTGGTCTTTGTAATGCACCCGCGACTTTTCGAGTGTATGATCGCCATATTCAAGACATGCTAGAAACCTCCATGGAAGTTTTCATGGGTGATTTTTCGATCTTTGGAGATTCATTGAAGCTTGCCTTTCTAATCTCGATAAAATGCTCGAAAGATGCGAAGTCGCACATCTTGTTCTCAAGCGGGAGAAATGCCACTTTATGGTAACCGAAGGAATTGTGCTTGGCCACAAAATCTCTAGTCCGGAATGGAAGTCGACAAAGCAAAGGTCGATGTCATCTCAAAACTTCCACCACCAACCAACGTCAAAGCCGTTAGGAGTTTTTAGGACATCTTTGGTTTTCCACCGATTCATCAAAGATTTTTCCAAAATATCTCGTCCGATGACAAAACTTCTTGAGAAAGAATCTATTTTGACTTCGACATCGATTGCATAAAAGCTTTCGAATCATCGAAATCTCAACTTACTAGTGCTCGATCATGGTTTCACCTAATTGGTCACTACCCTTCGAACTTATATGCGATGCAAGCGATTTTCTTGTTGGGTGTCTTAGGACAACGCGAAGGAAAACACTTTCGGCCTATATATTTTGCCGACAAGACATTGAATAGTGCCCGACAAAATTATACCGTCACCGAAAAAGAATTTGGTCATCGTTTTGCTTTTGACAAATTCGGATCATATCTTGTGCTCTAAAAAGCAATCGTTTTACCGATCATTCGACACTCAAATATCTGTTTCACCAAGCAAGGCGCTAAACCACGTCTTATTCGATGGATTTTGTTACTCCAAGAATTTGACATCGAAATCAAAGATAAGAAAGGAGAGAGAGAATCTTCTGCGATCACTTATCTCGTCTCGAAAATCTTAATCTTGAGGAGTTGAAAGAAGAAGAAATCGATGATTATTTTCCGATGAAACTCTCATGACCATCGGCGGAAATGAAGATCCTTGGTTTCTTGACTTTGCAAACTATCTCATTGGAGGAATTCTCGAGAAAAGGACTAACTCATGCTCAAAGAAGCAAATTCTTTTGAACTCAAATACTATTTTGGGAAGAGCCATATCTTTTCAAAATGTGTCCGATGGGATGATCCGAAGATGTATTTTGGTTCGAAACTCGTAAAATTCTTGACGAATGTCACCATGGCCCAACCGGGGACATTATGGTCCTCCACCACGCCTAAAAAGTTTTTGATCTTTGGATTCTATTGGCCAACAAGATTCAAAGAAGCACATACACTTGTTCAAAGCTGTGACGCTTGTCAAAGAACAACCAATCTCTCTCGAAGGGATGAAATGCGTTAACAAGCATTCAAGTGTGTGAAATATTCGATATTTAGGAATAGATTTCATGGGACCTTTCCTAAATCCCACAAATTCGAATACATTCGGTGGCGATAGATTACGTGTCCAAATGGGCGGAAGTCGAAGCTTTACCGACAAACGATGCTCGTGTCGTCGTTAATTTTCTCAAAAGCTTTTAGCTCGTTATGGAATTCCCAAAGCACTCATAAGCGATCGTGGAACTCATTTACGCAATCAACAAATGGAAAAACCATGAAAACATATGGAGTTCATCATCGATTTGCATCGCTTATCATCCACAAACTAGTGGTCAAGTCGAAAATACCAGCGAGCTCTCAAAAGAATTGGAAAAAAGAAAAGACAATCCGTCTTTATGGGCGAGAAAACTTGATGATGCTCGTGGGCATTTCGTGCGGCTTATAAAACACCAATTGGTACAACTCCTTACAGACTCTGTATGGGAAGACTTGTCATTCCGTTCAAGTTGAACATCGTGCTTATTGGCGCTCGAAAATGTAACACCGATCTCAAAATAGTCGGAGAGAAAAGATTTACGCAATTGCACGAACTCGATGAATTAAGACTCCAAGCTTATGAAAACTCCAAAGCTGTATAAAGCGAACAAAAGCTTATCATGATAAAAGCTACGAATTGAAAAGAATTCAAAGCCGGAGATAAAGTTACGCTTTTAACATGAAATTCAAATTCAAAGCTCTAATTTACAACCAAAATGGTTTGGACCATATGTCGTTAAACATGGATATCCTTACGGGTATGTCGAACTCTATGACAAACAAGGTGAAAGTTTCATTGTTAATGGACACGAATCAAGTTATATTACGACAAGGAGCAAGCGAATGAAGTTTCGATTATGGCGGTGTCCTGGAGACACCATGAGAATGAATTGAAACTATCACCTTTGTAGCACCATTTCTGGAAGAATTCCACAAACATTCCATGGAAACCAACTCACCGAGTTAAATGCTGGGACGATATTGAAGATCTTGGTGAAGAATTCATGTACATTCCCAAACTCTACAAAATGTTCAAAGTGCCGTTGCGGTGAATAAATCGGGAAGATTCGAGTCGGTGATGACTCGATAATAAAACAAGCGCTTCTCGGGAGGCAACCCGTGTGTTTGATTTGATTTTTGTGGTCACTCCCAAAGTTTTAAACCTTTGGTTGAACTTAAGTGTGGGGGGTGCCACCTTTAATAAAACCTTTGTTTGTTTATAAGATTGTATCACGGTGATGATTTCTCCAATGGGCGCCTTGAGAATGAAGAAGATTTTAAGCTGATAAACTCGTTGACATATCTGGTTTCATCTCTATTTTCCCTATTTCTATACTTTGAAGTTCGTTTATCATTGAGGACAATGTTTAACTTAAGTGTGGGGGGGTGAATAGGTAAAATTAGAGTTTTCATGCTTAAATTTAAAATTTTGTTTGCCCTTGTGATCTAGTTGTTTTCACGCTTTTAGGATTATCTATTAGAATAACTGGATCATTCCACTGGTAAAATTGGTAATATTTGAAATTTCGAGATGTGTTCCGATTACTATTGCAATCCATTCTGGATCGATAAACATTTGCTAGCACATATTATACCCTTTCCACTAAATTGTGAGGATTTGAGCCTATGTCTTATTAGCATACATCTTTTATGCTTAGAATTTTTGTTATGAGTGTCTTGGGTGATTTTATTTATTCTAGAACTTGTGCTTGTAAATCATTACGGACAGCAGTGAGATTGCATTCGTGCGATTTAAGTAAATTCGTGTGATAAAGAGGCACCTTAGGATTTAACCCAAATGGCCTTCCATTTTACATCTAATGATATATTAGCTAGCCTCATTGGTTAGTTAACCACACATGGACCCATTTGTAGTGCTCATTTTAGCACTAGATACCCCTAGTTACACCTTACGAGCCATCCTTTCATTTTGCTTCACCCGGAAAATACAAAAGATTTTACACTTTAAACCTTAGCCTATCCCATATCAATGTCTAAACGGTTGGTTGCTAGTCGCTTGGAAAGTGAAGATTGTTCAAATGATTATGAGTACCACATACTATGTGATTGATTGAGCCATGCGTTATGTTATGTTCAAAAAAAAAAAAAAAAAAAATTGTGTTGAAAGTATGGAAATAATAGCCAATGTGCTATGATCGAAGAATAATTATCATGGCAAAGCAAAAAGCTGTGGAAAGTGGAAAAGAAGAAAGCAAAGCTATAATCGTTTATTTGGTTCGTGGAATGTTTGGTAGCTAGCAACACGGGAATTAGACTTGACTTCATTTTTATTTTAACACCAATTTCATTAACATTCCCATGCCTTATCCATACCCTTATCCCTAAGCCTATCATTATAACCCGAATAAAAGCCCTCTTTAGATGTTTTTACTTGGTGCTCACGCCACGTCGGTGGAGTTTTGTTTCTTGTACAAGCTTATGGTAATAATCTAATCATGACTGAGCAATGAGTGTGATTTATCTTGTTACTCCACTAAAAATGAGTGATTGAGTGAATTATATTCCATTATTTTTCGTGAGGTGTTTTGAAATGTTTATCATGCAAGAAAATCATTGGATATTGTCAAACATCTTGATGTTTCACCCTTATAAAGCATAATTGATGAATCCTCTCGTATTTATACTTGGTTGATTTGCATCACATTTTCATAATCACGATCTTGTACCGGTGGATGTTTTTCCTAGATTTGCTTGAGGAAAGCAAAGTTTAAGTGTGGGGAATTTGATAACACTCAGTTGTGCATGTTTTAGTAGCATTGTGTGTACTTTTATATCTCATTATTTGGTTATATTTGCGTGATTTTAGTACTTAATCGTATCTAGAGTTGTTCGTCTAGTATTTATAACCAAGTGCAGGGAAATGGAGGAAAATGTGGAAATATGCAGCTAATCGAAGATTCCCAAGTACCTTTGAAGACCTTAGTGATTGAAGAACCAAGTTCTATAAGTCAGAGTGAAGAGTGAAGTTCTAGTTCTGTATCTCAGAAGATCCAACCGGATCCGGTTAGACCTTCAGCCGGATCGGTTGGAAGTTGGTCGGAATTAGTATTTTTGCCATAGCCAACCGATCGGTCGCAACCCGCAACCGGATCGGTCGGCGTGTTATTATTGAAGACCAGCCGGATCGGTTGGTCATATGACCGATCCGGTTGGAGAAGCTGCAGTTGTCAAATCTTCATCACTAAGCTTCCCCTTTGTATCCAAACGATTCTAGGTCCTTCCCTTGGTGTATTCTAGTCCCTTCCTCACTCCTTGGAGGCCAAGTTAAGCATTTAACACCCTAGGCCTTAGAATTAGTATAAATAGAGACTAATTGTGAGCATATGACACACACAAAAATTACAAAGCTCTCTACTCACCAAACCAAGCCTAAAGCTCTTAAAATTCGTCCTTAGAAATCCAGAGAAGTTTGGAGTTCCAGAAGTTCCACCTTTGGAGGCCAAAACACCAAGAAGTCCACCACGATCCATTGGGAATCATTACTTCATCATTTGTAATCTTATTCCAAGCATTGTAAGACTTTTAATCATGTTTTCTAATGATCAAAGTTATGAGTTTATGTTCATGTTTGCTATGAGTGGCTAGTTTCTTTATACACTTGCTTAAATGATGTTGATTATCATATGATTAGTTAGTGATTGTGTTAACATATTTTAATTCAATTTCAAGTTAATTCTAAGATCCAATTGTGCTAAAGTTTCATAGTGACATTTGTTAATCAAGTTTGGCTAATTGGTAATAATCGTTGGGGTCGAAAGAACTTCGTGTTGTTCAACTAGTCATAATCATTTTGTCTATGGATGATTGTTTTTACCCATCATTCTTGATTATACAAAGGAACTAAGGTGTGGTTGTAATTGAAACGCTTTTTGATTATCAAATTGGATTGGTTGGAAACATCTAAATGGTCGTAAGATTAGTTGTTGTGAATCAATTGTAGCCTTTTGTCTATGATCGGGTACCTTTTGTATTGACCATTTCTTAAGCAATTTGATGAGCAAGTGGATGTTTTTGTGTTTAAGTTTATGAAAGTAGACTTATGAAACTTGAATTGATCTTGAATTGATTGGTTAAACTTAAAGCTTGTTTTTATGAACTAAAATCTTGACGAAGGTTTAACTTGTAAGAACAATAGATTAGTTTTCAACTAATTATCACAACCAACATGTTAAGTAGTTAACACAATCACATTAATCTATGTTATGATACTAGTTTAAGCAAGTGTAGTTTTTAATCATCTGAATTTCATTATATCTATTTGCTTTGTTATATGTTTTTGATAGATTCCGTTAATTCAAACTTGTGCTTTGATTCACTCAAATCCCTGCGAACGATCCCGACTTACCTTCACAATCTTGCTATAACGGACGAGTATACTTGCTCGTATGTGTATTGGTAATATTGGTAATTCACCTTTTATAAATTTAAAACTTGCACCAACCGGGCACATCAGTGTGGTGTGTTAACTTGTGGTGCTTGGATGAGTTCCTCCATTTTAAAAGAACTCGGTATCTAGCCTTATACCGGATAACGTAGGTTTGGGTCTACCTTGTTAAAGAACCCGGTATCTAGCCTTGTACCCGATAAAGTGTACGCGACGTAGGATTGGTTCTACCTTGTGGAAGAACCCGATATTTAGCTTTATACCAGATAAACTGTAAGCGACGTTGTGAAGGCTTCTCTACCAAGATAAGGAGATTATGGTGTGTAGTGTTTATGAACTCTCGAGTTGGGTACTCAAGGAGTGGATTAGGGCAAGGAAGGTGACCTTGTAGCCGAACCACTATAAATACTTGTGTTATGGTTGTGTATTTCTTTCTCTATCTCGTAATATTGTTTATTCACAATCAATATCCACACACACCAAAATAGATTGACATAAGTCATTTTTAAACGAAGTTTAATTGGTAAAACTATTCAACCCCCCTTCTAGTTTTCTACAATAGGCATCAGAGATTCGTTACCAAGTTTCTTAGAGTATATTATACTATAAAAACTTAAAATGATCCGTGAATATTTTGAAAACTACAAAGAAGGAAAACCTTTTATCTGACTTCAAATCTATTCAAATGTGTCAAAAACCTTATGAAGGTGTTTCTTGAAAACGGTCTCAAGAAGTTTTTAAAAGAAAGGAAAAGGTATGTTTCCTTTTTAAATAAACATTTCTCTTGGCACGTGTTTTCTTGCTTCTAGCTAGAATTATCTCTACTTATATGTGATAATATGTTTATAAGTAGCTTTGCTAGATTTTCATATATATCTACATGTTTGTTTCTTCGTATAATTTATTTGAGAATCATGTGTGTCTTAAACGTTTTGGTGTGTCTAAAATATCTATTTTCTAACCTCAATGTAAAATATGTGTAAATATAAAACAACAAAATTCAAAAATCTCTCTTCACAAACTCCTACATCTATTTGAACGGCACGCTACAGTAATCTATCACTTCAAAATCTTATTTTATCTAATCACTCTCATTCTAATCTCAAAATTCGAGTTAACACTTAAACTCCTACAAACTCTCTCAAGAGAAGAAGATAATCTCTGCAAAAATGTTTAGTTTCGTCTTTATGAACATCATCATTTCTCTCACCGTTCTCGTCTACCCAATGATCAAGTTCACACATGAAGCCTTGTAATTTGTGCTAGGCATGTATGTTTTGTTGTTTATCTGATCCTTTTTATTGCTTTATGCATTGAAATAAATGGAATATGATATTTTTTTCATGTTCATTTTATTTCTCGTTTTCACGACTTTGGATATTTCATATACACGAATCCTCGTCTCTCTCAAACCACACCATAAACCTAGGATCATTAAGTTACTCGTCATAATCTATACTAATAAACATTGAACATACAATAATTAGGATCAAAATCATACGTCAAAAACCAAACATACTAACCAGTGAGATTACTGAACTACCGGATCCCTTGGCTATAAGGTGCCGAATCCATTTTCCAATGGATCCGGCAGAACCGACACATCAGCAAACATAATATATGTTTGATGATCACTGTGCACTTCTACTTTACTCTACCCCTCTCAAACTCAACCTTAAACTCACTCACACTCTTCCTGGAGCAAAATCATCATCTATCCATGTGAATTAATCACTCTTGTTGAAACATTCCTAAGTCAACTCAACAGGATTATCACGACATTATCCACTACATTCCTAGACATCATCGTAAACATGGCATTTATCCTGAAGATCAAAAAGCATTCAAGATGCTCCTAAAATATCACTTTCATAAAGGACGTGTTGTTGAGCAATCATTCCTTGATGATACCGACATTCCCCACGTCTTTTCAAGAACCAAATTCAATTGTCTTCTTGAAATCAATGGACAAATTTATCCCATCTTTGTTCTAGATTTCTAAAAAGTGTCTGAATCATTCGTAATGATAATGGGACAATATCTCTCCCGTTCATCATCAATAATCAAACCATTGTCATGGTGTATGTATGTATTCAAGTGATTGGTCTGTATGTCATGATATCTGTCTGTATTCAAGTAACTGGTAGGATGAGAGAGATGCATTTTCTATCTTTCTACCTCTCTATAACCCTCTTGAGCTTATTAGATTAGCTTATTATACTCTCTCAGTCACAATTGAGCTACTCTTAGTCTCAGTAGATCTCATATTCTCTTACGGATGATTTAGGACCCTTCTAAAATGTTTTTGATTTATCATTTCTCAAATACTCACCATCTTTACACTCTAGTGCTTATACCTTTTTTCTCTCATCTTAACTCTACTTGTTTTCATATTAATTATATTTTTCATTAATTTCCTTTGCCCATTTTACCCTTAAAATGCTCTAAAATCAATTTTTCCATTTCTTATAATTTTTTAAGAACTTTTATATTTTTCTTCTTGATCATTCTTTGACTCTTATCACTATTGATCACACCCCAAGCTAACTAGATTCACCCTTGATCAATTATTAGCCTCCTTTAGCTCTCATTTCCCTATAAAACCCATTATTAGCAACTTCTCATCATTAGTTTTAAGTACTCAAGATTTCCACTATTTAAGACACCTCCTTACACTCATTATCTCAAGTTATATAGGCTATAGTTAGTTAACTCTTAATCATTTCTCTTTTTCTATGTCTCAGTTAGCCGGATCCCTTGGCTAGAGCTAGCCGGATCCCTTTTGACAAGGATCCAGTGGATCGGGCAACAAAGATAGTTGAAAACTGCTATAACATTTAAAACTTACCTTGATCCATTCCAACATTCAACATTGTCTTTAATAACTCCATTAGAAGATTATATCTCAGTAGTTGAACTTTATTCATGCAAATGATTGCAATTTGAATGATTTTAGTGGTTTAGGCTTTAAATTCCTTGCATAATCCTTCACTACTTAAACCACTTGTGTTTGTGCTTCAATCCCACACCCCAACATCACCATCTCAGCTGTAAATTCACATTATAAACACCTCTCACAATGACTAAGGTACCAAGTGCTCGTTTCTCGACTAGAAGCCCTCCTAGAAAAATTGCTCGCATTGTGTAAGAAATCTCATCAACCGAATCTTCACCTGTTAAGAAACACTCACCTAACTACATACAAACTTCACCTTTCATTGAAACAATACTACCACAACTTTCTCCCATTGAGCCAACACAATTATATACACCTCGAAACACTCCCATCTCTACACAACCAACATGAGTTTCACCTATTGAACCTCGACAACTATCATGTGCCACACCTCCTACTTCTCCTCATCAATATATAAAATCTTTGGAGGACTTTCCTCCTATACCTAGCAACCCTCCACTATCTACATTCTCTTCCATTGAAAGAATGACTACACAACAACCACCTCTACCCGATAACGTAGGTGTTGACATCAATATACCACCACCAATAACACACGTGTCTCCTCTGTTAGGATTTAGTAAATCCAGTTATTAAAGTGTTTGTCACCTCAAGTATATGTAATCATTAGAAAGCTCGTAGTCGTAGTTATTTAAAGTTAAGTAGTATTTAGTTTTGTAACACCGTGGAGGACGGACGGGTCTTTACCCACTGTATGCCTGATCCACATCCCATAGGTGGCGAGTTGTGTAAAACTATATATACCCTATACCTCCCAAGGTAGAGGGTTGGAGCTCATAATAATAATTTCACTTTCTCTTACTAAGTTCCCAAACCTCTAACTATTTCTCTCTCTAAAACCTTCAAGTGTACACCTTTTATTGATCATGGTTTGATGTGTTTATGAAATCCAATATGTTACAAATGGTATCAAGAGCCATGGTTTGATCATCTCTCTTACATATTCTTGGATTTCTAGTGGTTTTTATAGGTTTTTGGGTTTGAAAAAGTTGAGTGGTTTTTGCATCATTTGGACAATTTATTGTGTTAAAGTTTGGATTTTGATAGTACTTTTGTGTTTAGGATCATCATAAGTGTTTAGGTTGTGATTTTGAAGGCTTGAATCACTGTGGTTGGATTGTTTTTGGATTAAAAAGTGGCGTTTTGTTTATGTTCATTGAAGCGATTTGTCTCTCGGTAAAGTGTTTCAAGTGAGCGATTTGTCCCTGTTTTGGAAGCGATTTGTGTCAGTTTCAAATCTCTTGTTTAAGCGATTTGTCCGGATAGTGGGTGTACTTGTGCGAATTATTCGGAGTAGCGACTTGTCACTTTTCAGCGACTTGCTTATTTAAGAGAGTTGTGTATCTTCTGCGACTTGTGCTATTTACGCAATTTGTCATTCTAGGCGACTTGCTTATTGAAGCGAGTTGTAAGCTTAAGCGATTTGTCTTGATCAAGCGACATGTTGTGATTTAAGCGATTTGGTAGTAGATGCGACTTGTCACTTTTGAGCGACTTGTTGACTGTGCAATTTGTCTTGTTTAGCGATTTGTCTCTTGTGACTTAGTGTTTTTCTTCTTGATTACATCCTACGGGTTTCTCTTGATTCAGTAAAATCCCGTGAAAGAATCTATTTCCCGGTTTAATCATTGAGTTTTAAAATCCCGTGAAATCTGTAAACATGTCTACCAACGTACCTACAATCATCTCCCTTGTTGTTGAGGATGTTCAAGCGGTGGTTCGAGATACTCGTCCACCCATGCTTGATGTAATCGACTACGACTCTTGGGCTCAACGAATCGATTATCTTGTCTTGGAAAGGAAAATGGGTCAACATTCTCAAATCCATTGATGAAGGACCTTATCGATTGAGACTACAAGAGACATAATTGATCTGCTGCAGATGGAACCATGATCTTTGGATTGGACGGACCAAAGACGTATGATGAGCTCGATGATAAGGAGAAAAGAGATTTTATGTCGATATCAGGGCTTCAAACATTATACTTTAGGGTATTCCAAAAGACATCTACAAGATTATCAATCACAATACTGAAGCCAAGGCTATTTGGGATAATGTCAAGATGCTTCTCTCGGGTTCTGAATTAACTAAGGAAGATAGAGAATCACAGCTGTATGATGAATTTGAGCACTTCAAGATGAAACCAGAAGAGAGTATCTATGAATATTATGTGAGATTCCACAAACTTGTTAATGATATGAGGAATATCAAAATGACTATGCCAAATATTCAGCTGAACTCAAAGTTTGTGAACAACATGAATCCCGAATGGCACAAGTTTGTCACCTCTGTGAAGCTAACAAAAGGATTGAAGAATACAAACTATGAGCAACTGTATGCCTTCCTTCTTTAGAATGAAAGACATGCTATGTTTGAAAAAAAGATTCTTGAGCAGTTCAAATCTAAGCAGGGAGAAACCAGTTTGTCAAATGACTCAACAACCTTCTACACCAATGTTGGTATTACTACCAAAGCTTCTCAAGTCATACCCACGGGTAATGGTATTCACAAACTCATTCTTGGTCCGAGGTTCAAGCAAGCTGATGTTGATGCAGTCATAGAACACTTCATTAATCAACTGGCTCTTATGGTTAAACAAAACTTGACCCTCAGTCCACATACCAACAGTCTTCACACTAACAATGAGATCAGAACTCATCCAATCTACACAATCATGCTGATGTCAGAGATGGAAAGGTTATGGGGCAACCAGTTCAAGGAAGATGATATGAACAAGGGATGGTTGGAGCAGGTTATGGTAATGCGGGAGTAGGTGGAGGATATGTGGCAAATCAGAATAGGGGAAGGAATGGAAATCAAGGACAAGCAAAGCCGATCAAGTACTACAACTGTGGTGGTGATGGACATATAGCTAGAAACTGCATATCTCCAAAACGCCCACAAAATGCAGAGTACTTCAGAGACAAGATGTTACTTGTGCAAGCTCAGGATAATGGAGCTATGTAGGATGAAGAGGAGTGTTGTTTCTTCTTCGAGGCAATGCCAAGACATATGATGCGAGATGTGGATGAGCCGCCAATTCGTGAGATAGGTCATAATCATCAGAATGACTTTCAAGTCGCCGACTGTGATGCATACGACTCTGACGTTGATGATGAACCTACTGCACAGACAATTTTCATGGCTAGCATTTCTCCAATGGTGTCTCCAAAGGTCCCCTCACCACATCAAGCTGGTCCATCCAAAGAAACAATCATCTCAGAGGTATCAAAACTATATGATAATGTTGATCTGCAAAAGATACATGATAAAGTTCAATCGCAGGAAACCAGTGACTCATATATTGCTAATATGGGCAATGATAATATTGTCCCATATGATCAATATGTGACCCAATGTGAGAATGCAATTGAACCAAGTGATATATCTAATGCAGTCAATGATGACTATATTTTTGATGAATACACTGCTGGTGTTCCTAATGATTCTGCCATCTCTAAACTTAATACTTATAAAGAACAAGTTGCCATTTATGAACAACGTACTAAGTTTGAGTTAACTACCCGTGAGCAGGAGATGGATGACCAAATGCGTACAATTATTAGAAAAAGTAATTTTAGGGAAGAAATACTTAAACAAGAGTTAGATTCCTTAAAAGAATAGCTTAACAAAACGGCTAAGCAAAAACAAGAACTTCAAGAAAATGTGAAAGTGCTTAAACAGGAATTTAATGCCAAGGAATCAAAACTCTTAAATGAATTTTCCAACCTAAAAACTTTGAAAAACAAACTTGAAAACAAATTGTACGTACAAGGAAACACCATTCAGACTGCTCACTTGGTCACTAAGCATAGAGTTCTAAGTGACAAACATAGTGTTGCGTTAGTTGATGAACCAAACCCTAAGGCGTATCTGAAAGCTAGAGAAGTACAGAAGGTAATCTATGATGGCAATGAAATCCTTAAGCCTAGAGCGAAGCCTAGTTATTTGAGAAATCGAGGAAGATAAGCAGTTAGAAGAAGTAACTAGAAAGAAATTGGATGAAAAGCTTAAGAGCCCATTATGCATAGAAATGAAAATCGGTTATAAAACACCCAACTATGCTAAGGAAAACTAGATTGCCTTTAACAAGTTTAGACCTCAAACACAATGACGAACGAACAAGTGTTTTGGAAAAGGATATGGACATAAAAAAGGCTGATGAGTTTGTTGAAAAGAATCCCCCATGTAGGAAAATGCTTCCTGCCACTGTTTATCCCCCCCAATACCCCAATGCATTTAGTTCCTAGATCTATTCCCACTAAGAGCAAGACCTTAATTAGTCAATATGTAATTTTTCAATTATTTGTTGATTTTGAGAAAACTTGTAAGAAAATGATCACACCCACTGGGATAACTGAAAGGGAAAGGGGTTTTGAGCAAACTAAAGAATGCTATTTAACTGAGGTCATGCCTTTCTTTAAACAATTAAAAGGTCAATTTGAGAGTCTTAAAAAGGGGATGGATCCAGATATTAAAGAAATGGAAAAGGAATTTGATGCAATTATAGTTGAGGTTAGTGACTATGAGCGAGAATTAAAATATAATGAGATTGAGAGGAAGAACTTGCATACCTTGAATGAGAATCTTATTTCTGAATGTATTACTCAAGATGTGTTTTACATCGCTACAATTGTTCCATTAATGCTTCTCAATTTCATGAATTATCTATTGCTCGAAAGTCTCCCATGATCATGTCATTGAGCTTGAAAAACTAATTCTAAATTGCATGAGAAAATTGAGCAGGATGATCATGATAACTGGTGAAACAATTTTCTAAATTGGAAGTTGAGCATCTTGCTTTGCAATTAAAATATCAACATCTAAAAGAAAATGTTAAAACCTCAAACATCAAGACATCCTTGGATGCTCCCGAATTTGATGCGCTTTTGAAATTAGCAAAGCGTGATGAGCAGATTCGAGCTCATTGTAACACGATCAAAAATTGAGAACCCAAATTTCACAATTAAAGGGTGAAAAGAACAATGTGACGGCTCCCAAATGCCTCCTCCTTTAGATTCTCGAGTTCTCGGACTTTTCATCTTCAAAACACAGTTAATGTTTTACAAAAGGAAAATGAGAGTTTTCTGAAGAAAATGAAAAGGTTAAACGACACTTTAAAGAGTTATATGATTCAATGAAAGTCACTCGTGACAAGAACAACGAAAAATAACTTCTTTACAAAAGAAATTGAGAATCGAGGAGTCGGGAAAAGGAAGGCGCCACTTGTCTTTAATGAGAATGTTGCATCAAAGTCATCCTCAGATTGCAAATATACTGTGACTGTTAAATACATTCCTCCTCATCTTAGGAATAATGAACTTGTGTTTCATAACTATTTTGCTCACCTTAAGTATAGTCTAGAATGTCTTCGTAAGATTGTGGAAGAGGATTTCATAAATAAGCTGCTTGATAGAGAAATTAGGTTTGCTTGCATTCAGGCCAAACAATCTCAAGAACTGCTAGAATGCTTAATAGCAACATGTCCTAAATCCTTAGGTGCGAAAGATAAAGCTGTGATGCCTTGTTCCATGCCTAGTGCTAAGTATACAAACCATTCGATGCCCAGCATTAAGAAAGTGAAGTTCAATGTGCCTTCAAGTAGTTTAGATCCTTGCACTTCTAGTTCAGGAATGCAAAAAGTAGCAAAACCAACTAATGTTCCAATTCCCTCTACGGAGGTAAGTGACACCAAAGCAAGCGGGTCAAAGCCTCAAGGCAACACAAAGAATGATAGGACCTTGCATGCTAGGAATGTTCGGTGGAGCAGTGAAGATCACCTTAGGGTGAATTTGAATAAAGCGAATCGTGTTGATTCTAGTGTTAGCTCTAAGCGTCATCGTAATTAATGCGACTCGCTACTTTTGACAAAACTTGTAATGATGATTGCGTGGTTTCTGTTACTAATCTTGAATGTGGTGTGAATAATTTGATTAATGCTGTTAAATGTCCTGTTAAGATAGTTAATGCAAAAAATCATGCTAAGAAGGCTATAAAGCAATGGCAGAAGAAGCTTATAAAACATTGGAAACCCACAGGAAGGAAATTTAGTAACATAGGTTATCAGTGGATACCTACTGGCCACAAATTCAATCTTAATGAAATGTGCACTAAATTATCTAGATCAATGCCCATTAGGAAATGGATGCCTACTGGTAGAACTATTCCTTTAAGAAGTGAACATACTTTGAATAGGTCTAATGTGGACACTAGCACTGCATCTATCCCTGATGATTCCATTGTTTCTACTTCTGATGTGGGTGTTCCAATCAATGTTACTAACCAAATGGAACCCATTCTTGCATGGGGATCCAAATTATCCAGTTATCCATTCTTGTACATGTTCAACCGCAGATCGTTCAAATCGTTACGTGGTACCGGACTCAGTTGCTCCAAGCATATGATTTGGAGATCGCTCATGCTCATGAACTTCGTTAGTAAATTCATCGGGATTGTTAGATTCAGAACAACCATTTTGGTGCAATTATGGGTTATGGAGACTATGTTGTGGGTAAAAGTGTAATCTCCGTGGTATATTATGTAGAAGGTCTTGGTCATAATCATTCTCTGTTGGTCAATTACGTGATTACGATCTAGAAGTGGCTTTTAGAAAACATACCGCTTCGTTAGAGAACTTGATGGTGTGGAGCTGTTAAGAGGTACACGTGGTTCAAACCTATACACCATCTCTATCGAAGACATGATGAAGTCTTCTCCAACTGCTTGTTGTCAAAGGCTTCTAAAACAAAGTCATGGTTATGGCATCGTCGTCTCGGTCACTTGAACTTTGGCACCATTAATAACCTTTCCGTAAAGGATCTTGTCGAGGATTACCCAGTTAAAGTATGAAAAGATCATCTTTGTTCGACTTGCCAATTGGGAAAAAGCACGAAATATGCCCACAAACCAAAACCCACAAACTCGAGAATGGAAGTTCTTCATACCCTTCATATGGATTTGTGCGGACCAATGAGAGTGCAAACGATAAATGGGAAGAAATATATTCTAGTCGTTGTTGATGACTTCTCTCGATTTACTTAGGTAAAGTTTTGAGGACAAATGATGAAACTCGGATGTCATCATCAAACTTATCAAACGACTTCAGTTCAACTCAACAATATTGTTAGAATTCTTGAATGAGACAATGGCACGAGTTTGTTAACAAAGACTTAATTCAGTTTTATGAAAGTGTTGGAATCAGTCATCAAAGAAGTGTTCCACGAACTCCTCAACAAAACGGTGTAGTTGAAAGACGAAATCGAACTCTTGTGGAAGCCGTAAGAACAATGCTAATTTATTCAAAGGTTCTAATGTTTTTATGGGCTGAAGCCATTGCCACCGCTTGCTACACCCAAAATCGTTCCCTTATTCACACCTCTCATGGAAAAACTCCATTTGAACTTGTCCATAAACGAAAACCTGATCTATCCTACCTTCGTGTGTTTGGTGCTTTGTGCTATCCAACAAATGACGGTCAAGATTTAGGTAAATTAAGAGCTAAGGCGGACATTGGAGTTTTTGTAGGTTATGCATCAAACAAGAAGGGTTACCGAATCTACAACAAAAGAACTCGAGATATAATGGAAACTATTCACGTCACGTTCGATGAGCTGACCGGGTAAATGGCTCCACGACAATGCGATTCGGACCGCATCTCAACCATCATCAAGTAGTCCTATCGGTTCTACTCTTGTTTCAAATCCTCACCAACAACTCCTTATGTACCTCCTTGAGAAGATGATTTGAAGAAATTATTTGATCCAATGTTTGATGAACACTATGAGCCAAGTGCTAATGATCCGTCAATTCCATCAATAGAGGCTGCTCCTATCCCTGTCAATGAAGTTAACCCTTCAGTCTCAATGTCATTAAGTCAAGAAGCGCCTGCTGCTGATCATTCTGTCTCATCAACAAATCATCAATCATCGAGTATACATCATGGAATTGTTTATGGTACCAATGATGGAGATAATCCCTTTGCTACTCCTAAAGATGCCCCTTTTGAAAATATATTTGCTCCTGAATCATCCTCAGAACCATCTTCATCAGGATAAATTGACCCTGCTACTTCTGTTCCTCAACAACAACCACATGATCACCCATTGGACAATATCATTGGAAACCCTTCTCGTTCAGTATCCACTCGTCGACAACTTGCAACCGATGCCTTATGGTGCTTCTTCAACTCCGTACTCTCTAAGGTCGAACCAAAAGATGTTAAAACCGCCATGAATAAAGACAGTTGGTTCAATACCATGCAAGAAGAAATTCATGAGTTTGATCGACTAGATGTATGGGAATTAGTACCTGCTCCAGATTGTGCTATGATCATTGCTCTAAAGTGGATCTTCAAAGTAAAACTTGATGAGCTTGGTGATATTTTAAAGAACAAGGCTCGATTGGTTGCAAAAGGATACCGTCAAGATGAGGGTATTAACTTTGAAGAATCATTTGCTCCTGTTGCTCGTATCGAGGCAATCAGAATCTTCTTGGCTAATGCTGCAAGTAAGAACATGGTAGTCTATCAGATGGATGTAAAGACGACTTTTCTTAACGGAGATCTTAAAGAAGTCGTATACGTCAGCCAACATGAAGGCTTTGTGAATCCAGAGCATCCTACTCACGTCTATCGTTTGAAGAAGGCTCTTTACGGTTTGAAGCAAGTTCCAAGGGCATGGTATGATACACTATCAAAGTTTCTTATATTTACTGGATTCAACAAAGGAGCAGTTGATCTGACATTGTTCACCAGAAAGTCAGGCAAACATTTAATTCACGTTCAAATATATGTTGATGATATTATTTTTGCCTCGACTGACACAAATGAATGTGACCGTTTTTCAAAGGAAATGGGTTCCAAATTTCAAATGTCAATGATGGGACAAATGTCATATTTCTTGGGATTACAAATTTCACAAAGTCCCGGAGGCATTTTTATAAATCAATCTAAATATGCAAATGAGATTTTAAAGAAATTTGGATTTGATTCTTGTGACCTGTTGACACTCCCATGATAGGCGTACTAAAGCGGATGAGGACTACTCGGGGATCATGGTAGACCAAACGAAATATCGTAGTATGATCGGATCACGATGTATCTCACACCGATGAGACCAGATATTTTATTCGTTGTATGCATGTGTGCTAGATATCGTGCCAAGCCTACTAAAAGCACCTTGAAGCGATTAAAAGGGTCTTCGGTATCTCCAAGGAACCATTAACATGGGTCTTTGGTATCCGAAGGACACCGGTATGTCACTAACGACCTATGCAAATCTTGATCATGCGAGGTGTCAAGATACACGTCGAGCACGTGCCTGAGGTGCTCGGTTTTGGGTGATAAGCTTGTGAGTGGTCTTCAAAGAAACAAATGAGTAATTCTATTTCCTCTACAGAGGTGAATACATAGCCATGTCATCTTGTTGTGCTCAAATCCTATGGATGAGATCCCAATTATCGACTATGGCTTTGAATTCAACAAAATCCTACATCTTGTGATAATAAAGTGCCATTGCTCTCATGCAACAACGTACAACACTCAAGAGCAAAGCACATCGATATTCGACATCATTTCATCAGGGAGGAAGTGGAGAATGGTGTGGTGGAACTCTATTTTGTGAGGACAGAATACCAATTAGCATACATCTTCACCAAAGCTCTTCCTAGAGAACGTTTTGAGTTTATCCTTCCACGACTTGGTCTAAAGAGTCTACAACCAGAAACACTCAAACGTCCTCAAGAGGAAGACGAGGAGTAAAGGTCTTTCTTCATCCATATCTTGTAAATATTTATTCGAAAAGCAAATAGAAAATTATAAAACTTTCAAAAATCCATAAAAACTTGAAAATCTTGAAAAAAAAATTCAAAAAATATTGTCTTTTTGTCATATTTTTCTCGATTTGATAATATCTACAGTCTTTGTGCTGTCATTCAAAGTATGACACGGGTCTTTAGATGTTGTTCGAATGTTCAAAAAAAAAAAAAAAAAAAAAAAAAAAAAAAAAAAGGAGAAAAGTGAAAGAATGGTTTATTGTCATTTCACGCAGTAACCCGCTTTTCAAAAAAAGAACAGAGTCATGCTTTATCTTAAATCTTCAAACCTCATGCTCTGATTCTAAAAAAAAATGTTTGTTGTCAAAAAGACAAATGTTTCCTTTCAAATATTTTTCCTTCAAATTATTCTTCTGAAAAATATTTGTCATCTAATGAAAACAAAATTGCTTTGAAAATAATTCGGACTCTACTTTTGAAAATCATCCGGGCTTTTCATTTGTCAAAATCTCTATCCTTCAATCAACAACGTATGTCATTGATTGAGGGGGAGTATGATTTCAAATCAAAAAGATTATTTTTCAAACAAGTGGCACGTAATCGAGAAAGGTCTACTCTTGAATAATCAAAAAGAACAATGTTTTACAATATTGTATACAATTGGTACAAGACCTTTGTTATTATTATGTTTTCAAAAGATACGCAAGCATGTTTAATCTTTGGAGTCTAAAGTCTCAAATTTGATCCTTAATGTTTCTCGTAATCAAGTCACATCTCCCCTCAAAATCTTTCAAAATCAATTTAAATCTACAGAGATCACAAATCTCAAATGATTTGAAAATTGTGATCGGGGGAGAATTTGTGATTTAAATTGGATTTAAACTAATAATTCGATAAATGGTCTTCATAAGTGTTTTGCAAGCTATCCTCCCCACATGTGCCAAACGATTTCAAATTTTCCATGCACATGTTGAGGGGGAGCATCCTTTTTAAACCACAAAGAATTGAAACGTGATTGATTTGTCTCTAAGTGCAGGTTCCTTCTAATATGTGCAAAACTCTTTCAAACCTCGAGGCACATATTGAGGGGGAGCAAATTTATGAAAACCTCATCCTTCCCCAGTATGCTTTATCTACTTGATTTGATCAGGGAAGTGATGTTGATATCTTTTAGAAAATGGTAATCAAAGAAGTTAATTCTTCCTCTTGCCTCCGTGTGCCAAAACGATTTCAAATACATGATGCACATGTTGAGGGGGAGCTCTATTTCTAAACATATCAAAAACAATTCAGGTACAAAAAGCTTTGATAATATATCACAAGTATCTGAATTGATTTTTAAAATGGTTTTCAATTGGTTCCAATGGCAGATGAACAATACCAAATAGACCGACCAAATTTACTTTATGTATGGTGATATAAGGATGATAAGGTTAGGTATTTGTTCCCACGATCCGCCAAAACCGGAGGGATCTACCCAGGGACAATCCACTAGATAGTGTAGAAGTCCGTAGGTATGATGAAAAAAAGGAGAGAAATGAGAATAAGGGAAGAGTGCGAACTGAGACATAGCTAGTACTAGAATAAACCCAACAAGGTTCTAGTTATGAAGTCTCGGTAAGCACTGAAGGGGTTGAAGAATGAAAAATATTTAAATGAGAAAAGGGTGAAAATAAATAGCCCTCCAATAATTCAACCTTAGGGCAGAAACCGGGTTCAATTCATATGCTACTAGGGGTAACACTGGTATTGAAGACAAGACGTCATGGACCCAGTGACGCACTGCACTAAACTTCCCAAGCTACTCAAGTTCCTCTTAAAAGGGCTTGTTTCATTCTCACGGGGAACCGACATTATCTATCGACTTTCTCCTAGAGATTGTTGATATTGAAGAAGGAGACCCTCTCCCTAGTCTCCGATATAGGAAACCAAATCTGCACTATTTAGTCTAGAGCCACGAGATCATCTATAAATCTCATTAGGACACTTTATCCTTGAAGACTCACAGTTCCACACAATGTGGAATGTGAGATTATATCTTATGAGTCCTAAGCATTATCCTTGTGGTATTGCCAGAATATCTGAGTGATATGCAAACATATTTACAATGAAGATGGAAAGCCTTCTGGAGCCAACATCAAACAAGCTCCTGGTGGGTGGCATGTGAGATCTATCCAATAGATCAACCATGTGACAACTGAACAGAAACAATGGGGCGATTCAAACTTTTGAATCAATCCTGGTTCAGGTTATAGATTGACGGATACCTTTGAAAAACCGGTCGCTGTGCTTAAAAATCTTTTCTTTAGCACATCGATTGTGTACTAAGACTTCAAAATAAAGGTGTTTATTATTGATAATTGATTTTCATTAAAACCTTGATGTATTGCAAAAACAATTTCTATTGAGCGGTACACGATTTTTTCAAATCTCTTTTCATCAATCGGTGAATCTCAATTATTGGTTCACTCACTCTGTGTTGTCTTCTTTGAGGCGTTCGGTTTGAGAAAAACTATAGCATTGCGAAACCACATCAAGGAAATTCTTTAGAATTATACCGATCACAGCGATACTTGTCTTGATCAACGGAGAACCGTGGGCGTGTACCTCAATTCAACGAAAGTGATCAAAGACACTTCGTGCTCTTTATTGCTAGCTGTTGTATGCAGTACGCCAGACGTTTGCGGTGATCGAGAATGAAGCCATCAATCCATAGCCGCATCTCGACACAACACATTCATTTCTAAAGAAATCATGATGAAGTGCATCAACGACTCTGATATTTTCACTCCATGCTTCTGCTACGCTGCTGCAAATATCTTGAATCATCTAAAGCTTCCGCTACTCTGATGAAAAGATTTCATGATCCAGAATGTGAGCATGTCGGTCCATAATGTCACAACATCACATAAAAGCAACACCACAATGGTAGAGTCAGAGATTTATGGTTGCTGATGATCTCAAAGCTGGCTCAACACTCATTATCACGTGGATCAGTTAAAGACCTCCACTTCGATTAACCAAACATGAAAAAATGAAGAATCAATGACTACAAGCTACAGAGCAAAGAACAAGAATCCAAGAACAATCTTAATGTAATATCTGTTTATATTCAATGAAATTTGAGGTGACCTCCCTTAAGGGGAGATTGTTAGGATTTAGTAAATCCAGTTATTAAAGTGTCGGTCACCTCAAGTATATGTAATCATTAGAAAGTTCGTAGTCGTAGTTATTTAAAGTTAAGTAGTATTTAGTTTTGTAACACCGTGGAGGACGGACGGGTCTTTACCCACTGTATGCCTGATCCACAGCCCATAGGTGGCGAGTTGTGTAAAACTATATATACCATCTACCTCCCAAGGTAGAGGGTTGGAGCTCATAATAATAATTTCACTTTCTTTTACTAAGTTCCCAAACCTCTAACTATTTCTCCCTCTAAAACCTTCAAGTGTACGCCTCTTATTGATCATGGTTTGATGTGTTTATGAAATCCAATATGTTACATCCTCCCCCTTCACCTTCTTTTAGCCCATTTTAGGTGATACTAGATACCAACCACCACAACGAGACAACATGGATGTTGACACTTCTCTACCTCCTCTACCAACACACATGCCTCCACCATCTTCCATTATGCAGCCTCAACCATCAAATTTAGCTCCATCATCCTCCAACATGCTTCCATCAATAGCTAGATTGTCTCCACCAACATCCGTTGTGCACCCACAACCCTCTCTCTTAGGTCCATATACCTCAAACATACCTCCATCACCACAACAACCAAGTCATGAAGACACTTGCAACCATTGTCAACACATTCAAACCCTAGTTCGTGAACTTCATGATGAAGTACATTTCATGTTCTATCACCTCCTTGAACGCTTAGATTGTATCAACAAACCAAATCACCCTTAGGGTCATTTGAAATAAGTGCAAGCACAAGTGGTCACCTTCATATCTTTTCTAGTCTTAGTTTAGTCCTTCTTTAGGATTTCTTAATTTTAGGCCATGTTCTTAGTTTTATAGGTTGGTCATTATTGTACCTCTCTTTTCATTTTATTACATGGACCTACTTTTTTAAGCATATTGGTTTGATTATTAATCATATGGTCTTTTATGGCTTAATTTTACTCTACACTACTACTAACAAGTTGCAGGTAGCCAGATCCTTTTACTTATACTTGGCGGATCCGGGTGCTCAGAAACAAATCTGAGACATATTTTTTGCAAAATGATACTATATGCTTGCATTCTAACCTTTGTTTTGTATATTTTTATAACTCACTCAGATACTTGACGACCTCAATAAAAGGGAGCTTTCGTCAAAGCAAAAGCATTGGAAATGCAATGCTTTCTCTTAGCCTTCCCAAAATACTTGGCGTCCTCACCAAGGGGGAGCAATTATGCACTACTTAAACCTTTCTCATCTCTTTTAATCACTTTCTAATTTCTTTCTTCTCTTTCTTATTCGGGTTAGTTTCTTTTCGATGCTTTTTGTGTTTCGACAAAAAGGGGGAGATAGAGTAAAAACTTAAATTCAAAATTTACGAATCCTATTGATGCAGGTATTCCGACCAGGATTTAATATTTATAGTTCTCGTCTACCTAATGCACTAACTAGAAGTGAACCCGGTCGTGCGTAGTATAGAAGGTGGTAAAGCCGAGGTCGTTCCCAAGAGTTATGTAGATGAGGATCCTATTAAGTCTAAGTGTCACTTGTTTTAAATGGATTTAAGGTTGAAATGATTAAATAAACTAAAAATAAGAAATAAAATGCGAAAAGTAAATCAAGGTTGTGAAAAATGGTGAGAAAGTGTGCTAACCTAATTAATTATCCTATCATGTAATGTCTATGGTTTCTAAATTACTTCCAATTGATTCAAATGGGGGTTTAAGTCGCTAGGATATCATTTGGTCAATTCATCCTAACCTATCAACAAAGGCTCCTACCCGACGTCAAAGGTTTACCCCTTTGGAGTCGAGTGATTCTTAGTCACCTAAGCCAAGTCATTAAGTACTCTACATGCAAGAATTGAAATAATGAGTGCCTAGACGCTAGCATCTTAGACACTCATCCCTAAATTCTTAAGTTCAACCATCTGAACGGTGATCCTTTGGTCAATTCGCACAAGAGGGAAAGGTAGTCAGTTGGTCAATTCTTACCAGCCCTTTCTCTACCTACTTACTTAGGGTCAGTTAGTCAATTCTCCTAAGCAACTAGATACGACCACACTTCAAAACTATCGAAGCTAGGGTAACTACCATCGAACTATGCATGCATACACTAGAAACAATTTATGGAAGCATGAAAACACAAACAATACAATCAAGGAATCATAACTAGGCTAGCACCAAGGGTGCTTTGCCGATCATATTAAAAGATACAATAAATTCAATGTTTAACATAATTGAAGACATGAATTAAAGTAAAAGATAATAGTGATCGCTAAAGCTTATCGATATGGTGTGATTCCTCCTTTGGAGATGGCTCCATATGCTCTGTGTGATCTGCCCTTGGAACCCTCTTCACGTTCTCTGCCTTTGAGTGAGTGAATGATGTGAAATGCAAATTTTAAGGCTTGTATTTATAGGCCCGATCACAGTTATAGCGTAACTTAAGTTACGAGTTACGCCGTAACTCAATTATCTTCAAAACAGAAGCCTCGTTAAGGTGACTACGGAGTAACATAAAGAATAGTTACGCCGTAATTGCAGCTCCGCCGTAGTGTTGATGAGAGTTATGCCATAACTAATACGTCCTCTTAACAGAAGGTTGTTACGTCATAATGCTTGTGAGAATGTTACGGCGTAGTTGATGGATGCGTGAAAAATTTCATGACCTAGTTGATTATGGCGTAACTTTAGTTGAGAGTTAAGCCGTAACTGCATTTGAGTTGGTCTTGTGTGACAAAATTCCAGCTACGCCGTAATTGAGAACATGAGTTACACCATAGTTTCTTCATAAATAGCAAACTAAGATAAAACCGTTAGGAAAATCTCCAAATCCGCGTCTCTAAGCTCCAATGCTCATATTTTACCTGGAAGTGAAATATAAATACAAGCATAAATCCATATAAATGACAAAAAATATAAGCATAATCGGGGGAAATTGACACTAAAAAGTCAGGATTATTTGATATTATCAAATATTCCCCCACTTGAACTCTACTTGCCCACAAGTAGACCTTATTAGAAAATTTTATAAAAAGATATCCCCCAATAACTGGAAGATATGAGTTTAAAAATTCCCTACGCTAGAATAAATCAAAGCCGAACACCTTAAAAAATGGGAACAAACACTCATATTCTCTCATCTTGTCTAAGTGTCAATTTTTGGGTGATCACTCAAAGCACAGTCATAGCATGTATTCTATCATAAGTAGCAGTTACACAAATCTCTACCACTAGAGTTAAGGACTAAACAATCTTTGAAGACAATATTGGTAGACACAAAATGAGGTTAAGGGTGAAATGTCATTACTAACGTGTCACGGCAGAGAGGAAAAAATCAATGATACATGACCAAATCCATGGCCAAGACACCAAAGATTGCTCGCTTCATCACCTAGACACGCTTCATGACTAAAAGGTGGGATAAGACATGGGAAATAATTGGTGTAAAATAAAATAACAAAACAAATTGTCTTAACCAATAACCAATTTCTCACTGCCCACCGTCCATCCAAAGTTCAAGCTTTAAGATGAAGAAACCGAATCATGATATATCAAGTAGATGTGCCATTAGCGGACATCATGATGGGAACATTACTTGTTCTTCAAACTGTTGGTGTAATATTATCACCAACTCAATTCTTCAAATGTGACCAAGGTGGCCTCCTCGATGCTAATATCCAATGATCTCATAACATAGTGCTTATAACATTGCACTAAATAACAATAAACATATATCATTTTTTTTAATCATCATTTTTTTATCATAACTTATTAAAAACATAAACATCCCCCACTTGAGATGAACATATAATGATAATATGGGGGTCTTCGATGATCTTCAAATGTAAGTCTATGACGAAAGCGTGATTTCCGAACCTCTATACTTAAACCTTGAACTTGGGCAAACGCTGACTTCCTGATCACAAATTAAGACTACACGATAGGCTAAGGCGAAAGGGTGTAACGAAACAAACATAAAGGGTATGAAATGAAAGGAATGGCTCTGAAGGGTGTATCTAAGGGTGTCTTACACTAAAGGTGAGTGAAACAAAAGGGTTTAACATGGGGGTCGAAGAGTCGAGGTGACTAATCGATAGACGCACAAAAATAGGCTATTTGGGGATAATCCTAAAAATATTGTCTTCTCAAATTGATTATTCCATATATATCAACCTAACTCAACATACCTCATTTATGGTCTCAAAATGATGCAAAGGCCAAGTTCTAAAGTTTACAAGCTACCGGCACACTCATAATTTGGTGGATTAGGGAAAATAAGTGGAAACGGATAAGGCTAATCTCACCATGGAATATCAAAGGTTATAATGTGCTCGGCTAAGGTCTAATCTAGTTAGGTTAAGAAAAACATGTCAAAATGTTAAAAATGGCATAATTTTTTAAAATAAACTAGAAAAATGAGGGCAATTAAGTTCAAGTAATAATTCTACTCCCGTTCCCCCACTTGAGATGTACAAAGTCCCTTTTGTACTAAATGTTAAATAAAGGTGAAGAGAAAGTAGAATTAGAGCGAGAACTTCCCTAAAATTTTCTCCTAAAAAGAAAGAAGGCCCACGAAGAAAATTGTGTCTTTGTTAAGTATTCATGAGCAAACTTCGATCCCTGAAATCACAACTAACCAACAAGCATAATTCTAAAAAGAAAAACAAAAAAACAAACCTAACTCACTTTTGTAGGAATCACGGTTGCATTTAGCATATGCAAAAAGCCTTTTAAACCACTTGGTGCCCCAAGTGGACAAGTGTAGTCTCGTGAGGGATTATAGGGAACATACCCACAAAGTTCATTTAGAACTAATACAAGGTTATCGTGCTAATATTGAAAAATTTTAAAGCTGCAGGATGAATTACGGCGTAACCTCAAGAATGAGTTATGCCGTAATTTGGTTAAACATGGAATTCGTCTATAGAAGACTGTTATTACGTAATAAGGAATGGAGATTACGCCGTAATGGTTGAAAACCTGGAGAGAATCAACTACTGAATAACGGTTACGGCATAACCAGAGAGAGTGTTACGCCATAACTTGATAATGGGACAGAATCAGGTCCCCATTTTAATCGTCATGTATTCTTCTCCAATTCATTCAAAAAGGTTAAAAGCATAAAACCCAACAATAAAAATGAGAAAAAAACAAAAATGAAAGGGATAGTTAGGATTATCTCCCGAAAGAGCACTTTTTTTACCGAGTCTTTAAGTTAGACTCAAAGCCATAGGGCTTTACGGGGGCCTTTGAACTTGGCCAAATTCGTCCATCTCCCTCATTAAGTTGTGTTTGACCCATGCGACATTAAGAGCGGTGCAAAGAAACTCCTTCCTTTCAATTTTTCGAGCCTTAGAAAATTTTTTATCCGGCCTCAAGTGATATTTTGTAACTTCAAAATTTTCAGCTATAATATGTGGGGGGTTTTGTAGGGAATACCAAGAAGTTTACATCTCCGCTGCTCGTATGCCTCATCATCTTGGTCCGTGAACCCGTCATGACCATGTAATTAAAGGTAGTCCATAATTCCTTCAATATTATCATCATCGGACTCTGTTCCTTTAAACCACTCGTCATCAAGCAAATCCTTCACAAGCTCACGCTTACAATGCTCTTTTTCTTCTCCCCATTTAGCCTTGTAATCATCTTTTTTCTCGTCACTAGTGTCGTTAGGAATCTCTTCTTTACTTGGGTCTTCTTTACTCATGCAACCCTTCCAAATCTTTTCTTTAGTGGAAGCGTCCACTTTTCCGCTTTATTTTTACCCAATCATCAAATCCTAACTTATCTAACCAAGAAAAATTTTTATCGTCGTTGGTTGAGGTCCATAAAAATAGTCATCCCCAACTCTAGCCGTGTTACTTCCCCCGTTACAATCTTCGTCAAACGGGTTACAAGAACCTCAAAATATTTTGCCTTTGGTTTTTATCTTTTCACCCCAATGCTTTCGTGCAGCTTTTACCTTATCGTTGGCATCTCTTGAGTAGTCATTGTTACAGGAGATACTATTCTTGATTGATCCTTCATCAACGAACTCCTTATGCTGAAAGCTATGTTCGTCGTAATCGAGCTTGAGCTTTTTTACTAGACATGCATTAACATTAGCGTCCCCAAATCTAATCATATACCAATCTTGAAAAGATAGGTTTCCAAACTTGATATCATGTCTTTCAATCTCATGGGGGGCATGTCCATTCAATTTCTTCTACTTTCATATTCCTACCCTATTACAATAGTCGTGAAATGGATTACATGTGGGCCATGCTTGCGTAGATTCACCTTGCAAGACCACTACCGGATTGTAGTAGTGTTTGTTAGGCACATCTTCTAGGTCCTCTATTTGATCAGTTTTAGCCTGTTCTATCGAAAAGCTCATTTTCCTTTCTTCATCATTTGTCGAAAACCACATGTACTTATTATTTTTCAACCTTTCCTTGTCATCTCTACCATCGCAAATGTCATCATTAGGGTTACACGAATCCCAAAGGTCATACCATTTATCATTGTCCACTAGTATTGCTTTACACCAATGGTACTTCTTTTTAGAAGAGGACTTCGGGACCATATTCGGATTACCGGGCCAAGTATCGAGGATTCTAGATCTTGATCATCAATTTCAAGGAACTTGTCGGGCCAAGTGTTCAGGTTATGTCGTAACTCAGAAGGGGGGTTACGGCGTAACTTGCTACTATCGAAAGTTTCAGCTTTATTTACCTGCACAATGCGAGAACTATCGTTAGTTTTAACTTCTTCAGAAAAGATAGCCTTGCATGCTACCATAGGTTTACTTTCTTGTGCTGCATTTATTCTTTGTACTTCATCGCTAAGTTTCCCAATCATTGTTTCCAAATTTCTTAGCGATTCATCATGGATGAAAAGGCTTTTGTTCGTACTTTCTTGGAAGTTTTTTAACCATTCCTCCTGCTCTTTTTTACTTTTAGTGGAGTCCTCAAGGTACTTGTTGATCGTATCCTCGAGATTAGACCTTCTTTCTCCATAAGGTCCACGATTGTAATACACTGGAGGTCCTCCACGATATCCGTTACCGTTTCCATTTGACCCTTTGAATGGTCTATTGGCTTCATCATACTTGACCTCTTCGATTTTTCTATCTTCATCATTAAGAGGGCAATTTTTAGTAAGATGACCTCCACCACAGCTTTTGCATCCAACTTGAATAGCGTGCACACTTTCTTTAAGCTTTAGCATGTCACGACTAAGAGTTTCAAGTTTGTTGGTAATGGCGGCAATATAAAACTTCCGCCTAAACTTCTATGGTTTCCTCCTTCGTGCCACTTTTGAGAATGGGTGGCCATGTTTTGTATAGCTTCCAAAGCAAGTGTAGGTGTCATTCCAAAGATCGGCTCCTGAGAATCGAGCATTTTCCTCGTTGCAATTCCAATACCCTTGTAGAAGATGTTGACCTTTTGTTGATTATTGAGGTCATGAGTAGGGCATTTGTATAAGAGGTCATTATACCTATCCCTAGCTTCGTATAATGTTTCGCCATCTTCTTGACTGAAATTGTAGATTTCTTATAATTGCTTTGCCGTTCTTGAAGGAGGGAAAAATATTTGAATAAAAGCTCTCTTAAGAAGATTCCATGTGTCAATGGTCCTACCATAAAGTCTATCAACCCATCGTCTAGCCAATCCCGTAAGTGTCCTAGGGAATACCCAAAGCATGACCGCATCATGAGAAACACCTGGGATGTTAAAGAGGCTTGCGATGTACAAAACATTTTCAACATGCTTGTAAGCATCTTCGTCCTTATTTCCAGAAAAAAGGTTAGCACGAAGCTCCCTGATAATGCTCAGATTGTACATGTTTTTAGTAGCGTTATGTGTGCTTTTGTATATGTTATTTGGTTATATTCATATGATTTTAGTACTTAATCACATCAAAATATGTTTGTCTAGTATTTATTACCAAGTGCAGGGAAACGGAAGGAAAAGTTAAAGAATGTTCAATAAAGGAAGATTTTCGTTTTAGTGAAGCATGTCAAGCACAAGTCAGCATTTCAAGTATCATTGAAGATCAAGATGATTGAAGAACCAAGCTCTACAAGTCAGAATCAAGCAAAAGATCGATTTTCCATCACTCAAAAAATACCAGTCGACCATTCACAACGCACAACCGATTCAGATGGAATGTGGTCAAAAGATACCCCATGAAGCAAAATCAGTCGATCGGTCACCGCCCGCAACCTATTCGGCTGGGTTAATACAAGAATACCAACAGGATCGGTTGGACAAGCGACCGATCCGGCTGGAGGTCCTGGTTCTGTTATTTCTTCATCATTAAGCTTCCCCATTGTTTCCAAACGATTCTAGGTCCTTCCCTTTGTGTATTCTAGTCCCTTCCTAACTCCTTGGAGGCCAAGTTCAGCAATTAATACCCTAGGCCTTGGTACTAGTATAAATAGATACCTCTTGTGAGCATTTGAGACACACACTTCAATACAACTCTCTACTCATCAAACATAAAGCTCTTAGCTCTCAAATTCGTCCTTAGAAGTCCAGGAAATTTTAGAGTTCCAGAAGTCCAACATTTGGAGGTCAAACCCCCAAGAAGTCTACCCCAATACTTTGGGAATCATTACTTCACCATTTGTAATATTATTCCAAGCATTGTAAGACTCTTAATCATATTTTCTAATGTTTAAAGTTCTAAGTTTATGTTTATGATTGCTATGAGTGGCTAGTTTCTTTATACACTTGCTTAAATGATGCTGATTATCATGTGATTAGTTTATGATTACGTTAACATGTTTTAATTCAATTTCAAGTTGATTCGAAGATCCAATTGTGCTAAAGTTTCATAGTGGCATTTGAAAATCAAGTTTGACTAGTTGATAGTAATCGTAGAGGTCGAAAGAACTTATTGTTATTCAACTAGTTATAATAATTTTGTCTATGGATGATTGTTTTTACCCATTATTCTTGGTTAAACAAAGAAACTAAAGTGTGGTTGTAATAAGAATGCTTTTTGATTATCAAGTTGGATTGATTGGAAACATCTAAAAGGTCGTAAGATTAGTTGTTTACAATCAATTGTAACCTTTTGTCTATAATCGGTTACCTTTTGTATTGACCATTTCTTAAGCAAATTTGATAAGGCAAATGGATATTTTTGTGTGTAAATTTTTGAAAGTAAACTTATGAAACTTGAATTGATCTTGATTTTATTGGTTAAACTTAATGCTTGTTTTTATGAACTAAAATCTTGACAAAGGTTTAACTTGTAAGAACAACAGATTAGTACACCAACTAATTATCATAACCAACATGTTAAGAGGTTAACATAATCATACTAATCAAGGATAAGAAACTAGTTTAAGCAAGTGTAGTTTTTAATCATCTAAATTTCATTATATCTAATCTCGTTGTTATTTACTTTTGGATTGCCTTGGTTGATTTAGACTTGTTAATCTGATTCACTCAAATCCCTGCAAACGATCCCAACTTACCTTCAAAATCTTGCTATAATGGACAAGTGCACTTGCTCGTATGTGTTATTGGTAAAATTGGTAAATTGTCTTTTATAAATTTAAAACTTGTACACACGTAGCACATCAAGTTTTTGGCCCCGCTGCCGGAGATTTGATTGTGTTTCAGCAAGTTTTAAATCCACGTCAGTCGATCCATTTCAAAAAAAAACAAAAAAATTCTGAAAGCTCCAACCGATCAGTTGTCTTCACAACCGATCTGGTTGTGCCAAAACCCATACCCAGTTGATCTAACCGATTGGTCACTCCTCGCAACCGATCCGGTTACTCTTTCCTGTCCGAAAATCTGTTTTCTTTGTTTGTCCGTGTGTTTAGATATTGCCTGGACTCTCTAGGTCATTGTATGAACACTCGTGTAGCTGGAATAGAACCAATCTCACCTCTTACCAACCTCGAACGTTTGATTCGAAGAAGAAGAAGAAGAACACCTTTTATACCCTTAGAGAACCGTGTACCTAGAGTACCAAACCCACCATTTGATAACCTTGTAGAAGCCAAAGTCATTTACAACCCTTTCACCAATTTACCTTTTCCCATGGCAGACGATCAACACATGTGGGGAACCAACCGAGTCGTAGCACCAAACCCTGGAAGTGCTATTGTTGCGGTCAACCTTGGTGACAACTTCATCGTGAAGGGTCATCATCTTTCTATGATCAAAGACCGCCAATTCAATGGCCGTGCGCAGGCCGATCCGCATAAGCACATTGTCGAATTCATCGAAATTTGCGGCATGTTCCGGTATGGCGACACCGATGTTAATGCCATCAAACTCAAACTTTTTACATCATCACTCACCGGAGATGCAAAATTATGGTATAATGAATTGACCCCAGGAATTATCAATACTTTGGGAGGAGATGAGGCAAGCCTTTGTAAGCCGATTCTTTCCACCTGCCATGTTTGATCGACTAATGGGAGAATTCGTGCTTTCACACAAAATCCCAACGAATCACTTGTCGAAGCTTGGCTTCGGATGAAGTATTTGTTTCGTAGTTGTCATGGACATGGACTATCCAAAGGAACCATTATCCAAATCTTTTACCATGGACTAGACGAAATCTCTCAAGGAATCCTTGATGCCGGAGGAATTTTTCTCTATAAGACTCCTAATGATGCACATCAATTACTCGAAGATCGAGTACTTCTCAAGCTTGATTGGTCTAAAGATTCAAAAACCAAGCCCCTTCGAAAAACCGTTGCTTTTGTCAAAAAAATCCGATACCTCGAAACTCATGGAGAAAATGGAAGCCTTAACCTCGAGAATCGACTCGCAATACAAAGATATGAAAGGAGAAATGAAGGAAATGCAAGATGGATGCAACAATTGTGGAGGAAATCACCCATCGTCTGAGTGCGACGATAAACCCATGGTGGACCTAACAAAGGAGAAGCGAATTATGTCCAAGGAGGATACCATGGAGGAGGATATCGTGGTAATTATTACGGTAGGAATTCTGGAAATTGGCAAGACCGCCAACCAAGGGATAACAATTGTGATTCTCAACCTCGAACCGACAATGCGCCCCCACAAAACTCTGACAAAAAGATGGAAGAATCCGAATTTGAAAAAACCATGAGAGAATTCGTAACTGCTCAAAAATCAATGAATAATCTCATCAAAAATCAGTTTTTCAATCTCAAAGCCAAAGTTGAGCAGGGATAGAAAAATCATCAAGCATCTATCCAAGATCTTAAAAAAAAATTTGGTAGATTTTCTGACCAACATTCCTCTCGACCATCTGGTTCGTTACCAAGTAACACCCAATCCAACCCAAAACCATCAAATGATAAAACGTAGCGTCCACCACAAACAAGAAATGAGCATATCAATGTTGTATTCACAAGAAGTGGTCTCTCGTACGATCCACCACCAAATCCAAACGAAAATTCTCCTATCACTCTAGATAGTGAGTATGAAGCTGAGGAAACCAACCCAACACAAACCACCAAAAAGAAAACCATTCCACCTGTCAAGGCGTATACACCAAAAATTCCATACCCTCAACGACTTAAGAAAGAAAAAATGGAAGAGCGATATAAGAAGTTCATTGAAATAATCAAAGAGGTTAGACTCAATGTTCCCCTCGTTGATGTCTTAGCCGGAATGCCCAATTACGGGAAATTCTTGAAAGAACTTCTTAACAACAAGAGCAAGCTAGAGCAAATATCAGCTACCTTCCTTAACGAACAATGCTCAGCCATCGTTCAAAACAAAATTCCGCCAAAGCTCGGAGATCCTGGGAGCTTTCTTATTCCATGCACTTTCGGGAATTATATTCAATGCGATGCTTTAGCCGACCTTGGCGCAAGTATCAATTTGATGTCGTATTCACTGTATTCCAAATTATCCATCGACAGCCTTAAACCAACAAAGATGAGCATTCAATTAGCAAATCATTCTTATCAATATCCTATTAGAATTGCCGAGAATATGCTCGTTCAAGTTGGTAAATTCATTTTTCCCGTGGACTTTGTAATCCTGGAGATGGAAGAAGATAGTAAAGTCCCACTCATCTTAGGAAGACCTTTCCTAAATACCGCTGATGCGATCATCAAAGTAAAAGGAAAATAACTCAACCTTGGAGTTGGAGAAGATCGAATCACCTTTCTAATCGATAAAGCAATGCGCTATCCACGTTCCAGTGATGACAATTGCTTCAACATCGATGTTATCGATGAAGTCACTGACGAAGAATTGGATGCATTACTTAACGAATCTGATCCATTCATGACTACTTCCGAAAAAATCAATGAAACAGACCTTGACAAAGAGTTTGCTGATTTTATGAAAGTAGAGTTCGAAGGAGATAACATGGAGGAGGAAGAAATGGAGAAAGAGAATTTTAAAGAAATAACTTTCTATGATGAGATGAGAATAAAATCTTCTCTTAAAGAACCACCAACAGATCTGGTGCTCAAACCTCTCCCTGATCATCTTGAATATGCTTACCTGGAGGAAAACTCACTTCTTCCGGTAGTTATATCTTCATTACTCGAGGCCAAGGAGAAAGAAAGTTTAGTTTATGTCCTCAAAAATCATAAACGAGCTTTTGCTTGGAAAACATCTGATATCCCAGGAATTAGTCCCAATTTCTGCAAACATAAAATCAATTTTGAAAATGGGATTAAACATTTTGTAGAATGTCAACGTCGACTCAATCCCAACATAAAAGAAGTTGTAAAAAAGGAAATCATTAAATGCTTGAAAGACTAGCAAGGAATAAATTCTTTTGTTTCCTCGATGGATTTTCAGGATACTTTAAAATTCCAATGATCCTAATGATCAAGAAAAGACCACCTTCACTTGCCCTTTTAGAACCTACGCATATCGGCGTATGCCTTTTGGTCTTTGTAATGCACCTGCAACTTTTTAAAGGTGTATGATAGCCATATTCCAAGACATGCTTGAAACCTCGATGGAAGTTTTCATGGATTACTTTTCAGTTTTCGGAAACTCATTTGAAGCTTGTCTTTTCAATCTTGATAAAATGCTTGAAAGATGTGAAGCTGCACATCTTGTCCTTAACTTGGAAAAATGTCACTTTATGGTGACTGAAGGAATTGTGCTTGGCCACAAAATCTCCAGTGCAGGCATGGAAGTAGATAAAGCAAAATAGGCGTTATCACGAAACTTCCGGCCAACTAACGTTAAAGCCGTTAGAAGTTTTTAGGACATGCCGGTTTCTACCGCCGATTTATCAAAGATTTTTCAAAAATATCTCGTCCGATGACAAAACATCTTGAGAAGGATTCTATCTTCGACTTCAATGTTGATTGCATAAAAGCATTCGAAACGTTGAAATCTCAACTAACTAGTGCTCCGATCATGGTTTCACCTGATTTGTCACTACCATTCGAGCTCATGTGCGATGCAAGCGATTTTGCTGTTGGAGCCATCTTAGGCTAACGAGAAGGAAAACACTTTTGGCCCATATATTTTGCTAGCAAGACACTGAATGGTGCTCAGCAAAATTATAGAGTCACATAAAAAGAATTACTGGCCGTAGTTTTCGCGTTAGACAAATTCCAATCTTACCTCGTGCTTTCAAAAACAGACGTGTTCACCAATCACTCGGCACTCAAATATTTGTTCACCAAGCAAGATGCTAAACCGCATCTCATCCGATGGATTCTGCAGCTCCAAGAATTTGACATCGAAATCAAAGATAAGAAAGGGCAGAGAATCTAGCTGTTGATCATTTGTCACGTCTTGAAAATCCCGATCTAGAGGAGTTGAAGGAAGAAGAAATCGATGATTACTTCCATGTTGAAACCCTCATGACGGTCGATGAAAACGCAGATCCTTGGTTTGCTGACTTTGCGACTATCTCGTTGGAGGAATTCTCAGAAAAGGATTAACTTACGCTCAACAAAGTAGATTCCTTTCGGAACTTAAACACTACTTTTGGGAAGAACCTTATCTTTTCAAAATGTGCCCTGATGGAATGATCCGTATATGTGTTTCTGGTTCTTGATGAATGTCATCATGGCCCTACTGGGACATTATGGTCCTTCCACCACAGCTAAAAAGGTTTTTGATGATGGATTCTATTGGCCAACAATATTCAAAGAAGTACATACACCTGTCCAAAATTGTAATGCTTGCCAAAGATCTACTAACCTTTCACGAAGAGATGAAATGCCATTGACAAGCATTCAAGTGTGTGAAATATTCGATATTTGGGGAATTGATTTCATGGGACCATTTCCTAAATCCCACAAATACGAATACATTCTCGTTGCTATAGATTACGTGTCTAAATGGGCAGAAGCCGAAACTTTACCAACAAACGATGCTCGTGTTGTCGTTAATTTTCTCAAAAAGCTTTTCGCTCGTTATGGAATTCCCAAAGCATTGATAAGCGATCGAGGAACCCATTTCTGTAATCGAAAAATGGAGAAAACCATGAAAAGATATGGAGTTCATCATCGTTTTGCGACAGCTTATCACCCACAAACCAGTGGCCAAGTTGAAAACACCAACAGAGCTCTTAAAAGAATACTCGAAAAAACAGTGAAGGACAATCTTTCAGTGTGGTCGAAGAAACTTGACGATGCTCTGTGGGCATTTCGCACGGCTTACAAAACTCCTATTGGCACAACTCCTTACAGACTCCTATATGGGAAAACTTGTCATTTGTCATTCGAAGTTGAACATCGTGCTTACTGGGCTCTTAGAAGCTGTAACACCGATCTCAAAATAGCTGGAGAAAAGATATTTTTGAAATTGCACGTACTCGGCGAATTGAGACTCCAAGCTTATAAAAATTCCAAACTGTATAAAGCCAGAACCAAAGCTTATCATGACAAAAAGCTGCGAATTCGAAAAGAATTCAAAGCCGGAGATAAAGTTCTTCTTTTAAACATGAAATTTAAATTCAAAGCTCCTAAACTGCAACCGAGATGGTTCGGCCCATATATTGTTAAACATGGATATCTATCCGGATATGTCGAACTTTATGACAAACAGGGTGGAAGTTTTATCGTTAATGGGCACCGAATCAAATTATTCTGCGATAAGGAGCAAATGAATGAAATATGAGTTGAGACAGTCTCACCTAAAAATGAATTCAAAACCATCACCTTCGTAGCACCTTTTCCAGGAAGAATCCCACAAAGCGTTCCTTAGAAACCTTCTGGTGAATTCATCTGGAACAATATTGATGCAACTTGTGAAAAATTCATGTACGTCCCCGAACTTTTCAAGATGTTCAAGGCTGCAACACCAGCCAAGTGAATTCGGGAAGATTTGAGTCAGGCTGATGACTCGTTAATAAAATAAGCGCTTCTCGGGAGGCTACCTGTGTGTTTCAGATTTGATTTTCTGTGGCCACGCCCCAAAGTTAAACCTTTGGTTTAACTTAAGTGGGGGGGTGCCACATCTTAATAAAACTCTTTTTGTTTGTATATAAGATTTTGTGCAGGTAATGATTACTCCAGTGGACGCTTGGATCAAAGAAAATTAAGCTGATTAACTCATTAGAATATCTGGTTTTATCTTTATTTCCCTATTTCGATACTTTGAAGTTCGTTTTTCACATTGAGTACAATGTTTACCTTAAGTGTGGGGGGTGTGAATAGGAAAATTAGAGTTTTTAAGCTTAAATTTAAATTTTTGTTTGCCTTTGTGATCTAGTTATTTTCACGCTTTTAGGATAATATATTAGAATAACTGGATCAATCCACTGGTAAAACTGGTAATATTTGAAAGTTTGAGATGTGTTCCGATTAATATTGCAATCCATTCTGGGATCGATAACATTTGCTAGCACAAATTATAGCCCTTTCACTAAAATTGTGAGGATTTGAGCCTTTTCTATATAAAGCATACATCTTTTATGCTTGAATCTTTTGTTGTGAGTGTGCAGGTGATTTTATTTATTCTAGAACTTGTACTTGTAAATCATTACCAGACCACAGTGAGATCGCATTCGTGCGATATAAGTGAATTCGTGTGATAAAGAGGCACCTTAGGATTTTAACCCAAATGGCCTTCCATTTTTCATAATATGATATATTAACTAGCCACATCGGTTAGTTAACCACCCACATGGACCCATTTGTAGCGCTCATCTTTAGCGCTAGATACCCCTAGTTACACCTTCTGAGCCATCCTTTTCGTTCTTGATAAATCCAGAAAATACAAAAATATTTTACACTTTAAGCCTTAGCCTAACCCTTGTCAATGTCTAAATGGTTGGTTGCTAGTCACCTGGTATGAGAAGATTGTTTAGATGATTATGAGTGGTCGCACCTTGTCAGAGAAAAGTTCTGAGTTGATTAAAAAAAAGATATGTATTAGCCAATGTGCTATGCTCGAAGAAAAGTTGTTATGGCGAATCAAAGCGAAGAGTTGTGGAAATCCGAAGAAAAGAAAATGAAGCTATAGTCATTTATTAGTTTGCGGATTGTTTGGTAACTAGCAACATGGGTATTAGACTTGATTCTATTTTTCTTTTAACACCAATTTTCATTAACATTCCTATGCCTTATCCATACCCTTAACCCTAAGCCTAACATTTCAACCCGAATAAAAGTCCTCTTTAGATGTTTTTGCTTGGTGCTCATGCCACATCAGTGGAGTTTTGTTTCTTGTACAAGCCTATGGTAATAATCTAATCATGACTGAGCAATGAGTGTGATTTATCTTATTACTCCACTAAAAATTGAGTGATTGAGTGAATTATATTTCGTTCCTTTTTTGTGAGGTATTTTGAAATGTTAATCATGCAAAAAAATCGTTGGATATTGTCAAACATCTTAAAATTTCACCCTTAAAAGCTAAATGGATGAATCTTCTCTCGTACTTGTACTTGGTGGATTCGCATCATATTTTTCGTAATCATAATTTTGTACCAGTGGATATTTTATTTTCTAGATTTGCTTGAGGGCAAGCAAAGTTTAAGTGTGGGGGAATTTGATAACATTTCAGTTTTACATGTTTTCGAGAACGTTATGTGTGCTTTTGTATATGTTATTTGGTTATATTCATATGATTTTAGTGCTTAATCACATCAAAAGATGTTTGTCTAGTATTTATAACCAAGTGTAGGGAAACGGAAGAAAAAGTTAAAGAATGTTCAATAAAGGAAGATTTCCGTTTCAGTGAAGCATGTCAAGCACAAGTCAGCATTTCAAGTATCGTTGAAGATCAAGATGATTGAATAACTAGCTCTACAAGTTAGAATCAAGCAAAAGATCGATTTTCCATCACTCAGGAAGACCAGCCGATCGGTCGCAACGCGTAACCGATTCGGCTGGAATGTGGTCAAAAGATGCCCCATGAAGCAAAACCAGCCGATCGGTCGCTGTCCGCAACTGATTCGGCTAGGTTAATACAAGAAGACCAACCGGATCGGTTGGACAAGCGACCGATCTGGCTGGAGGTTCTGGTTCTGCTATTTCTTCATCATTAAGCTTCCTTATTGTTTCCAAACGATTCTAGGTCCTTCCCTTGGTGTATTCTAGTCCCTTCCTAACTCCTTAGAGGCCAAGTTCAGCAATTAATACCCTAAGCCTTGGAACTAGTATAAATAGAGACCACTTGTGAGCATTTGAGATACACGCTTCAATACAACTCTCTACTCATTAAACACAAAGCTCTTAGCTCTCAAATTCGTCTTTAAAAGTCCAGGAAAGTTTGGAGTTCCAGAAGTCCAACATTTGGAGGTCAAACCCCCAAGAATTCTACCCCAATACTTTAGGAATCATTACTTCACCATTTGTAATCTTATTCCAAGCATTGTAAGACTCTTAATCATGTTTTCTAATGTTCAAAGTTGTGAGTTTATGCTTATGATTGCTATGAGTGGCTAGTTTCTTTATACACTTGCTTAAATGAGGTTGATTATCATGTGATTAGTTTATGATTGTGTTAACATGTTTTAATTCAATTTCAAGTTGATTCTAAGATCCAATTGTGCTAAAGTTTCATAGTGGCATTTGTTAATCATGTTTGACTAGTTGATAGTAATCGTAGAGGTCGAAAGAACTTATTGTTATTCAACTACTTATAATCATTTTGTCTATGGATGATTGTTTTTACCCATTATTCTTGGTTAAACAAAGAAACTAAAGTGTGGTTGTAATAAGAACGGTTTTTGATTATCAAATTGGATTGATTGGAAACATCTAAAAGGTCATAAGATTAGTTGTTTACAATCAATTGTAACATTTTGTCTATAATCGGTTACCTTTTGTATTGACCATTTCTTAAGCAAATTTGATAAGGCAAATGGATGTTTTTGTGTTTAAGTTTGTGAAAGTTAACTTATGAAGTTTGAATTGATCTTGAATTGATTGGTTAAACTTAATGCTTGTTTTTATGAACTAAAATCTTGACGAAGGTTTAACTTGTAAGAACAATAGATTAGTACACCAACTAATAATCATAACCAACATATTAAGAGGTTAACACAATCATACTAATCAAGGATAAGAAACTAGTTTAAGCATGTGTAATTTTTAATCATCTAAATTTCATTATATCTAATCTCGTTGTTATTTGCTTTTGGATTGCCTTAAATGATTTAGACTTGTTAATCAGATTCACTCAAATCCCTGCGAACGATCCCGACTTACCTTCAAAATCTTTCTATAACGGATGAGTGCACTTGCTCGTATGTGTTATTGGTAAAATTGATATATCATCTTTTATAAATTTAAAACTTGTACACACGTAGCATATCACTCCCTCATAAACTGGTCCATGATTTCGAATCGAACTTCTGCTCCAATAGCCGGCTTAACGAGCGCCGGGCCTTGCTAATCCTGAGTCATAGCAAGGTACTCCTCGAGAGTGAGGTTATCAATGTTCACAACTGCCATGGTACCTGAAACTTAAAAAAGATCATGAGAAAACAAAAATTAAATAAACAAAAACAAAAATAAAAGACTTAACAAAAAATTCTAATATAGCTCCCTGGCAGCGGCGCCAAAATTCTAATGCAGGTATTCCGACCAGGATTTAATATTTATAGTTCTCGTCTACCTAAGATCTACCTAATGCACTAATGAGCAATGAACCTGATCGTGCGTAGTATCGAAGGTGGTAAAGCCGAGGTTGTTCCTAAGAGCTATGTGGATGAGGATCCTATTAAGTCTAAGTGTCACTTGTTTTAAATAGTTTTAAGGTTGAAATAATTAATTAAACTAAAGATAAGAAATAAAATGCGAAAAGTAAATTAAGGTTGTGAACAATGGTGAGAAAGTGTGCTAACCTAATTAATCATCCTTTCATGTAATGTCTATGTTTTCTAAATTACCTTCAATTGATTCAAGTGGGGGTTTAAGTTGCTAGGACAGCATTTGGTCAATTCGTCCTAACCTATCAACAAAGGTTCTTACCCGACGTCAAAGCCCTACCCTTTGGGGAGTCGAGGGTCTTAAGCAACCTAAGCCAAGTCATTAAGTACCCTACATGCAAGATTCAAAATAATGAGTGCCCGGGCGCTAGCATCTTAGACACTCATCCCTAACTTCTTAAGTTCGTCCATCCGAACGGTGATCCTTTGGTCAATTCGCACAAGAGAGAAAGGTAGTCAGTTGGTCAATTCTTACCAGCCCCTTCTCTACCTACTTACTTATGGTCAGTTGGTCAATTCTCCTAAGCAACTAGATATGACCGCACTTCAAAACTATCAAAGCTAGGGTAACTACCATCGAACTATGCATGCATAGACTAGAAACAATTTATGAAAGCATACAAACACAAATAAAACAATCAATGAATCATAACTAGGCTAGCACCAAGGGTGCTTAGCCGATCATATTAAAAGATACAATAAATTCAATGTTTAACATAATTGAAGACATGAATTAAAGTAAAAGATAGTAGTGATCACTAAAGCTTATCGGTATGGTGTGATTCCAACCTTGGAGATGGCTCCGTATGCTCCGTGTGATCTGCCCTTAGAACCCTCTTCACGTTCTCTGCCTTTGAGTTGTGAGTGAAAGATGTGAAATGCAGATTTTAGGGTTTGTATTTATAGGCCCGATCATAGTTATGGCGTATCTTAAGTTGCGAGTTACGCCGTAACTTAATTATCTTCAAAACAGAAGCCTCGTTAAGGTGACTACGGCGTAACATAAAGAATAGTTACGCTGTAATTGCAGCTCCGCCGAGTGTTGATGAGAGTTACGCCGTAACTAATACGTCCTCTTAACAGAAGGTTGTTACGTCTTAATGCTTGTGAGAATGTTACGACGTAGTTGATGGAGGTGCGAAACATTTCATGACCTAGATGATTACAGCGTAACTTTAGTTGAGAGTTACGCTGTAACTACAGTTGAGTTGGTCTTCTGTGACAAAATTCCAGCTACGACATGATTGAGAACATGAGTTATGCCGTAGCTTCTTCATAAATAACATACTAAGATAAAACCAATAGAAAAATCTCCAAATCTGCGTCTCTAAGCTACAATGCTCATATTTTACCTAGAAGTGAAATATAAAGGAATACAAGCATAAATCCATATAAATGACATAAAATATGAGCATAACCAGGGGAAATTGACACTAAAAAATCAGGATTATTTGATGTTATCACCTATTTTGAATTTAAAATAATTTTATGTTTTGTCATCAAAAAAAGGGGGATTGTTAAGACAAATAAACCATAAAAACGTTAATTTATATTTTACGATCTTCTTATGTTTTGTCGAAAATAATAGTAAAATCATTTTTATGACATTTTCATAAAATACATACTTTAAAACTAACAAGTTAAATGTAATATGTTAGTAAATAGAGTTGGACTATCCATAACCGATAACCCATGCTCATTACATCATGCATGACATCACAATGGGTAAAAACCATGACTCATGATCCAAAGTCCATGACCTATGACCCAAAGTCCATAATGTATGACCCAAAATGTCTATTACATAATGCATGACATCACATGACCTATAGTTCATAACCCATAACCCAAAACCTAGAATTGTAACCCAAAATCCAGACAGGACTGACCCAGTTGCCGGATCCCTTTGGGAAAGTATCTGGTGGATCCAGCTAATCAGAGGACAGTTTACATTTAAATATTTGGCAATTTCCTCATTTTTTCTCAACACTTTTAGACATATCTTCTATTTATATTCTTTCCTCTCTAACCTCAGATCCAAGGATCATCTATGTAGTTTTTTTCTCTTAGTGATTCTCTAGGTTCCGCTTAAAGGCGAGATCATGATGATTAGTATAGAAGACTTGCAAGCTTGAAAACATCGGTTGCTAGACTTCATCATCATCACAAGATCAAGGAAAGTGTCTTTTGTTGTTGATTCCTCTCAAGTATGTCATATGTGTGGTGTGTTAACTAGTGGTGATTGGATTAGTTCCTCCATTGTAAAGGAACTTGGTATCTAGCCTTGTACCAAAGAATTGTAGGCGACGTAGGTTTGGTTCTACCTTTTGGAAGAACCCGGTATCTAGCCTTGTACCGGATAAAGTGTAGACGACGTAGGTTTGGTTCTACCTTGTGGAAGAAACCGGTATTTAGCTTTGTACCGGATAAATTGTAAGTGATGTTGTGAAGGCTTCTCCGCCAGGATAAGGAGCTTGTGGTGTGTAGTGTTTACGAACTCTCGAGTTGGGTACTCGGGGAGTGGAGTAGGGTAAGGAAGGTGACCTTAAAGCCGAACCACTATAAATACTTGTGTTATGTTGTGTCTTTCTTTAATCTCGTAATATTGTTTATTCACTATCAATATCCAAACACACCAAAATAGATTGACATAAGTCATTTTATAATGAAGTTTTAATTTGAAAAACTATTCAACCCCCTTCTAGTTTTTTACAAAGAAGTTACACGAATAAGAAGGCTTGGGGGGGTTTTTTGTTTTATTCCTCACGTGACAAGGTTTAATACAAAGGTGACAAGGGAATTTTGATTTTTTTATTGTTTATAAGGAAGTCAAAGTTTGTGTTTAATCGTTATCGTTAAAAACCAACTTCAATAGTTTCATTTAGATATATTTGCTAGTTCGATAAAACTTGAAGGTTATTTGTTGTTGCGGGTTTCTTATGGTATTATCATGTTATCTCAATTGTCCTAAAATACATTGGATGACCGAGATATTTAAGTGCATTTCAGTTGATGGCCTTGTACCTTGGTTTCTTGGATCTTGTACATTGGATATCTAGTCACTATCTATAGTTAGCCTTGGTAAGGTAACTATGAGTAGTGGTTGCATTGTCCATTGTATTTGGTGAAAAGTTATTCATAAAGTAGGTTTCCTACTGAGAAGCGTAAATAAACTTGGTGGGTAGTGCATGATGCTAGGAATAGAGATTTGTGAAAAATGAATTTTTTTGATCCTAGAAATGCACTGCCATTAGAGGTTTGGTTTGTTTCACATGGGGTGATCTATTTGTGTTAATGAAGCCTGTCTTCTTCATGAGTTATGCTATACTAGTGAGACTGTAGCTGTTGTTTGAGCTTAACTTATGAAGTTATGCAGGAAATGTAGTTAATGCATAAGTGTCTCTCCTTTGGTGAGTCTAAGTATAGCTATAACCTTCATGATGATGCCTTACAATGGGTTCTATAGATCACTTAAAAGTAGAGGAAGCATTTTAATGATCTATTTAGGACTTTTTGTTTAAGAAAAAGTAGTCATGAGGTTAGAGTTTTAAGGGAATATTTGGTGAACATGGATTGTTTGGGTTAGTCTTAGGGCCTGTTTGGTTTGTAGGTGGGTTTAGGATTTGGATTTGGATTTGAATTAGGATTAGGATTTGGATTTGGATTTGATATAGGAGAGAGAAAATATATTAATAAATAGATAATTTATTTAAAAAAAATTATATATACATTTAATTATATATTAAAAAAATGAATGTGAGATAATATTGGTAATGGGGTCCATGTATTTTGAAAAAGACAAAAAGAAACCAGGTAATTTTGTTTTGATACCAGTCATCAAGCTAACGATTAAAAAGAATCACTTGATTCTCATTTCAGGGACCCACGTAACAAACCAAACAGACATCTTTCTAATTTCTTTCAATGAAACCACACCACGCCCCTCAACCAAACTGCACCTTAATGTAGTATGCTTGATAGTATAGACTGCTGGTTTGTATTTTCAGCACTTGTATTTTAACTGATTCAATCATGTTATATGAGGAAGTTTGGGCCTGTTCAAAGTTTCTTTTCTTATCTGTTGTATAAACTCTTGCGTTTTAATATATTTTAATATATATTCACCAGTGGGCACCAAAAACCATCCATTTTATATCAAAATAACCACTAACATCTCATAAAACACATAATGCACGCCTAAAAACACACAATATCTAAACACCACCATAAGATCTCTGGGATTTGTCATTACAACAACCACCACCTTCGCCGAAATCAACACCATCGTTGGAATTACCACAATCTAAACACCGCTACCACAACCACCATCGAATTTGACGACATAACCATTGCAACTTATGGCCATTGCCGGAATCCGTTGACCAGAGTCGGCCACCGCCGCTCATTTTCGAATTCCCTACACCACTTTCCATCTTTATGGTCTATATTCGATGATATAGTTTTAATATCAACTTTTGTTAGATCTAAGAATTTTTGTTATAATTGATGATGTTGTATATATTCGAACTTTAGTGATTTTGATTAGTTTTGATGTACATGGAATTTTATTAATCTATTATAGATGAAATAATAGGTTGGTTTATTTGATTTGAATTAAAGTAGAAGAAGAAACGTAGAACAAGAAGAATGAGACTAATTTCTTTTCATTTTTAGGAAAACTAAAAGTAAGTGTCAAAATGATAAGCCTGCAAATTGAAGTCAAAATTTCTCCCCAGTATTTAGAGCTTTGCCAGCTCCACTCTTAATTAACCAACTTTCATTACCCTATTCTTTAGTTTGTAGTTTCGTAAGATGAGTTATTTTTTAGTTTCTACTTTTTTAGCTTGCACGTAACTTTTATACAACTACTTATTTAGTTTGTAATTTTTATAAAAAGAGTTGTTTATTATATGCGTTTTTTATCAATAAAACGTTGCTCATCAATAAAAAGTGTTGCTTATCAATTAAAAGAGTTATTAATCAGTTTTTGCTGAACATCATAATGTTCATTAGTTTTTTGAAAAAAGATTATATTGTTCGTTAGTTTTTCAGTTTTCTAAAAAACTCACATTATTCATCAGTTCATTAGTTTTCTAAAAAAATAAATCACGTTGTTAATTAGTTTTCTAATAAAAATCACAATGTTCATCAGTTAGCCTTGTTTATCAATTAGTCTTGTTCATAAGTTAGATCACGTTATTCATCAGTTCATGAGTTTTCTAAATAACATTACGTTATTTATCAGTTTATTATTTTTCTAGAAAAAATCACAATATTCATAAGTTCATCTTGTTCATCAGTTAGATCACGTTGTTGATCAGTTTTTAAAAAAAAGAAAGGTTATTCATCAGTTCATCCGTTTTTTTTTAAATAACAATGTTCATCAGTTAGGTCACAATGTTCATCAGTTAGGTCACAATGGTCATCAGTTCATCATTTATTCTTGTTCATCAGTTAGTCTTGTTCACTAAATATGTTTAAAACATCATTTTCAAATGAGATATCTCACTAATATCATATCGGAATTGAGCGCAAATTTCTGGGAAAAACGGCAAAAAATCTACAACATTCATGTTTTAAGTTTTGCGTAATTAAGCTTTAAGTTAGACAAAATTAAGGCCAAAGATGCCGAAATTTTTAAAAAAATCAATACCTACTTAAAATCAAAAAAGAAAAAAGGTTTCGATTTATATATCAAAATTCATACCAAAATAAAAAGAATTAAATTCTAGAAATTATGATGAAATTGATTTTTTGTAAAAATTTATCACTTGAAAGTTATGACAATTTTAAGTTTGAAAGTGAAATTAAAAAACGGGCCAAATGACCAAAGTGACATTTGACCAAAAGTTTTTAAAAAGGGGAGGGACGAGTATAAGTTTAGTGGGACACGCGTCACAATAAAAATGACTTTTTAGACTTTGTAAATTTGTTGTTTTTTATTTGAACCCAACTTTTGTATGATATTGTGTGTATCATATCAAGATATCAGATTATTCCTTTTATCGGACGGGCAACTAATTGTTTCATTTATATATGACAATTTTATGACAAATGTATTAGAAAGGTTGCCTAAATTTATCACCTTTAGAAGTGAAGAATAATTATAACATCACCGGTGTTATCCGGTGCCATTCGACTATTTTCAAGCTTACAATGATTCCACGACAAAATGATGAAAGTTGAGCTATTAAACAGAGTTAACAAATAGAGGTAGTTATGTTCAACGTCAACACGGAGAAGAACAATATGATCAATATATAGCAAAAAAGTGACCTCTTAATTTTGGTAACCGTTGGCTATTAAAAAAGGTAAAAAAACAAATAAATAATATTAGCAAAAAGTGACCTCTTAATTTTGGTAACCGTTGGCTATTAAAAAAGGTAAAAAAACAAATAAATAAATTAAACACTTGATTTTACATTTTAAATAATTAAATACCTAACACAAACCACAATTCAAACCCTATTTATCTTATTATTTTATACACTTTCATCAACTTGTGTTCGCTTCCACACACCGTCAATGAAATTAAAGCTTTGGTTCAGAAACAAATCGACGAGGATAAAGCTCATAGCTAGTTCTTATGAACTTAGCCATGGAATTTGAAAATGCATCTGTAGCTAAAGAAGATTTGAGGAAAGCGTACGAGGAATGCAGTGACATTCCACAAGAGAAACGCGCTTTGATCGACGGTTATTTGAATCAAGCATCTGATTTCGATTACGAGATGCATAATGCTTTGTTTATAAATGCGGGAAAAATAGAACTACAAACGAATTATAAATTTGTTTGGATGCATTTTAAAAATAAGTAGGAGTATTGTGTGTTTGTATTGTTTTTTAAATTTCGTATTGTAACGGTTATTTTTATTTAAATGAATTGAAATTTATTTTCAAGTATGAAGAACCAAAATAGAATACGAACTTTTATTCATTACACAAGCAAAGCAGAATACGACATTTAAATGAAAATAAAAACTACGACAAAGAGAATAAAACACATAAGTTCTTCAGCTATAGATTAATCTGAATCAGGATACTCCCCGAATGCAGAATCATAATCAGGATACTCCCCAAATTCCAACCTGAAATAGTCATCATCAGCTTGTTCTTTCCTATGTTTCTCATCCAACTCTTGTTGACGCCTTGCTTTTTTTGCATCAACCTTTGCTTGTTCTTCCATGAATTCTCTTAATGCCTCTTCATCTAGAAGAAGTTGCTCTTCTTGTTCCTTAGTAATAAATCCATCGGCTTTTTCATAACTTTCAGTTTCATATTCATCACTTGTTTCCTCAACCGTTGGAAATGAAGAATCAGTTGACATGGATTGTTGCATATGTTGTTGTGATGATGAACCGTAGTCGAGGTTTGGGGGGGGGGAGTATTTCCAAGAATAAACGTTTCTTCGGGTGTCGGGGAATTTTTTTCGAGAGTGTTTTCTTGAGACATTTTTGTATAAAATGGTGAAGTTGAGAGATGTTGTGTGTGCGAGATGTGTTTTTTTGTTGAAAATGTAGTGGATACTAACTCACGACGAATATATTAACATGAGTACCTTTGCAAATGATTTTGATTGTGAATCATCTACAGGCTAAAACTTTTTTGTAACTTACGGTCCAATTACTTGTGAGATTTTCAATATAGAAGTTATGTGATTCTAGCATTTCTCATTAATATTAAAGGGTTACACCCATAGATCAAAATATCACAATGTCTTGGCTTGTCTATGAAGGGAACACGTTAAGTTACAGAAGGTTTAATTGTATCACGATACGAACATCTAAAGAAGTTATATAATTCTGGAACTTTAAAAGGACACTACTCACTTTGCAGTTTTTTTAAATGAATGTAAAGTGAACTTCAGGTAATTTTATATTAGGAGTACTTTCAAATAAAAATATCATGAAACGCGAACGAAATAATATAGTGTATTGGAATGCCAAGTAGAATATAGAACAACCACATGGATGCATCAATCTGAAAATACAATATGAATCATGTAGAAGACGACGCATTCATGAGATGATCAACTATTTTCTCCAAGTTAACCATGGATGAACCCAAAGGAGAGGTACATGCCTCCTCGGCCTTCTTCTTCAAGTCAGCGACATTCTTCCTCATTTCATTCCCTTTTTCTCCGTTCATCAATTCAACCACTAGCTTTCGTACTTCATCACTTTTTACATCATTGTCAGTCTCCATGGCAACACCCCACTTGTTACAACACACCCAACAATTTGTTTGTTGGTCACCAGAAGAGGGCCAAGAAATCATTGGCACTCCACTCGAAATGCTTTCAATTGTGGAATTCCATCCGCTATGCGTTAAAAACCCTCCTATTGATGGGTGTTTTAGAACTTGTTCTTGGGGGCACCAACTAGCCAACAACCCTCTATCGTTTGTTTCTCTTAACAACTCAGCTGGAAGAATCGAAGAGTACTCACCAATAACAAGGTCGGAACGTATTATCCACAAGAATGAATAATTGCTTTTCGCAATGCCCCAGCCAAACTCGACAAGTTGCTGAGGTGTCATCACCGTAATACTACCAAAGTTAATGTAAATAACTGATGATGGTGCTTTTGAGTCAAGCCAACTCAAACAATCAGACTCTTCCTTCCAAAGGTTTGATTTTAGGGATGCTAAAGTTTTGTCAACAATTTTGTTCTCCAGTAAATTTAAAGGGCCAATTCCATAGCATGGAGGATATATTGAGGAAACCGCATCCAAAGCATCACGCTCTAGTTCATCAAAAGTGTTGAAGATAATAGCAGAAGCTGATTTTGCTCTTTCACTTTGTAACATTACCCATTTGGTCAGGTACTCGTCACCTGGGTTGCTATATCTAACAAAAGGGGGGATATCCTTAAGCCGTATGCCACTCATGGTTGGTACAAAATCTAGACCTGTATCCATATAACCATTTACTATGAAACTTGGATCTGTAGAACAAAGAGAAATGATGATATTAGCTTCAAATTGGCAACAAATTTAAATGTCACTTCGCTTATAATATACTAAATTGCATTTTTCGTCTATGCGATATGGATGGCGAATTTAAGAAGGATTTAGTTACAAAAGAAGGGGAAATTTCATTCTCAACTTTCAAAAAGAACATTAACGAACCTATCTAAAATTTTATTTGTATAACATATAATGAAGCAACATAATTCATGAACCATTTTCACTTTTTTTTTAACGGCAAGTTAGTACAATACTATCAGTTAGCGAGTCAGAGACTCGACGCATCTGAATGGGCAGAGCCCAACACTGATTCTTGCCTAGAAGGAAAACCAGTGAGGCTCGAAATTGAGACCTCATGGGAACAACCTCTCCAAAGCTCCTTAAGAGAGCTCAGGTGGCCAACTGAGCTAAGCCTAGTTGCTTTATTTATTTACTGGTTACCTTTTCTTCTTGTAAGACTATATAAATGTATTAAGAGAAATCCTAAATTCTCCTACCAAAACCTTCTACTTATCCTACTACTCACAAGATCCTAATAAGTGTCAGAACTGACGGTTTGAATGCAGAGAGAGAATGAGTGAAAAAATATATATAATATTATTGCGTGTAGGAAGATTAGTAAAAGAATATTGTATAGCTTTAACAATGCTCATGTATTAAACAAGTATATCACGGGCCATGCGTTGCAACGGCGATACATACATTTTTTATGACTAATTTCTTATATATCAATATAAAAACACTGAAATTTGAGGTTAAGAGCTTTGGTTAAATTTTAATCTATGTCATGGGTTGTCTTGCAAACTTATCACTTTTAAAAAATATATATATTAAATTAGTTAAGCGTAGGATGAGATACACGATTAATTTAATAAAAACTAGTAAGCAAACTTTTGTTAACAAGATGTCACACTGTCAAAAGTGATTTTCTTCTTAAGAAAAGCAGCAAAACAGAAAAAGTTACCAAACGTACACCCTCTTTGTCAACTGGTGACATTTCTAGTTGTAAGGGTACCGGCAACGCATGCGGTTTGCCTTCGGTATGCTTCCATGCCGCACGGTAACACCGTTGCCACCCGTGCGGTATGGAGCGGTGTGGTATGGAGAGCTGGGTTTGATGCCGAAACGGTTTGGAGAAAGGGGTTGCATGCTAAACTTAAACTTAAAAAAAATAATAAAAAAAAAAAAAATAATAAAAAATCCTATGTGACCGTTGCATGCTAAACTTTTAAAAAAAAAATTCCCGTTTATAAATAACACTTCATCTTCCTCACATTTTATTCCAAATCTCATCATTTTTACACACACAAATCAATTACAACACTAAAAAATGTCTTCATCATCCTCTTCTTCATCCAACGACGAATTAATTTTTAGAAGAGTCTTAGAACTAATTTTCTCCACGGTAGTACCTAGAAACCTATTTCGCTTTGCGCGATTCCATTGAAGACACCGCTAGCTCAAGCAATACTCGGGCGCAGTCTTTCACCCGCTTTCGTTTTAAAGCATTACAAACTCTAACGAATGACTATTTCGTCGAACGACCAAAGTTTCCCGACCGTGTTTTTCGTGAAAGATTTCGAATGAGTAAAAGCTTGTTTTTAAGAATTGTTGGTGATGTTGAAGCGAGATTTGAATGGTTTAAAGAGGACCAAGACGCAAGGGGAAAAAAAAGTTTCACGGCATTACAAAAATGCACACTGGCCATTCGGCAACTCGCAACGGGTGAACCTCCGGATAGATTTGATGACTATTTAAACATGCCACTAAGAACGTCCGTTTTTTTTTTTTTTTTTTTTTTTTTTTATATTTTTACTAATTTTAAATTCGGTTTTTTTTTTCTTTTTTTTTTTACTATTTAATATTTTGTAGGAGATTGCCTTGATCATTTTTACCTGGCGGTAATTGAATTATATGGTCGAGAGTTCTTACGAAGGCTGACAACCCATGAAGTTGCACGGTTATTCGAGGCACATGAAGAAAAACATCACATTCGGTAGCATTGATTGTACATATTTCGTTTGGCGAAATTGTCCTAGGCATTTGAAAGGCCAATATAAGAGAGGTGATCACCAATACCCGACTATTATGCTTGGCCGTCGCTTCAAATGATTTGTAGATTTGGCATTCGTTTTTGGTCCTCCGGTGCAAACAACGACATCAATGTTTTGAATCAATCTCGGTTGTATCTTATTGAAGCGAAATGGAGCAGCGCCAAACGGTTCATTTACTATAAATGGATGGCTTTACAAACGTGGATATTATATTGTTGGATGGAATCTATCCCACGTATTCAACGTTTGTTAAAGCATATAAGTTTCCCACCCGAGAAGGAAAGAGATTCAAGAAGCTATAAGAGTGCAAGAAAGGATGTCGAACGAGCTTTTAGGCGTCTTAGGGTAAAATGGATGATTCTCAGTCGTCCTCTACGGGCTATGTCGGTCGAAAAGAATCGACTCCTCGTTTATACGTGTATTATATTATGCAATATGATTTTAAAAGACGAAGAGATGACAATATCACCGGTTCATATAATGGATCGGTAGGTAGCTTGGGTTCTGATGAAAGACTACGTGAGTTAATCGAAGAAGATATCCATAATCGTCTACGATATGATCTTACGGAGCATGTTGCGGCTCTAGACTTAGCATACCTCGATGACTAGTATAATTTTCTTTTTATTTCAACGGGTGATGTAATTTTCTTTTTTTTTAAGTATTATGTAATTTTTTTTATTATTAATAAAATAATATGTTTTTATTTAATTGTTTAATATAATTATGAATTTAAAAAAAAAAAAAAAAAAAAAAAAAAATGAGTGAGGTACGGAATGACCATTGCCACTAAAAAACTATGGTGAGGTATGAGATTAGGTGGAATGATATTATTGGTGGGTGGTGAGGTATGGTGAGGTATGGTGTGGCATGGTTGCCACCACCCTAAGTTCATCATTTTTGCCGTTGATATCTTGAACATACTTTAAGAAATCTATACCTTAGACATATGATTGGAGTGATGATACATGGGTCTAATTAAATGGACTTAAAAAATGATTTAATGCTTAATTGAGTTATTAAGCATTAAGTCACTCTTTTAAGCCCATTTAATTAGACCCTTTATCTTTTATATAATAAAGGAATTACATCATTCCGGAGTAATTTTGTCAATTCATTCTTATTGAAAAATCAATTGGGCCAATATGAGAGCTCGATTTTGCCACGTAAGCAAAATCGTGTGATGTGATTGGTTAATAAAAGTCAAAATTAAATTGATTTTGGTCAAACTTTAAATAAATTTGGTAGAGAAATTTGGTTGATAAAAAAAACAAATAAAAATATATGTGTTAAATTTGTGAAAACAAAAACTTAAAAAAAGATGAGGTAATTAATAAAACTTTAGTGGTTGAATTATTTAAAAATTTGAGAGTTAGGTGTAATATTATAAGCCTCCATGTTTTTTAATAAGTTTGGATTATAACAAATACCCCCCTATACTTTATACCCTTTATACTTTATATCTTAAAAAACAAAATGTATATGTTGTTTTAAAACAACAACATATAAATTTGCATAAGAATATAAGTATCATTTTTTTAATATATACGTTTAATAAGGAATCATTTATTTCATTTTTAAAAGTTTAACCTATGTGGATACGAGTTTACATTTTAAATACGGTTAAATTCATCGAAAGCGGACTATAATTATCAAATTAAGACGGGTTCTTTAATATAAAATAAATTTACACGATTGTCTTATAACAATGAATCAACTAATTTTATTTATTTATATAAGGATATCTGAAAATCATTTTTAAAAACTTTAAGAAGTATCTTTAACTTTATCAGCCTTCGTTATGTCTTTATCAAATCGTCGTGTATACAACGTAATGTCACCTAAATAAAATTAAATATTGAGTTATCTAACATAAATTTTACAAATATTTTATCAAATTTTAATGGATATTAATGATAATGAAAACTCATGCGTAAGTATTAGTTGTCTTATATCACAATTTTCATGGGTAAATTCTTATATATGTATATCTTGAACTAAAATGTTAAAATAAATTTGATTTATGAACTTCATGAAAGACTAAACTTATAACTATATAATTATACGCAATTACCTTTAAAGACACAATATTTAGTATTAATAAAGAATATTTTTTTTTGGTCAAAACCCCGTGCATGCACGGGAATTATACCTAGTATTCTAACAGTTAGACCTACAAATAGACATACCTTATGTACACATTCAATTTTTGAAATACGCCATTTCTCTCTGCTCATATTCCTTAATCATTTTTAAAATACACCAATCACATTTATAGGTCTCTTTAATATAATAATGGGACATTTTTCATTTTCAAAAAAAAAAACTTATCTCGTTTTTATCCCGAATATACCATACGATTAGTCTCCAAGAAAGGCATCCAATATATGCCAATAAGTTTGTACTTTAGCTAAGTTGTAGGGTCTCACTCTGAATTTAGTCTTTGTCTTACAATATTAAATTACCTTTGAATTTTGCACGATTTAATATATGATATTTAAGATCTTTTAAACCATTACAAAATAAATTAAGAAATTATTATATTACAATACTTTCAGATTAAATCGCAAGGTTTTGAAATTTTTTGATTTTGATTATCCTGAAAAAAAATTAAATTTTTATACTCTGCCGCAACATAAGATTCTGAATAAAGAATAAAGGCTTAAAGAATACTAAGTTATTCTTTTTCATGATAACAATGTATAAATTATTTAAGAATTTTAGATATGAAGACTTAACAAATTACAGTAAAACCTTCATAAATTAATAATGTTGGGACCGTGATATTTTATTAATTTAGCGACATATTATTATATCGATAAATTAATAATTATTAATTTAAAGAAGTTTTCGTACAACCTTTATATTTTCAAGTCCAATGTACTAGTTAAAATGTATACTAGTTAATGATGAAAAATAAATTAAAAAAACAAGTTTCAATTAACGTTTTATGAATTCACATTCACAATATAATTGAATTTGTCAAGTTATATGCTTTTGAATAAGTAAAAAGTTAGTTTCTTTAGGATAAGTTTCAATTACATATCGCCTTAATTGAATTAATTGATTTTGTACAAGTTCCAATTATGTATGAACTTTATATATATATGAAAAGGGTAAAAGCCATAAAATAACAACGTACTTTTCAAAATTTTCCGACTTGAAACACTTACCTTTTTATCACTTCTTCACGTGAACTTTCAAATTTGTTCGACTTCACCCATATGACCCTTTATATTAAAATAATAACTAAAATGACTATATTACCCTCGGCATATGGGTGAAGTTAAACAAATTTTAAAGTTCGTTTAATCAACAAATTTTAAAGAATCAAAGGTAATATAATCATTTCGGTTATTATTTTAATATAAATAAATTCATATGGATGAAATCGAACAAATTTTGAAAGTTCGTTGGTGAAGTAAGATAATAAAAATAAGTGTTCAAGTCGACAAAATTTGAAAAGACATTGTTATTTTATGAACTTTACCCATATGAAAAATTAAGTACATAATTATTAATTTATAGTTTCGTTGGGACTAATATATATACTGGGGTTTTAAAAAAATTATTATCTTATTATTTTATCGATTGGGTTAATTAGACTCATTCCAAGTTGGGACTAGACAAATTATTAAATTTATCGAGGTTATTAATTTAGCGAGTATTAATTTATAGAGGTTTTACTGTAGATAAATAATATGTTGTTTGCTATGCATGTAAAAGTAAAAGTAAAAATCTTATTACCTTTAATGGGCATCAAACCCTTCTCCAAAAGAATTGGATATTGATCGAAACATATTAATGAACTTGCTCCACACGTGTAAAATAAAAACTCCGGGATATTAAATTCCTTGGCAGCAGCGAGGGTGAAGCCCGTATGAAAGTCGGACACTATGCAAGTCACTGGTGAATAACATTCACTTTGGCAATGAGGGATTTAAATGAATCCAAACACTCTTCATCCAATGACTTTGCAAGAGATATTACATCTTGGGTAGCATCAAGGTTTTCTGGCGTCGGAAGGCCATCAGGAATGGTCTCAAATCGAAAGGAAGGCAAGCCACGTAATGAGTCGGACCCTTGTGACCTAAGGAGGCGTTGGTGGTTAAATTCGGTGTTGACAAAAGTGATATCGAAGCCTTTCGAATGAAGGATTTTGGCAAGTTTTAGCATGGGATTAATGTGGCCTTGAAACGGGGCTGGCATGCATATTGCATGTGGCTTCTTCTCTTGCTTTGATTCCATGAAGAAAGTGTATCAATATATGTCTTATCACTAGATTGAGATATATCAAATTAGGAAACATTCAACCAATGTTTTATAGGCTAAGGCCATGGGTGTGGGGCTGGACTACTTTACTTATCTCATTAGTCATACACTCATACGTCAGATTTTTTTGACTCAGTTTTTCTTAGCTGTTTATAGTTTTAAATTTAAAGCAATGATTGTTGGATGCATGATTTTCAAAAGGGGGCAAGTTATTTGGACCCTCTTATGGAGGGTTTCCATCATTGCACACATCGATGATTTATACGATGTGTATCGCGGGTTGTTTAATTTAATCAAACCATTCTTGATATGATAACTTAAAGAGGGTACGTATAGCACATCACTTTCCAAAGCACGAGGAAGAAGCCAAAACATTTAAGCAAGTGAGTCTGTGATATCTAATATCGACCGCTAGTATATGCGGTCCTAGTTCACCGTTATGTATAGACAAAATAAGCAAAGTTCTCCCGTGTAAAAATCCTGAATACCATATCCTAGGGTGGGGTTATTCATAGGGTAGCTATAATTTTAGTCATACGGGGTCTACCCCTTAGACGTGGGCCTCTCCTCCTTTTGTCCTCCCTCTCTCTCTCACATGCAATTTTTTTTTTTAATTTAATTGTGTAGTGTTTAGGTATATGTATAGTGTATTTATTTGTGTAGTGTTTTTATATGTATAGTGTTTTTAATTGTGTAGTGTTTTTATATGGTATTTATTTTCGTTCTTTTATAAACTTTTTTATAAATTTTTATAAACTTTTTATAAACTTTTTTATAAACTTTTTTATAAACTTATTTTATAAACTTTTATAAACTTTTTATTAACTTTTTTATAAACTTTTTATAAACTTTTATAAACTTTTTATAAAAGTTTATAAAAAATTTATAAAAAGTTTATAAAAAGTTTATAAAAAATTTATAAAAAGTTTATAAAAAGTAACGTCAAAAATAAATACAATATAAAAACACTACACAATTAAAAACACTATACATATAAAAACACTACACATATAAAAACACTACACAAATAAATACAATATACATATACCTAAACACTACACAATTAAATTAAGTGGGAGCGACAATTTTTACGACCAGGTTTTTTTGAAAAACGATAATGATTCCCGGTGTAAAACAAAAAAGTAATGCTTATGAGAATTTTTTTTTGATTAATAGCTAAATCAACATAATATGAGATGTGTTATGACGGCTAAAGCTTTTGTTTTCTAAGATTTGTGATTTGGATTAGTTAAAAAGACTATTAAAATGAAGTAAAACGGAAGAAAGTAAATAAATCTGGGTACAGTCAACGGCGAGTAGTCGATGACCAGTGGACAACGATTTTGCGATGGGTTGAATCTAAAGCTCCAGTACCATGTAAAATAGCAAATAAGTCTTTTATTGAATTGTGTTTGTGATTACATAATAAAGATCGTATATGTATTTATATTAAATACATAGCTTAATTAACAAATTTAAACCCTAAACCTGATGAACCCAAACTCACAATTAAGTTTGAGCCAACTAATTTAGTCATATCATCTAACGTATGCAGTCATTCAATTGCTTTTCTTTTGTGGAGTAAATTGCAAATTATGTCCCTAACGTTTGCCATTTTTGCGAAAAATGTCCATAATTTTAAAAATTTACGAGCTGTGACCATTAGGTGTTACTGTAGGTGTTACTCTAGTTGCAAAATCCCGTTTTTTGCTAGACCTCGTTACTAAAACCCGTTAGTCAAAGTCAAAGGGCATGTGAAACGATTAATTTACCCTCGTCTTCTTCGTCACTCAAGAACATAAAAACATTACCCAGATTTTGCTCAAGTTTTTTAAAGATTGACACCAAGAACATAAAACAACTTGTTTTAAATCTCATTTCAAATCGTTAACACCCACTAGTGATTCAAGTATGCAACAACTAGTGGTTCAAGTATGCAACCACAACTCTCGTCTTATTTCTTCATAAATTTTCTTTTTATTTCAGTTTTTGTAATAAACGTAAAAAAACATCATTAAAATATTTGCGCAGGAAGATCTCATCTCAGTAAAAAAAACATCATATAAAATATTTGCACAAATGAAATGTTTTGTGTTGTTTGAGGAAGATATGGGTAGTGTTAATACAAATAAGCTGTAAAAACGTTTATTTATATTTTATGATCTTCTAATGTTTTGTCGATAACAAAACGTAAAATCATTTTAACGAAACAAATAAAATACGTAAATGGTTTGAGCCAATAGCTTACTAACACACTTACGTTTTCACATAAAACACAAAACAAGTAATAGTGTTTTCGTGATTTAGTGATGCATATGTACAACAACTAGTGTTTATATATTGGGTAGATATATACATAATTAGTATGTATTGTAATTGGTAATACAATGGGTAGAAGTTTAAGTATTTGACCCATTGACTAAATACATTGAATGTAGTTAGGTAAAACCCAAAGTCCATGTCCAATACCCATGGAGCATAACCCATAACCCATTGCAAGACATCATGCATAAGTCATAATGGGTACTATCCATGACCCATGGAGCTAACCCATGACCCATGGACTAGATGCATTTAGTAGATACATTGTATCTACTTGGATACCCATGGTCCAAAGTCTAGGACCCATGACCCATAAACCATGACCCATGACCCAAAACCCATAGGCAAAGAGGAGCGTCCCTCTGTAAGGGATCCGTGGAACAATAGCTTATTTTCTTCTATAAATAGTGAGCCACTTCTTCATTTTGCTAGGCCACTCCTACACATACTTTCACCTAGTATTGTAAACATTCTAACCTCAGATCCAAAGGATCTCTCTATCTAGTTTATATTTGTTTTTTTTGTGATTCTCTAGGTTCCTCTTAAAGGCGAGATCACCACCTCTTGAAGTCAAGCAAGCTCAAGTCCATGAGTTGCCATGCTTCGTCATCATCAAGACTACTGATGTTATCTTGTTGATAGTCATTTCTTCTTCCAAAGAAGTGTTGTGTTGATAGCATTAGTGAAAGGTGCCCAAGGTTCGTGAATGATGTCAAAGGTTCGTATAGAAGACATATGTGAAAGATGTATAAAGGATCAAGTTGAAGGCATTAGTGAAAGGTGTCAAAGATCCGTGTCAAAGGCATTAGTGAAAGGTGCCTACGTGTCGTGTCAAAGGCATTAGTGAAAGGTGCCGAATGTCTGTGTCAAAGGCATTAGTGAAAGATGCCAAGGATGTATAATCGATATGGTGAATCGATGTACTAATAGAGATACGTTGTTTCCAAGGATATTGATATCCTTGATAATGTTGTAATAAGGAGTGGGTCTCCTTTTGGGATAGGTGTTGTGTAGTGTTGGGTAGTAGTTTCTCCTTTGTAATGGAACTCGATGATCAGCCTTGCACTGGGATAAAGTGTAGGCGACGTTGTGATAGGTGTGGTTCTACCTTGTGGAAGAACCCGGTGTCTAGCCTTGTACCGGAAAAAGAGTAGGCGACGTTGTGAAGGCTTCTCCGCTATAAGGAGTTGTGTCGTGTAGTGATTATAAACTCTCGAGTAGGTGACTCGGGGAGTGGAGTAGGGCAAGGAAGGTGTCCTTGTAGCCGAACCACTATAAACACTCGTGTCGTGGTTATGTGTTTCTTACTCTTTATCTTTCCATTACACATTTACATATCTATCTATCAATGTCCAACATACACATCTAATAGATTGTACATAAGCCGATCTAAATATTTTAAAACGGAGTTTTAATCGGTAAAACTATTCAACCCCCCTTCTAGTTTTCCACAATTGGTATCAGAGCTACGTTACTAAGTTTATTAGAGTATGTTGTACTTTAAAACTTGACACGATCCGTGTATGTTTGAAAACTACAAAGAAGGAAATCTTTTAAAACAAATTGTTTCTTTTATGTTGGATAATGATAGATTATTCTAACATTTTCTTTTCAAGAAATCTTCATGCTAGGATCTCTCTAAAGTCTTCATTTCTATTCAAAGAAAAATGAAGTCAACTTTCAAGGAAGAACCTAAAAGTAATCGCAACCTACTTATTCTAAGTACAACAGATTACTTTAAAAGCTCATGAAGTATTTCGGTTTTATGGTTTCCATAAACCATATCAAAATTTTAGAGGTATGTTTACTTATCCACAAATTAGCTAGTTTACGTTTACATAGATATGTTGATATTATTTTTTAGACGTTAATAATTGCTAGTCTCTAAAAAGTCTCTTTTCGCCACTTTCCCGACTTACTCATCAACGGGAATAGTATTCCTCCTTGACTTTCTAAAAGATCGTCAACCTAACGCCGCCGTCACAAATAGATCCTTGATAATTAACTTATCAAATCCCGTTGACCAAACATTTATTCAATTATGAACCTCAAAGCTATTTTTGTTCCATAAGCTAGTGTATAACTTATCACAAAAATAACACCAAACACTCTTTTTTGTGCAGAGTAGCCGGATCCCACAAGTTGTACTAGCCGGATCCCAATTACAAGGGATCCGGGGGAACCGTGTGACAGAAACCAACCATACGTTTCCTTAAAACCAATTCTGCTCATTTTCCTCTCCTCACAAAACACAAAAATGACCCAATTGCTGCTTTCATCTCCATAGGGCTTCATATCCTCAAGCATCTTCTTCTAGAACATCATTGTAAGTAATTACACTCATAAGTTCTAATCTTCATCATCCTCATCCTAGGGTTTATGGTTTTCAATTTTTTTTAATAAATTGATGAAATTAGGTTTGCAAAATTGATCACTAGAAAAGGTTTTCACATAACTAAGATTCCATTGTGCTTACAACATTATTAATACAAATCACAACCATAAACCAATCTCAAAAAATCTTACCTAATTGGAATATTTGTTTTTCTAGGACCAACCATGCCTAAAGCTACCCAACAAGACCACCATCATACCGTTCACTACCTAACTAAATATTATCGAAAAGAGGGGTTTTCAAAAACCGATCGTAAAATCTTCAAAAGACTTGAAAAACGACTTATCCACGAAGGTCGTGTGGTCAAGGAATGTTTCCTTGAAAATACCGACATTCTTCAAGTCTTATCGGCAATCAACTTTGATTGTCTCCTTGATATTGATGAAAAAATTTGTCCGGTTTTCATCTTTGAATTCTACAAAAGCGTTAGGATCATTCGAAATAGTGATGATAGCATCTCAATCGCTTTTATCATCAATAAACAAAACTTTACTCTACCCCTCAACACATTTGCACAAATCCTCCGCATTCCTTGTGAAGGGATTTGTATGTACTCCCAAGATTGCCAATATCGATTCAATCCTTTGCACTTGATTCCAAACCAATCTGCCGCACTCCTCTTGATGAACCTGCAATTGTTCGAGACACCATTTTCCAAATTAGAGCCGACCAATCTCGCTTCAACTGCAACAAAGAGCTTATTCACCGTGATCCCTTTCAAATGGAACTCTTCGAAATGCAGCCCATCTATAGAAAGTGGGAAGAAATTCTTAGGGAAAATGTCATTAGTTTGGTCGGAAACAAAGACCATCCAAATGCATATCTTGTCCAAATGATATATTGCCTCATTCACCAAAGGCCATTTGATCTTGCCTATCACATGGTAAAGAGAATGGTCAGTGCATTCTTTTTTGGGTAAAGGGTTTCCCCGGTAAATATATTACTCCAAAAAACATTTAAGTACAAAGGATATGAGTGAAGTCCCATATCTCAGCCCGTTACATAGGCGGTAAAGCTAACATAACAAGATACTTCCTATCCTTAAACAGTAAAACAACCACTACTCACTAGATTACATTTGACACAAAACCAAGCATAACCTAACGTCTAGATTACTTACTACCACGACCTTGGAGCTTGATATCATACATGTTAGAAAAAGCATCCAATTGCCCTGGTAAATCGTAGACCTGATCCGCATAATCATCATAATAATCTTTAAGCTCATGACCGCCGCCATTTGACGCGAGAAATTTAGCCATAGGATTATCCGGCTCAAGCACCTCCATATCATCACTGTCAGAAACAATCACATCCCCCACTTTAGAGAATGGGTTACCCACCATAGAATACGGAGAGGAAGAAGAACTAGGCTTAGTAGCCGTATCATTCGCCTTTTCATTCAAATCAACCTTTTTAAGAGGTTTACCATCATTATCTACAAGAGTAACTTTCCCCTCAATAATTAGCTTTTCAAGCTCCTCAATTTTTCCAACAATAGGAGTAGTACTAGTGCTACCATTTTCACCCTTAGCAGACCTACCATCTATGGTCAAGTCAACAGTAACACTAGGAATATCAGCCTCATCAGTATCAACCATATTAAGAGCATCAAACGGATTTGATGTAACAATATTCGTCCCACTTGTACTAGACACTTCAGTAATCTTCTTCTTTGTAGCATCCGGCTTCTTTGACACAAGCTAATACACCTGCTTCTTATTTTTAGAAGGGCTAAATTTAGCCCCTTTTCCAACCTCAATACCACAAAACGCCTTCCTTTGAGGCATTTGGAACCCATCATTATTTTGTGCTTGATGTTTAAGGTCAACAGACACACGTTTGGGACATTGGGTCTCATCATGGCCAAAAACCATACAAACACCACAACGAGGTGGTTTCCACTCATATTTCACTCTGACAGTATGCAATACCTCCCCTTCACCATCCAAACTTGGCACAACAATAACCATTGTCCCCTTAAGCTCCCGATCCGCCTTGATGTCAATCAAAGCTCGAGCATAATCAAAACGCACCCATGACTACAAACACATTGAGCTAATGCATGCATCAAGCATAATAGGGGTACCGAGTTTGGGAGCCATGGCACTCAATCCATCTTCAGTAAAAGCAACAATAGGAATATCATGTAGTTTCACCTAGACAGGGATTGAACCCAAATCCTCTTTAATAAAACTCGTCCTGGGGGTCCACTTCTTCAAAATAATAGGAACGGATCAAATAAACCAAGGTGAATTCTCTAAATGGCCGGTGTATTCAATGTTGTCAAAGTTGCCAACATGGTACTTCCCTGATAACATCAAATAGTCCTGATTTTCTAAGCGTTAATTTCCCCCTTTATCATCACATTTTGAGTATAATACTAGTGAAAACATCCTTATTCCTTATTATTTCATTTCAGGACCTATTCTATGTAAAGAAGCTGTAATTGGACGTTTTCAAGCCCTATGAATGAGTTGTCGCTTAACAACGGCGTAACCAAGTATTGAAATTACGACGTAACTAAAGATTATGAAGGATACGGTGTAACCCTCAGCTCAGGTTACGCCGTAACAACTGATAAACAGCCAATTGACAAAGACTACGGCGTAACCCTCAGCTCAGGTTACGCCGTAATGAAGAAATACACATGATTTACGAAAGCTACGGCATAACCCCAGCTAAGGTTACGCCGTAACCATGGATAAGCACAAATGATTGAAGAATTTAAGACGTAACTAACTAATAAGGTTACGCCGTAACTAGTATCGGAGCCTATAAATAGTCGAAGGTTTCACCAGTTTTAATCATCTCTCCTTTCCCAAACCTTCTAGGGTTTGGGGAGATCAAAACACAAAAGAAGAAGCATGGCTTAGGAGCACTGAATAACGAAGTCCTCGTCTACGATTTCCATGTATTCGAGTTTGAATTCTTTTTATATTTTTCTAGGACTTATACTATGAATTCATATCATTAATTGAAGTTTGCATTTATGTTATTGTTATTCTCTTTAGTTCTTTATAGACATTTGTTAGTCTTTTCATAGATGGCTAGTCTTGGTAGTATTATAAGCTTGGTAGTATCTAAAGGGCTGGGAGATATGACCAACTGACCCCAGTCAGATAGATTGCGAACTATGGGAGGAATTGGCCATAGTACAACCACTCTTTGTGTGCGAACTGATCAAATGATCACCTATCAAGTGGAGGTATTTAAGAGGTTAGGGGGAATCTAAGTTCCTAACGATCGGGTTTCCACCGTCTAGATCTAGTAGATTTGGTGCTTAATGACTACTATTAGGTTGCCGAATGATCCCGGGTGACCTGTTCATCTTGGTGAGGAATCTAAGAACCATAGGCCATGACAAATTGACCGAAGGAGTCTGGTGATAATTAACCACTATATTGAACCTTCATATCGAGAACCAATTCATATTTTTATTCTTCGTTAAGCTTCGTTCATCTATCTCTTTACCCTAAATTTTTAGTGTCTGTGTGAGTAGAATAATAGCATATCGATGAATTATAACAACTTTGTCATACCAATATATTATCAATATCATTTCTAATCATCTTAGTTCTTTCAAGGTAACAACTCTCGTGGGACGATACTCGGATTTACCTAAGGCTTTACTACATATGATCGGGTTCTCTGCCCGTTAGTATGTGTCTATCCTAAGTTATTTAAGTTTTATAAATATTAAAAGCAGGATGAAATAGCACATCAGCTTTTTGTCGCCGCTGCCAGGGAGCAATTAATGGAAGATCTAAGGTATATCATATTTACTTCATTAAGAGATTTGAGCACTTCCATAAGGTACGTTTCTCAATCTCACATATTGCAATATTACAAATTTATCCTCCGATGCTATTAGTTACGGCGTAACTTTTTTAAGAGTTATGACGTAACCATATTCTAACTATTAAAAAAATTAAAATAATAATATTATTTAGTTATGGCGTAATCTATACTAGGATTACGACGTAACCCTTTTACAACAATTAATATTCTGAAAATATTAGTTACGGCGTAACTATTTAAGCAATTACGCCGTAACCTCCTGGCGGTATAAAACCTTATACGGATTAAAAACTAGGTTTTACACAATCTCTTTTCACCGCCTACAAAAACAGTAATTTTTTCTCTCAAAATTTTTTCCATCAAGATTTCTTCATCTCGTCATTCACCATGGCTGGTAAGATCTATTACTACTATTTTTGATTCGTTTATTTCGATTATGCAATTAGGGTTTATATTTTAATATTTTGGGGATCTTGCCTATTTGATTATATTATTGCTATTGGTTTGATTAATTGATGATTATGATGAATTCCTCTTGTTATTTTGATTCGTGTCCTATCACTATGGGTCGTTTTGAATGTTTTGACTTAATTTAAAAGGGTTTTGGGTCAAACACAAACCTAGTGGGTTAGGCGCAGTCCCTCAGCACTAATAGGTTAAAAATCTATGAAAACTTTTTACCACTTGAAAAAATTGATGGTTCCGGTGTAATCTATTGCTTAATTTGGCCATCTGAGGTGCTAAGTTTCTGGGGAAAGTTACGGCGTAACTGGGGGTAAGTTACGTCGTAACTGCTGAAATCTGTAATTACGGCATAACCATTGCGTTAAGTTGCGCCGTAACTTCAGGAATTATCTAATTACGGCGTAACCGTAATGGTGGTTATGCCATAGCTTTACATCAGTAAGGTCTGCGCTTACTGTTTTCTGTCTTATTTACAGGCGCAAACAACCCCACTAATTGGTTTAGGTTTCTGGCATACGAAGAAGCAGGAATCAGGAAATTGTGCCTTAATGAGTTCGAGAAATTGAGGAGGAAAGATATTAGTCAACCGGAAGCCCTTGATTTTGATGCGTTTGATAGTTTGGCAAATGGGAAAGCTGGTAGGAAGTTGAGGAAATTCTGCAAGATTAAGTTCACATGTACAACAGGGAGTTCACATGCAACGCGTGGTTAAGGCTTTTTAGGATCACGGAGCCGGTCATTCCGGAATATGTCCGGGAGTTCCTTGCTAGTGTTGAGTTTCGAACTGAGATTGAGGATGATGATGTGGAGTCGTTGTTTTTCCAACTTGGAGGTGTGAGAAGGAGTTTGACTCTAAGGCAATTTACTATGAGAATGGGCTTTGTATACTCAAGATGAAATGGATTCGGAAGCTTTTTGAAGGTTTTACAACACTTGTTGGAGGCGTAGGGATGAAACACAAGACACTGCAGCCTATTTCAACCAGATTGCTATCATGGATGGTTACGATTCTAAACAGCCACCATCCTACAAAATGGTGAGGAACCCCATTTGTCGATTGGTGCACCGCCTCCTTGCTTGCTCTATTCGAGCAAGGCACTCTGCCAAGGAGAAAATGACTATGCATGACTTATACCTCATGGAAGGCATGGAAGGGGGAACAACATCGATGTCCCCTACTATTTGGTGAGGTTTATAGGCAGTGGTGCTAAGGGGTTTACAGCTAGGAGCCCAATTCAGGGGGATCATTTCATTGGGAGGTTGGCTAGGAGCTATGATTTGATGACCGATGCGGCTTTGGCTCGGGTGTCCGGTGGTAGGGAGACTAGCTTGATTGGATTGAGTAAGCTAGTTAATTTCGGGATTTGCACCCAAGACATGTATGGAGTAATTGAGCTAGCTAGGACAGCCCCGAGGAGAGAAGTCGGGGAAGGTAGAGGTGCTGGTGGTGAAGCCGAAGAGGATGTAGAGGAGCAGGTGCCTAGGGGACGAAGAAGGGCACACGTGAATGTGGGGGAAAGGTTACCGATCATCGATGAGAGGATCAAGGGAATGACTACCTGATGAGTGTCTAAATACTCATCATTTTTATACTGTCTAGACTACAAAAACATCTGAAAACACTCAGAAACACATCAAAATGATCAAAATATCACAAATCAGTGTTTTATGTGTTTTAAATGCAAAAATATCAAAATCGGATGAAAAATGATTCAAGTTTGCAAAATTGGCGCTTTAGTCCCCAGTTTTAAAAGTTGTCAAATCTAGTCCACGGAATTCAAAATGTGGAATTTTATCATTAAAGGTCCTCAAGTATTCTAAATTGTAAAAATGGTCCTTGAATGATTCTTTGGTCAATTGGCAAGAAAGGTCCCTAAACTTTGGAAAATTGCAAAATAATCCTTGGACATTTTAAATGAAATTTTATGCAAAAGTGGTCCTTGTACTATTCATTTATGGCAATTTTAGTCCTTATGATAAGTTTGGAATAGTGGCATTTTCGGTCCTCATGTTTGGATAATTTGCATTTTGGTCCTTGAAAGCTATTAAACCAAACCGGGACCCATTTCATATATCAAGCCCAAATCCGGTTGGCCCAAACCCTTGACCCTACCCTTCCAATAATAATCCCACGGTCAAATCCCAAGTCAAACACCCAATGCGCCCTTTTTCTTCCTTCACCACCGCTCGCAACCACTCTTCCTCCTCACCTCCACCTCAACCTATCCACTATCTTGTTCCTCCACCTCCACTCCTCCAAACACATTAAATGCACCCTTCTCCAAAACACTCAACCCACAACTATCAAAAGTCCTTTCCCGCCAAAAAAGTGATCCTATGGCCAATATCTTTTCTAGCTAACCAATGGTCTTGATTTCAAGTGGGATTCAATCAGGGAAGTGAGAGAAAGCTTTTGGTGCATAAAAGGAAGAGGAAGAGGCAATAAGAAGGGAGTAGTTAGCTTTTAGTTTTTCCTAATGTCGTTTTTTTAATTTAATGTTTTAGTTTAAGTAAAATGTTGTAATTTCACTTTCTTTGTATCACATTCAAGTCAAATTATCATTGTAAAGAGTTGTTGAAGTATCAATCCAAGTTCTTAGATAAATTCCAAGTTTCATGTTAACTGTTGAAATTTCAGTTTCTAAATTCTCTTGTCCAAGTTCTCATGGTTTGTTTTTAAGTTCAAACAGGTTTAGGTAAGTTATTTACAGCTTTGTGTAAGCTTAAAAATCATTTTCAAACAAAATTGTGAGTTGGTCAACAAAAGTCAACTGTTTAAGCTCATTTGGATTTGAGCATGGTTTGGGAGGTTGCAGATCTTTGAATTGGGTTGGAATAGCCTCATTTAGTGTAGGATTGGGTTTGGATTTGGCCTGCAAGCAAGTTGGACTCCTGTGAGTGCTTATCTCATTTTCAAATTTTCAAGTCAGTTTGCATATTTTGCTTAAACTGGTAGTTATAGTTATAATCTGTTTTGACTTGTTTATTTAGTTGTGTTAAAGATAGTTAAACTTAGTTTGATCCTTATTACTTGTTGGTTCAGTAGTGGGTGTATGTTTAAGTTCTTATCAGTTATAACAATGGTGTTTGGATCAGCTTTGAACATTGTGCCATAGGTTAGCTCAGTAGTTAGAGCTTGTTGTTTCAAGTTTGTTTATCTTATTAGAACTCATTCTAGTGATTATCTTGTGCCTGCATTTGCTCCAAAGTCAAAATCACTCCTTAACTGGCTTAATAACTCAACTGTGGTGTTTTTGTTTAGTCAAAATCTTGTTTTGTATTTGGAATTCATAGGTCTAGCTTGTTTCAGTTTTATTTCATCATAATATATCATTTTCAGTTCACAAATCTAGATCAAATATCATTAAAGTCATTTTTTTAGTTTTGTCAAAAAGTCAAAATCATTGAAAAACCTGTTTTGGGCTCAACTAGGAAGAATTTTCATGGATTCATTTCTAGGCCAATCTTAGTGAAACTTGTGGATTTTAAAACTTCAATAGGTCTATTTACTTGTCATCATTTTTGTACATTTTTGCTAATTTTTTATAAGCCTCAAAAAGGCTTGTCAACATGGACATATGTGCCTCAGGTAACCGACTCGATTAACACCGAGTCTGCGAGATTCGTAAGTCTCTGAGAGGATTTGGCAAGGAGTGCACAGGGCTCATTTGGCTCACCAAGGTCTGGTATTTGGTTTAGACAAACTTAGCAGGTCCTCTTGAGATTCCAACATTTGCTCTTTAGTTTCCGGCTTATCTAGTGCTTATTTTCTAGTCCCTAGTAGGCCCCAAAGCTGCTTTTAGTCCATAATCTCATATAAGCCAATTCTTTGTAGATTGCAATCCAGTGGTTAGGGCTTGTTGATTTGTGTTGCATTTGGTCACTTTTAGTATATCTAAGCACATATCGGTTTGATGCTTGTTTGGTCCTTCTAGCTTAATCTAAGTGCTTATTTTTAAGCACTTATCCTTGCAGTTTCAAATTCCTCCACACAAGTACCTGTTTTCCATTTTCCTAAATTCCAAATATAATTTTAGAGTTTTCCTGAAATTTTCATATTTTTCCAAGCTTGTTTGCTATTTTCTTAATTTAAATTAGTTTTAAGCATTTTAATTAGCTTTAAATACAATTAATTAAGAAAAGTCTCAAAAAAATAACTTTTCATTTTTCTTAAGTTTAGATAAATATAAAAAGTCAAAAAACTATTTTTCCATAATTTTCTTAGTTTAAATAGTATTTTCTAGCATTTTAATTAGTTTTAAATAGTTTTAAATTAATAATAAATACATAAAAAGTCTAAAAAATATATTTTCAGTTTTAAAATAAGTTTTATCATATTTTAGATTTTTCTAAGTTATAATTTCATTTTTCTAGGTTAATTTTGTATTTTCTTATATTTTAGTGCATTTTAAATACTTAATAAATAGTTTTTAATTAATAATAATTAAATAAATAGTTGTAAAAATAATTTTCCTTTTCTAATAATTTTCTTTTATATTTAGGATTGTAAAAATGTATTTTTCATATCCGTAGGTATTTCCCTTTTTTATTTTCACGTTTTGTTTTGTACGTTACGTAGTTTTTTATTTAAACGTAAGTTTTAAGTTTTTAAACGTTCATCATTTTAAATATAGTGATAGCGTTTATTTAATATATTTTATCTTTTTAATTTTCTTAATTTGCATTTAAGTCGCTTTATTTTATAAACTTTTTCAGTAGTGTAATTATCCGTCCAAATCCTTTCTGATTACTATCCTTAGTGATCATTCTATCGTCTGAGTTAGTGTTTGCACACCATTGAGTCTCCGTGGGACTAAGCGACCGGGAATCCACCGTATTCTCTCGATCTTCATTGTATTTGTGTTTAAGCGGTTTTAAGTGCATTACGATCGGCCATTCAGTGAGTGGTAGGCTTGAGTGATTTAACTTGTTGTTTGGCATGCATCAAATTTTAGGCGCCATCACGGGAGGCTTTAGCGTGTGTTTATCCTTTTCGAGATCCATTCTTGCACATACCCCATCTTTTGTAAAAAGTTTTTGTAAAGTTATCGGAAAATCCAAAAGTTCATTAACACTTTTCCTAAAGTGTTAAAACGCATAAAAATATTTTCATTCTTTGTTTTTATCATCATGTTTTTCAAAATACCAAAAATATTCCTCTTTACCCTCTTACCTTTTGATTCTTCATTTCTTACCCTCTGTTAACCTTTGATTCTTTCTATGTCTTATCCTCACCCTCTTGGTTGTCAATGGTGTGGTGGTCCTTATAATGGTGGCAATTGCCCGGTTGTAGCATGGTGGAATCGTGAAGCGGGTGCATCTATAACCGGGATCCCTATTCCTACCATAACACGATCGATTTATTCCATCTACCACCTTTGTGAGACTCGGCGATTTCTTGTTGTGAGTGCTGTGGTGGTTCACATTCCGATTCGATTGTCAATCGGAAACACGCTTGTCTATGAGCGGGTTCGATAACAATTATGACTACAACACATACCACTCACACCACATCGGTTTCTTGTTGTGAGTATTGTGGAGGTCCTCACTCTAGCTCGGATTGTCAAACAAGGAATCCATTTCCTTGTAACAATTACGACTCTTCGTATCATGACCAACCTCTACGATTACCGGCTGAGCCACTTCCTCAAAATCTTCTCCTTGATCTTTTGGATTTAGTGAAAGATTTGAAGGAATCTAAACATTCCCAAGATAATCCAAATGAGAAATCCATGGAAGTTTTGTTAGTCAAGAGCGGTCGCTAAATTAGATTCCCAATTGCCTTTGAACAATCTATTAGGGAATCAATTGCAAAAGAAAAAGCGGCCAAATCTAGCTCTCGATTCTGTTTCATTCACGATGGCGATGATGATGAAGATATCCTTGATATCCTACAATTTTATAACGGTTCATCAAGTTCATCGGTTGAGACTCCTTCCATGAACAATCGGGGAGAAAAGACTATGATGGAATTACTAGCGAGAAGAACAAATGGAAAGTATTAAACATATGTATGCTAGTCCGTCTAAACTCCCTCGATCTGTTGTTATCACACCGATATTCCCACTCACTCTCTAAACATGGGTGACGAGCATCTTGACTTTGTTCACGAAAAGGAATCGGACGAATTTATAAAGTCTAGTGTTGAGGACCTTGTCCCAATCCCGAGAGAGTCACAGGAATTTCGATCATATGTGTGATTCTTCTTCCCTCTTGAGTGTTCAAATGATCATTTGAGACTTTCTCCGATTTTAGCGATGATTGTAAATCTTATGGAGACATCGAGTATGTTGAGGCATCACCCACGGGGTCGATCTCTTCTTGAGGAGTTCACCGATGAACTCACTCACATCATCCACTTTCATCGAAAGTGGCGATGATCTCTTTGATTTCGAAGCCGATCTTGGAGAAACTAGAAATCTCCTATATAATGATCATCCACTCATTTCTTATCCCATTTCGACTCTTCCATTCCTTCTCTCACTCCAAATGAGGAAGATGACAACTTTGGAAGGAGGTCGATGATTTTCTTAGTGATGAGTCGATTCCAACAGAATTGACAATACTTACTGATTCGGAGGAGACATCCTTTTTCTTGAAAATCTGTTGATTGAAGAACCGTTTCACTCTCCTCCGGAAATTTTGTTACCAATCACCATAAAAGCTTCAAATTTAAGCTTAAAATGTTCAAAAAGGGGAATTGCCTCTTTCTTGATGAGGAATGGACATGCATTGTGATGCACATATTTATTCCATTCTTCACTAATGGTGTGGTTGCTCTTTCCCTTTTCTCCTTCGGGAATGAGGACACTATCTTTGACCCCGGCATTTTCATTTATTAATTTTGAGCCGGTTCTCTCTATATCTCATCGGTGTGGAACTTCTGCGTGCTTCAAATGTTTGTCCAAACATCTTGAATGAAAGTCCGATGGAGATTGTTTCTTCCACTTTGCTTCCCCATGAACCAATGAATGCGGGGTCGAGTCAAGCTAGCGACTCGGAAATCAAAAACAGTAGCACACACCATATGGGTTTCACCCATATTTCGACTTCTTACCCTTTCTACCACCTAAGTGTGGGGTGATGCCCACAGGTTATATATATATATCTCTAAAAAAATGGCCGTAGTATTTCCCTTTACGTTCTCGGTTTCGGCATAACCGCGGTACTTTGAATATTGAGGGCAATATTCATTTCTAAGTGTGGGGAATTCTCACGAATTTCATGTATTATCCACCCAATTCCCGTTTTAGCAAAATTTTTTGGAGTAAGTGTTTTCACTTACTCGACTTGGTTATCGATCCGCCATGTCTAACACACAAAAGGATTGGCTAATCCGAGAGCAAATGGTGTTGGTAAAGATATATCAAATCCGTTTATATGGCGTGCAATTTGCCCAAAATTGTATGGTTTTCACCACCATATCCTAAAAGTGAAGAGTTGGCTAGCCCGCAAGATTATGGCTTGTGGTAAAGGCGATGGAAAAACCATAATTGGTAATCACTCACCAAAGATAATTCGATAATTTATCTAAGAGTTGGCTAGTCCGAGCAAGCGGCACGGTAAAGACAAATCAAATCCGTTCTGACTTATGATTTGCTCAAAATCATTTGGTTATCGATGTACCAAGGTTCTTACTTGAACTGAAACATTTGGCTACTCGAGTGATGGCTTTTGGTAAAGAGTTTTAAATTCCATTAAAGTTTCAAATCATTGCTAGGGACTAGCAATATCTTAGTCTTGGGAGATTGATGAGTGTCTAAATACTCATCATTTTTATCTTGTCTCAGACTACAAAACATCGAAAACACTCGAAACACATCAAAATGATCAAAATATCACAAATCAGTGTTTTATGTGTTTTAAATGCAAAATATCAAAATCGGATGAAAATGATTCAAGTTTGCAAAATTGGCGCTTTAGTCCCCAAGTTTTAAAAGTTGTCAAATCTAGTCCCTGGAATTCAAAAATGTGAAATTTTATCATTCAAGGTCCCTGAAGTATTCTAAATTGTAAAAAATGGTCCTTGAATGATTCTTTGGTCAATTGGCAAGAAAGGTCCCTAAACTTTGGAAAATTGCAAAAATAGTCCTTGGACATTTTAAAATGAAATTTTATGCAAAAGTGGTCCTTGTACTATTCATTTATGGCAAGTTTAGTCCTTATGATAAGTTTGGAATAGTGGCATTTTCAGTCCTCATGTTTGGATAATTTGCATTTTTGGTCCTTGAAAGCTATTAAACCAAACCGGACCCATTTCATATATCAAGCCCAAATCCAGTTGGCCCAAACCCTTGACCCGGCCCCTTCCAATAATAATCCCACGGTCAAATCCCAAGTCAAACACTCCAACGCGCCCTTTTTTCTTCCTTCACCACCTGCTTCTGCAACCACTCTTCCTCCCTCACCTCCACCTCAACCTATCCACTATCTTGTTGCCTCCACCTCCACCTCCCTCCAAAACACATTAAATGCACCCTTCTCCAAAACACTCAACCCACAACTGTCAAAAGTCCTTTCCCGCCAAAAAAGTGATCCTATGGCCAATATCTTTTCTAGCTAACCAATGGTCTTGATTTCAGTGGGATTGATCGGAAGTGAGAGAAAGCTTTTGGTGCATAAAAGGAAGAGGAAGAGGCAATAAGAAGGGAGTAGTTAGTTTTTAGTTTTTCCTAATGTCGTTTTTTTAATTTAATGTTTTAGTTTAAGTAAAATGTTGTAATTTCACTTTCTTTGTATCACATTCAAGTCAAATTATCATTGTAAAGAGTTGTTGAAGTATCAATCCAAGTTCTTAGATAAATTCCAAGTTTCATGTTAACTGTTGAAATTTCAGTTTCTAAATTCTCTTGTCCAAGTTCTCATGGTTTGTTTTTAAGTTCAAACAGGTTTAGGTAAGTTATTCTGACTTTGTGTAAGCTTAAAATCATTTTCAAACAAAATTGTGAGTTGGTCAACAAAAGTCAACTGTTTAAGCTCATTTGGATTTGAGCATGGTTTGGGAGGTTGCAGATCTTTGAATTGGGTTGGAATAGCCTCATTTAGTGTAGGATTGGGTTTGGATTTGGCCTGCAAGCAAGTTGGACTCCTGTGAGTGCTTATCTCATTTTCAAATTTTCAAGTCAGTTTGCATATTTTGCTTAAACTGGTAGTTATAGTTATAATCTGTTTTGACTTGTTTATTTAGTTGTGTTAAAGATAGTTAAACTTAGTTTGATCCTTATTACTTGTTGGTTCAGTAGTGGGTGTATGTTTAAGTTCTTATCAGTTATAACAATGGTGTTTGGATCAGCTTTGAACATTGTGCCATAGGTTAGCTCAGTAGTTAGAGCTTGTTGTTTCAAGTTTGTTTATCTTATTAGAACTCATTCTAGTGATTATCTTGTGCCTGCATTTGCTCCAAAGTCAAAATCACTCCTTAAGCGGCTTAATAACTCAACTGTGGTGTTTTGTTTAGTCAAAATCTTGTTTTGTATTTGGAATTCATAGGTCTAGCTTGTTTCAGTTTTATTTCATCATAATATATCATTTTCAGTTCACAAATCTAGATCAAATATCATTAAAGTCAATTTTTTAGTTTTGTCAAAAAGTCAAAATCATTGAAAAACCTGTTTTGGGCTCAACTAGGAAGAATTTTCATGGATTCATTTCTAGGCCAATCTTAGTGAAACTTGTGGATTTTAAAACTTCAATAGGTCTATTTACTTGTCATCATTTTTGTACATTTTTCTAATTTTTTATAAGCCTCAAAAAGGCTTGTCAACATGGACATATGTGCCCTGTGCAACTGACTCAGTTAACACTGAGTCTGCACAGGGATTTGGCAAGGTCTGCACAGGGATTTGGCAAGGTCTGCACAGGGCTCATTTTGGCTCACCAAGGTCTGGTATTTGGTTTAGACAAACTTAGCCAGGTCCTCTTGAGGTTCCAACATTTGCTCTTTAGTTTCCAGCTTATCTAGTGCTTATTTTCTAGTCCCTAGTAGGCCCCTAGAAACTGTTTTTAGTCCATAATCTCATATAAGCCAATTCTTTGTAGATTGCAATCCAGTGGTTAGGGCTTGTTGATTTGTGTTGCATTTGGTCACTTTTAGTATATCTAAGCTTCTGTATCAGTTTGATGCTTGTTTGGTCCTTCTAGCTTAATCTATGTGCTTATTTTTAAGCACTTATCCATGCAGTTTCAAATTCCTCCACACAAGTACATGTTTTTCCATTTTTCCTAAATTCCAAATATAATTTTAGAGTTTTCCTGAAATTTTCATATTTTTCCAAGCTTGTTTGCTATTTTTCTTAATTTAAATTAGTTTTTAAGCATTTTTAATTAGCTTTAAATACAATTAATTAAGAAAAGTCTCAAAAAAATAGTTTTTCATTTTTCTTAAGTTTAGATAAATATAAAAAGTCAAAAAAATATTTTTCCATAATTTTCTTAGTTTAAATAGTATTTTCTAGCATTTTAATTAGTTTTAAATAGTTTTAAATTAATAATAAATACATAAAAAGTCTAAAAAATATATTTTCAGTTTTAAAATAAGTTTTATCATATTTTAGATTTTTCTAAGTTATAATTTCATTTTTCTAGGTTAATTTTGTATTTTCTTATATTTTAGTGCATTTTAAATACTTAATAAATAGTTTTTAATTAATAATAATTAAATAAATAGTTGTAAAAATAATTTTCCTTTTCTAATAATTTTCTTTTATATTTAGGATTGTAAAATGTATTTTCATATCCGTAGGTATTTCCTTCTTTATTTTCACGTTTTATTTTGTACGTTACGTAGTTTTTTATTTAAACGTAAGTTTTAAGTTTTTAAACGTTCATCATTTTAAATATAGTGATAGCGTTTATTTAATATATTTTATCTTTTTAATTTTCTTAATTTGCATTTAAGTCGCTTTATTTTATAAACTTTTTCAGTAGTGTAATTATCCGTCCAAATCCTTTCTGATTACTATCCTTAGTGATCATTCTATCGTCTGAGTTAGTGTTTGCACACCATTGAGTCTCCGTGGGACTAAACGACCCGGGAATCCACTGTATTCTCTGATCTTCATTGTATTTGTGTTTAAGCAGTTTTAAGTCTGTTACGGTCGGCCATTCACAAGTGGCCGGCTTGAGTGATTTAGCTTGACTGTTTGGCACGCATCACTACCCACTTCAACGAGGAAATTGATAGCCTCGGAGTGGGTTTATATGGACTTAGTAACCAATTTGAGGGTTTTGCAGGTACCATGGATCAAGTGTAGCAGCTTCAACATGACTTCTTTAACTGGAGTGCAGATCGGACTAGCCAAATGCTCCAGAGCATGCAGTTGAGCCACCCTAGGTGGCAGGGTCCGGAGTATGTGTACCAGCCTGACATCCCCGACATTGGCATCCAAGGAGGAGTGGAATTCATGCAGGCCGAGCCCACTCCTGGTAGGACCACAAGCACTCTGTTCGATCCCACCCAATTTCACTCCATGGATCATGATCTTCACAGGGACAATTGATTCCCTTATTTTTTGAAACAATTTGAAACAATTTTATACTTATGTCTGTAATAACTAAATTATTAGGATATTTGTATGCTTAATTATCGATTATACCCATAGGGTACAAAATTTTCCATGTATTCTGTGCAGGTTTTGATTCTGTGATGGAATTACAGCGTAACCTTAGGGTCAGTTACGCCGTAACCTCTGCTGCTGTAAGAAAATTTTGAGGCGATACAATAGTTAAGGCGTAGTCCCCGGAAACGATACGTATTAGCCACCCCATGACCCTTCTTCAACCTTTAGTGAGACATCTCGGGCAAGCATTTGAGAGGGAAGTTTATTTCTTTCTTGATTATTTTTCATTTCTATTTTATTTTTATTTTTTTTCGTACTGTAGAAAACTAGAAGGGGGGTTGAATAGTTCACCAATTAAAAACTTTGTTTTGAAACTTATTGAAAAGATCAATTGATATTGATCTTAGATATGTTAATGAAATATGCAAGCAATATGTAACGAGTAAATAAGGAAAGAAATGATCAAACCACAACAAGTTGTTTATAGTGGTTCGGTCTACAAGAACTCTTTTTCCTTGCCCTACTCCACTTCCCGAGTCATACACTCGAGAGTTTAACTTCACTAGTCAACAAGCTCCTTTCACCGGCGGAGAAAACCTTTACACTTCGCTTACGCTATTTCCGACACTAAGCTAGATGTCGAGTTCTTTCCAAGAATACAACCACTCCCACACACAATGTATTTTGAGGACTAAAATACTAACCACTCACACTCACAAGATTATGATGGTTTAATACAACAATGAAGTATGAATCAACACTAGATCATACAACACTAAACAAACAAGACTTCTAACTTCTCGTTTTGAAGCTTGAATGTGACTTGATCTTCTTTGCTACAAAAGAGATCACTAATATGATATGAAACTGAGTTAGAAAGGTTAGAGAGAAGATATGTATGAGAGTATGATGGAAAGGGATGAAAAACTACTTGGTTTGGCATTGCTATTTATAGCCAAAATGGACGAGGGCGATCCACGGACCACGGAACCCTTAAAGGGTTCCACCGTGTACCATTTTGGTACCGCCAGGTCTGACAGCCAAGATATCAAAATCTTGCCAAAGTCAACCATATCTATGTAAGATTGTGTAAGATATGAAGAGTAAAAATCCACACAAAATATCTAATGAAATCTTTCAATGATTTCCATGATGCATTACATGATGTCATGTGTTGTCTTTCTATTTTTAGAAATATGCAAATGCATAAATAATGTTTAGCTTTTAAGAAACTAAAACATTCTAAAAACTACTATCATACATTATGCTTAGACTCATATTGAGATGTGATTAGTCACAATGTAAATGCTTAAATGATGAAGATATTATTTGAAAAAGCTTGTTTTAATATATATTAAACTTGACAAGCTTTAAGCTTTTATATAAATTAAATTTACTTTTGTCGTTAACAAAACTTAGGTAAAGATCAAAAATATAAATAACGTTTAATGACGATATTTGTATTAACAATCTCCCCCTTTTTGTTGAGGACAAAAAATAAATTTTATTTTTATAAAAGATACAAAGTTTGTGCAAGAGTTATAAAAATATTAGTTTTAGAACTTGAAAAGGAAATGATAATGCAAGTGTATGATGTATGACCTTTTCAGAAAGTCAAAGTATGCAGTTGACTTCTTTAAGAGAAGTCAAGTATTATCAATGAGGTATCATGTTTGACTTTTCACAAAGTCAATGTATGCGGTTGACTTTTCGGAAAAGTCAAATGTAAACAAGTTCAAGTTCTATATTTTCTCCCCTTTTGTCTCAACAAAAGAAGAGGCTATCTTGAATGTAATGAGCTCGAGCCATTATCTCCCCTTGATCAAAGCTCCTCAAATTGGGTGCTTAATGGGAAGATACATGGATTGTGAAAATAAAGCTACAAAAAAAATGTTAGTAATAATGATCATTCACAAGCATTTCCAAACACTAAGGAATGGCACCAACAATATAATAAACATCATTCATTAGTTAAAATTTTTCATGAATAAAGATCATGAAAAGAGAACACAATGATGTGTTTTTAGTACAAGAAAATAAAGATAATCCTAAGAAAAGAAAAACTAGAAATGCTAGTCTATGACCATCCTAATGAGATGGTGGATGAGAAAGAGCGTTGAGGCGCTCAAGGATGTGATTGAGGATGAACCTCATTTCCTCTTGAAAGTCATGGACCATAACCCGGTCCTTTCAGCGGTTTGGGCGTTTGCTCACAAATTGAGCAACCATGCCTAGGAGGATAGTATGTTTGGGAAGGTTGTGGTGGTGGAATGGTAGATGTGTTGGTGGTGTTGGAGATGTTTGGGGTGGTCATGATGGAGGCTAGCAAAGCATTTTGCATTTGCATAGTCTCACTAAGGTGAGAATCCACCATGCCTTTGAATTGGTGGAGGTTGTGGAGTTCCGCTTGAATCTCCTCTCTAGTGGGATTGGCATCCTACATGCACTCCTCAATGTCCTCAAGATGAGGGGACATTGATGTTTGGAGTGGATGGTCCCCATACAAAGGACCATGAATGTCTTTGTGAATGGGGTGGAAGAGAAGAGGTTTTGGCCCTAGTGGGGCGTTTGGGTCAAAAGATGACCTTGGTGATTCATGAGCTATTCGCTTAATTGTGCCAAAGGATGGCAATGGTGGTGGATGATTTGGCCTAGAGGCAAGTCATCCAAGTCCTCAAGAAAGGATTTGGTGAAGTTGGTGGAGTGGAAAATAACTCCATAGGAATGAGAGTTGGAGACCTTGGTGGTGAAGGCGGTGAGGTGTTTTGGATGTTTGGATGGGTGCGGTGGAGGTGAAGTTGGTGTTTTGTAGGTGGTGGAGTGGTGATCACAATGTGTGATTGAGTAGGTATAGCCAAGGTAAGGCTTGTATCATCTCGGATGGGAGATGAGATCGTGAGTGGAGAAGACTCGGATGAGGAGCTAAGGTTAACAAAGCAACAAGGCCTCACACTAATTCTAGCGGTTTTCTTGCAAGGTTTAGGAGAGGATTTTGTCATTTTTGACTTGGGTTTTTCTTTGCTAGATAATGGTAAGAATGAAGAAGGTGTGAGGTTCCTAATGATTTGGAAGTGGGTTGAATGCTAGTCATATCACCCAAGTCAATCCATACAAGAGAGATGGAGTGAAGAAGAAAAGATTTGCAATAAATGTGTTCTAATGAGTGGAATTGCCTAACAATCAGATTACCCACGGATTTGAAGGTACCAAAAATTTGGTTCCTTCCTTTATGCCAAAGGGCTCCTTGGGTGGTATTTTCAAAATTTTGAATTTTGGTGGGAAATGGATTTCTTATATACCTAAGTAAATGATACTAGTTCTAATAAGAGTATAAACTAGTTAAGATTGATTTATAAGTGATGGATGGTAATTTGGAATCACGAAAGAGTCAAAATTCAGAAAATTACCTGGAGGATCCACGATACCAAAATGTATACGGTGGAACCTAAAAGGGTCTTTGTCTCGTCCGCTTTGCATGTGCACGGCGGTACCAATTCACATAATGACGGTACCAAATCGTTGGTGCCGTCGATCCGTGTAGTCTTGAAAAAAGTAGCAGTATGTTTTAGGTGTCGGGGACTTTTCCGAAACACGAAAATTTTCTCAAAAGTTGTTACACTAAACATTTTTAGTTAGGAAAAGTAAATAACACATGTATAAACATAGTGGAGCATAGATTTTGAGCAAGGATTTTTATTTTCACATTATAGTGAAAATGGGTAAAATTTGATAGCATACTTGTGCTATCCCCCTGCATGAGATTGTTAGCATACAACATTGTTTCAAGTTATATTATCATCCTACATAATAAAAACAACTAAATAGTATCAAACATTAACGATAATGTATTATTCCAAACACTCCTTAAAGTACCCTCATTTGTCCAACTTCTTGTAAATCTTGTTCATCATCCTACCAAGGCACTTGAACATTCCCTTAGTTTGCTTGAATTCTGCTGATTCATTTTCGATCTCGGGAAGAGACGCATAATACTCATGAGGTGGAAGACGAGAGCTTGGAAGACCATCCTCGGAGCTATTTGATGATGATGATGATGGAGTTGGAGGTTTTGCTCTCTTGCCTTTTGTCTTAGCAACTCGTTCATCACTCAAAGGTAAAAAAAATGTGAGGGATGAGTTCATAGTGAAGGTGCACCTTTTTTGGGGTTGGTAGAATTGGTGCAAAGTTTCTATAGAGACGGGTGAGAAGCATCCCGTATGGAAGAGCAACCGATCCTTGAGTTGGAATATCAATCATTCTCCTAGCGATGTAGTAGGCTAAATTGAATGGTTGTCGGGTGGACAAGTTGTAGAGCATGTGACAAAGGCAAGCGTTTATGTGATCCCTATTTCCTATGGTGCTAATGACGTTGGCTCTAAGTAGCTCCTCCCATTTCTTAAATTCGGGCTTAAGTTGATTTAGCTCCATTCCATATGGATCTCGGTTTACCTCTTTTCCTTTCGGGTAACACGGGTTGTATCACCCTCCGGGTTAAATAGGTGTTCACGGATAACATCCTTATCGGCCAAACGAGTTTGGTAAGGAGAATCGGTCATTGATTGCATCAAGAACGGTGGTGACCATTTATCCGAGTAGACACAAGTCCTCGGTTGGGAATTCCTAGCACTCGAGCAAAGTTGGCTAATGTGATGGTGTAGTCATTTTTATTGATTCTAAACCTAAGACAAAATTCATCATCGTCTTCATCACTAAAGCCGGTCACACTAGCATAAAATTCTAACGCAAACCTAGGACAAATTGGTTCATCGATGTCAAGAAGACAATCGAATTGAATGGCGGCTAGTTCTTCACGGAGATTGGTATTTTCAAGGAAGGATGAGTGAATGGTTCTACCCTCATGGAAGTACCTTGAATCTAGTCCCCTAAATATTTCTACTTGTTCCTTGGAAAGTCCTTTGGTTTTGTGATGTTTGGGAATATACCCAAGGGTGTCTTTGTGATCATAGAATCTTGCGGCTACCATGGTTATTCCTAAGGACAAGAATTGATATGTTAAAAATGAGAATAAACTTTAACGTTTTGGTTCTAGTGTGTGCCTATGTGAAAACAATTTGGAGTTGCGGTTATCTCGACTCATTTTATGCACAAAAATGGTTTTAGTGGGGTGTTTGGCAAATACCATGAGATAACCCAAATGCTCCTAATTCAATGTGGCTTCATTTGAATATACCCGGGAATGCATATTAGTTATGCAATACCTTTAGTATTCAAGAGCATGCAAGTGATGAAAATCTAACGTTTCTATTTGTATTAACAATGAAAAGAATTGTTTTCCTACACGTGAGAAGCTTTTCAAAAAATTTTTGACATGGAGTGTTTGGTTATTTGAATAAGGCCTTATATTCATTATCTATTGATTAGTGGGAAACATGATTTGTTTATGCAATATGATAATGTAGTACCTAATTTCAATGACTAGTTATGCATTTCGCCAATTGAATTCATATTTGGTATAAAAGCGTACATAAAACCCCATGTAATGATTTGTGATAGTTTTGTGCATAAATAAGAATCCTAGACTCAGAATTAAGAGATAAAATGTAGTTAGAATACTTACAATGATGTTATCTTGATGATTAGTGAGTGGGAAGATGTCAATAATGAGCTTGGTTTAATGTTTACGTTTTGGTAAAGTGGGTTTTGAGGAAGAAGATGTTTTGTAGGTAGCGGTTTTGTACAGACACCACGGACGAGACGGTACCAAATTTTGGTTCCATCCTTGTTATCGTTTGGTGCCGTGGCTCTGATACGAGATACAAGACAAAATTGTTTTGTTTTACTATTCTAATGTTTTGGGCTATGTTTATCCTACATGTTTGGTTCCATTAACCCTAAACCAAGTCTAAGAAGATTAAAAGGTTCTCGTTTAAGAGGCTTAGTTAAGATGTCGGCAATGTTGTCTTCGGAGGATACTTTCTCGATTAAGATGTTTCCTTTTGAACATTGTCATGAAGAAAGTGATGACGGATTTCAATATGCTTTATACGGGCATGTTGAGCAGGATTCTTCTTGAGATCGATGGCTCTTTTGTTGTCAAAGTATCACAATGTCGTTGAGATGAATTCCGTAATCTCGAGAGCTTGCTTCATCCAAAGAGCTTGTTGACATGCTTTTCCGGTGAGACGTACTCGGCTTGATGGTTGAGGCGGCTAAGGCCGTTTGCTTCTTTGCAAACCATGAGGTGAGACAATGTCCAACAAAAGTGCAAATACCACTTGTACTTTTTCTATCGACATAATCACCGGCATGATCCGAGTCGGCATATACTATGGTTTCTACACCCGTTCCTTTGGGATACCATAATCCTAAACACGTTGTTCCCTTAATGTATCTAAAAATCCTTTTTAAGGCTTCTAAGTGTGATGCCTTTAGGTTTTCTTGAAAGCGAGCACATAGACAAACACTAAACATAATGTCGGGGTCTACTAGCCGTAAGATAGAGTAGGCTACCAATCATTCCTCTATATTTAGTGTTATCTACGGATTCACCTTCTTCGTCCTTGGTGAGTTTGGTGTCCGAGGACATGGGTGTTTTAGTTGGTTTGGAATCTTCAAGACCAAATTTCTTAAGCATGTCTTTTATATATTTAAATTGGTTAAAAAATATGCCATCTTCTAGTTGTTTAATTTGAAGTCCTAGAAAGAAATTTAACTCACCCATCATACTCATTTCAAACTCGTCGTGCATGATTTTAGAGAAATCATCACATAGCTCTTGACAAGTTGATCCGAATATAATGTCATCAACGTATATTTGAACAATGATAATATGTGATTCCTTTTTCTTGGTAAAAAGAGTATTATCTACTAATCCCATAGTGTATTTGTTATTAATAAGAAAAGTCTTAAGTCGGTCGTACCAAGCTTTTGGTGCTTGCTTAAGACCATACAATGCTTTCTTGAGTTTGAAGACATGATGTGGTTTCTCAAAGTCGGTGGCGGGAGGTTGAGCAACATACACTTCTTCGTTAATAAACCCATTAAGAAACGCACTTTTAACATCCATTTGAAATAATTTAAAGTCATAAGCACATGCATAGGCAAGTAATATTCTAATAGATTCGAGTCTAGCTACCGAAGCATAAGTTTCATCATAATCAATACCTTCTTGTTGATTATAGCCTTGTGCAACAAGCCTAGCTTTGTTTCTAGATACTATACCATTTTCATCCATTTTATTTCTAAAAACCCATTTCGTTCCAATTATGATTTGATCATTAGGTTTTGGAACTAATTTCCAAACATCATTTCTAACGAATTGGTTTAATTCTTCTTGCATGGCAATTACCCATGATTCATCTTTTATTGCTTCATTTATGTTTTTCGGTTCTATGGTGGATACAAAACAAAAATAATTACTTGGATTTTGGGCTTGTGACCTTAAGGTTCTTTGATTAAGTTGTCCTATGACTTTTTCTAAAGGATGACTTTTAGATTCTTTGATGTTGACAATCTCCTTATTTAATGGTTCATCTTCCTTGTTATTATTATTTATTTCTTGACTTTCTATCATTTGACTTTCAACTAAGTCATCATCTACCAAAGGTGATGTCTTAGAGGGAGGTGGACTTTCGTCGAATGTTATGTTCAACGATTCCTCGACTATCATTTTTTCTTTGTTTAGGACAATATAAGCTTTACTAGTTTGAGAATAGCCAAGAAATACACTTTCATAAGACTTTGGGTCAAACTTGGTGAGATAATCCTTAGTATTAAGAATAAAGCATTTACAACCAAAGACTCTAAAATATCCTAACGTTGGCTTTTTACCTTTATAAAGCTCATATGGTGTTTTGTTTAAGAAAGGACGTATTAAAACTCTATTCAAAATATATGTAGAAGTGTCAACAGCGTTACACCAAAACTTTTGAGGAATGTTTTGTTCATTAAGCATTGTTCTACTCATTTCTTGAATTGTTCTATTTTACGTTCTACTACTCCATTTGATTGAGGTGTTCGTGGGCGAGAAAAGTTATGTGTTATACCATTTGTATCACAAAAGTTTCCAAATTGAGTTTCGTTGTCAAATTCACGACCATGATCCGTTCGGATCGACACAATTTTAACACTTAGTTGATTTTGAATTTTCTTGCTAAGAATTTCAAATTTATCAAAAGCTTCATTTTTGGTTTTCAAAAACAACGTCCAAGTAAACTTTGAGTAATCATCTACTATGACCAAAGTGTATAAGTTGCCTCCGTAGCTTCTTATAGCGGATGGACCAAACAAGTCCATATGCAATAATTCTAGACACTTAGATGTTGACACCATATTTTTAGATTTATGACTACTATGGGTTTGTTTACCAATTTTGCAAGCGTCGCAAAAGTGTTGGTCATCTTTTAGTTTAGGTAAATTCCTAACTAGCTCTTTTGAAGATAGGTTTTGTATAAGTCTCATATTAGCGTGACCTAAGCATTTATGCCAAAGAGATGAGCTATCATCTAATGTTGTTAGACAAAGTTTGTTGTTATATGTTTTATCTATCTTCATGACGTATATGTTATTTTTCCTAACTCCTTTAGCTATGGTGATACCATCTTTTAGTATTTTACTACCATTTTCATCAAATAGTACTCTATACTTTTTATCACATAATTGGCTAATACTAAGTAGATTAAATCCTAACCTATTCACATAAGCAACATTTTCAATAGTTAGGGAGTTATGAGTGATCGTACCTTTGCCAATGATTTTGCTTTTGAGATTACTACCAAAAGTGACATTACCTCCGTCATACTCTTGGTATGATGAGAAGAGACTTTGTTGCCGTCATATGCCGTGAGCATCCACTATCTTTTATCCATTCATCGGGTTCCAATCCAACTTTCAAGCATACCTAAGAAGTAAATAACTCAAGCATTTGGTCCCCAATATCTCATGGGTCCGTTTGGGTTAAACATACCATTTATTTGATTCATGTATGGAAATGATGGGAAAGAGTTCCATGACATGTAATCGGAGTTTGATATGGTCTAGGAAGTTTTGATTCCAACCATTGTGTTGGTAGTTGGGTTGTACGTTGTGGTTGCTCTTAGGAAAGGCGTTTGGCAAAGGTGCTTTATATCGTTGTTGAGTAGTTTTGATCTAAATTCATTTTAGCAAGTCCAACTCATGATGTAACAATTGGTTTTAGTTTAACACTATCCTTGGTTTTCTTTGTTACTTTGACAAATTCATGCGGTTCAGTATTACGAACATTACGTCTCTTTGAAGTACCCACGGCACCATTTGTTTCAATGGACGGAACCCTTATTTTGGTTCCGTCGGTCCGTCTTATCATCGCAGCAGTTTTGATGATTGTTAGTCCTTTCGACCATTTTTTACTCTTTGGAATTAATACTTCATTAAATCGTAGCCCATTCATGTCTCACGGTGTTTTATGGATTTTAACTATTTCATCGGCAAGGCGATGTTTTTGTTAAACCTTTTAAATTTTGAATTATTTTCTATTAGAACATCTTGTGTGAGCTTTAGTTTTCTATTTCAAGATTAAGCTCTTGACATGATTTACAACCATCGTCATTTTCTTTTCCCTTTTCAAGTCGTTTTGCTTTTCTTTTAACTCATAAACTTCATTTTCCAAAATTCCTTTTGGTTTTAAAATTTATTTTTAGTTATGATTTTTAGACTTAGCTCACACAATTGATTATATTGTTTTTGCAAAGTGTCATCATCAATAGAAGAGTAAGAAGAGTCGGAAAGTACCTCATTTGACTCATGTGCCATTAGAGCGATCTCTTCCTTGCTTGATTATTCATCGTCTTCACTATCACTCCAAGCACCACTTACAAAAGCTCGTTGAGTTTTGCTTTTAGGTGGCTTGGGACATTCTCCTATGAGATGATTTGCATCACCACATCTAAAACACTTTCTTTCACCTTTACCCTTTTTGTCATCCCGATCTTTTCGGAATGGCTTCTTTTTTTCTCGAGGTTGTCTTACGAACTTTCCTCTTCTTATAAAGAACTTCTTAAAATCTCTAACGGCCATGGCATATTCCTCATCTTCACTACCGGAGCAAGATTCGTCATCATCACTTGATTCCGCCTTTGCTTTTAGAGAAACGAATTTGATCTTCTCCCTTCTTCCTTTGATGATCTCCGAATCTTTCTCCATCACCATTTCGTGTACTTTGAGGTTACCGATTAGCTCGTCTAGTGACATTTTGAGAGATCTTTTGACTCTTCAATAGCGGTCACTTTAGCTCTCCATTTGGGATGGAGTGCTCTAAAAAATTTCCTGACAAAGTTCTTACTACGAAAAAATTCATCAAGTGCTTTAAGTGATGTAATAATAGTATTAAAGCAAGCAAAGCCACAATCAATGGTTTCATCTTCAGGGATAACAAATTGTTCATATTGTTGAACAAGAAGATCAATTTTGTTATCCTTGACTTGTGAATTACCTTGATGTGTAACAATCAAAGATTCCCAAATATCTTTGGTGGTTTCACACATAAAAATTCTTTCATATTCTTTTCTAGGTAAAGCATTGTAAAGCATCATTTTAGCTTCATTATTTTTAGCAACTAATTTCTTTTGTTCATCAACAGAAATGTCCTTTATTGTAGAACTAAAATCCCCTTTAACAATAATGAACCAAAGATCTATATCTTTTGACGTTACATATGTTTCAAAACGGTTTTTCCAATAGATAAATCCATTGGTTTCAAAGAGTGGTGGTCTTTACATAGATTGCCCTTCTTTAAAGTTTTCAGAATCCATGGATCGTTTCAAGTTTATAAAATACAAATTATTTTAGAAATTCTTGAGCAACGAGGCTCGGTACCAATTGTAGAAAACTAGAAGGGGTTGAATAGTTTACCAATTAAAAACTTTGTTTTGAAACTTATTGAAAAGATCAATTGATATTGATCTTAGATATGTTAATGAAATATGCAAGCAATATGTAACGAGTAAATAAGGAAAGAAATGATCAAACCACAACAAGTTGTTTATAGTGGTTCGATCTACAAGGACTCTTTTTCCTTGCCCTACTCCACTCCCGAGTCTCACACTCGAGAGTTTAACTTCACTAGTCAACAAGCTCCTTTCACGGCGGAGAAAACCTTTACACTTCGCACACTATTTCCGACACTAAGCTAGATGTCGAGTTCTTTCCAAGGGTACAACCACTCCCACACACAATGTATTTTGAGGACTAAAATACTAACCACTCACACTCACAAGATTATGATGGTTTAATACAACAACGAAGTATGAATCAACACTAGATCATACAACACTAAACAAACAAGACTTCTAACTTCTCGTTTTGAAACTTGAATGTGACTTGATCTTCTTTGCTACAAAGAGATCACTAATATGATATGAAACCGAGTTAGAAAGGTTAGAGAAGATATGTATGAGAGTATGATGGAAAGGGATGAAAACTACTTGGTTTGGCATTGCTATTTATAGCCAAAATGGACGAGAGCATCCACGGACCACGGAACCCTTAATAGGGTTCCGCCTGTACTCATTTTAGTACCGCCAGTCTCGATGACCAAGATATTAAAATCTTGCCAAAGTCAACCATATTTATGTAAGATTGTGTAAGATATGAAGAGTACAAATCCACACAAAATATCTAATGAAATCTTTCAATGATTTCCATGATGCATTACATGATGTCATGTGTTGTCTTTCTATTTTTAGAAATATGCAAATGCATAAATAATGTTTAGTTTTTAAGAAACTAAAACATTCTAAAAACTACTATCATACATTATGCTTAGACTCATATTGAGATATGATTAGTCACAATGTAAATGGTTAAATGATGAAGATATTATTTGAAAAAGCTTGTTTTAATATCTACTCCCTCCGTCCCACTTTTATTGGCCTCATTTCTATTTATACATGTCCCAAAAAAATTGTCAAAAACTAAAAACGGATAGTTATTATTGTAGTATTTTCCTATTCTACCCATGTATCATTTACTATGGACGAAATGTATTTATTTTCTAAATAGGTCACATATACTCACAATAAATAAGGCGTAAAGACAAAAATGAAAGTCAAAATTAGCTTTCTTCTCCACTGAAACAAAAGATCCATCACGTTATTCTTTAACCAAAAAAACAAGAATCGATCATAGCAAAATTTTAAAAGACACGTTAGAACTTTTTTCACTTATGGATCCTTTTTTTGTTTTTCCATTAACACTTTTTTGCAATAAACGTTGATAAATAGATTGACGCTCGATATCGCTTAAGTTTTTTTTTTGTTGATGAACTAATAGAGATCCATCTTCAACAACTTTGGTTATATGTGTGTTGTATTTTTTTCTTTTGCTTGGAATGAAGTAAATTGATTTTACTGTATGGAAATATGTGGCCCATATATATATACGTAGTAAATCTCGTCTGTTTCATTAGTGAATTAAAGAGATGAATTATTTCAAAAATTTTGATATTTCATTCACTAGTGTCCATGAAAGTTTAGGTGGGAATTTTCCCTCCGTTAATTTTAATACTGTAAAACATTGGTTCATAAGGAGAATTAGTAGCCTAGTTTAAAATGGAGGGAAACTCATTGCATAATTTAAGCCATAAAATACATTGATATGGACGAATATTTGGTTTTGTAAATATGGCAAGTTAAAAATGTTTTAATGGTGAGGGCAAATGTGACATTTTGTACATAAACAATAACATTAAATATACAAATCATAAAATGAAATATTTTTGTTGGAGGACAGTAATTTTGGGACGGAGGGAGTATTAAACTTGACAAGCTTTAAGCTTTTATATAAATTAAATTTACTTTTGTCGTTAACAAAACTTAGGTAAAGATCAAAAATATAAATAACGTTTAATGACGATATTTGTATTAACACGTACAAATGGGACTTTGTACACTTCAAGTGGGGGGATAGGAATAGAAATAAAGTGTATGATTGCTTAACTTACTTGCCCTAATTTTCTAGTTGGTTTCAAAATTTTAAGCTCATTTGAAAATTTTTGTCATATTTTTAACCAATCTAGAATTACATAAAGCCGAGCACACTATAACCCTTATTGACTTTGGTGAGATTTAGCCTTTTCGTTTCCCCATTTTACCGAAATCTACCAAATATTGAGTGTGCCGATAGTATTGTAAACTTTAGAACTTGGCTTTTACATCACTTCGAGACAATAGAAGAGTAGTGTATCAAGTTAGCTTGGTCCATTTGGAAAAGGCGATTTGAAAAAAGTAAATGTTTTAGGATTAAACCCAAATAGCCCATATGTGTTCACTTGTGTGCATTTATCAATTAGTCACATTGGCTTTTCGGCCTCCGTGTTAACCCTTTTTGTTGCACTTACCTTTAGTGCAAGATACCCCTAGTTACACCCCTTTTGAGCCTATCCTTTCATTTTCTAACCCTTATTTTCGTTACACCCTTACACCTTAGCCTACCGTGTAGTCTTACCTTTTTATCTTGAAGTTATTGTTCGCCCTAGTTCAAGGTTCGAAATAAAGTTTCGAGAGGCGTACCTAATCATCTACATCTTACTGAAGATCGTCAAAGCCCCCCAAGTTATCTCCTATTGCCCAGTTCAAGTGAGGGATGAAAAAAAAAAAAAAAGAGAGAGATTTGTTATTAATTGCGTTACAGTGCGATGAATTATAAGCACTATATAAATTAAAGAAATTGGCATTGAGAATAATCTTCTCGATCACATGCGAAGGTTGGAAGAATAGTTCAAGAAAGAATAATGGTGGATTCCAGTGACATATATTGATCATATGAAGATGAACCTCGGATTAACGGTTGGGCGATGGCAACTCGGTTTTAAGCTAAGACTATTTGTTTTCTTTTTCTTTTAAACCCATTAAAATATCCCATGCCTTACCTTACCCTTTTTGTCGTGAAGCGTATCTAGGTGATGCAGCGAGCAATCCTTGATATCTTGGCCATGGATTTGGTCACGTATCATTGATTTTGTCCACTTCGCAGTGACACTTTAGTAATGACACCACCCTAAAGCCTTTTGAATCACTATAACCCAACATTACTTTCTAAAATTTGTCTTAACCTTAGCTCTAGTGGTGGAGTTGTTATGATAGAATACTTACTATGTCCGTACAATTGAGTGATCACCCCGAAATTAACACTTAAAATACGATGAGAGTGAGAGTGTTTTCGTTCCTATTTCGTGATGTGTTCGGCTCTTATTAATATTTTAGCATGGAAATCTTAACTGCGCATTCGTTGAGGATGTATCTTTTGTAGTCTAAATTGGTCTACTTGAGGGCAAGTAGAGTTTAAGTGGGGGGATATTTGATAACATCAAATAGTCCTGAATTTCTAAGCGTTAATTTCCTCCTTTATCATCACATTTTGAGTATAATACTAGTGAAAACATCCTTATTGCTTATTATTTCATTTCAGGACCTATTTTATGTAAGAAAGCTGTAATTGGATGTTTTCAAGCCCTATGAATGAGTTGTCGCTTAACTACGGCGTAACCAAGTGATGAAATTAAGACGTAACTAAAGATTATGAAGGCTACGGCGTAACCCTCAGCTCAGGTTACGTCGTAACAACTGATAAACACCCAATTGACAAAGACTACGGCGTAACCCTCAGCTCAGGTTACGCCGTAATGAAGAAATACACATGATTTACGAAAGCTACAGCATAACCCCAGCTAAGGTTACGCCGTAACCATGGATAAGCACAAATGATTGAAGAAGTTACGACGTAACTACCTAATAAGGTTACGCCGTCACTAGTATTGGAGCCTATAAATAGTCGAAGGTTTCACCAGTTTTAATCATCTCTCCTTTCCCAAACCTTCGAGGGTTTGGGGAGATCAAAACATAGAAGAAGAAGAAGAAGCATGGCTTAGGAGCACTGAATAACGAAGTCATCGTCTACGATTTCCATTGTATTCGAGTTTGAATTCTTTTTATATTTTTCTAGGACTTATACTATGAATTCATATCATTAATTGAAGTTTGCATTTATGTTATTGTTATTCTCTTTAGACATTTGCTAGTCTTTTCATAGATCGCTAGCCTTGGTAGTATTATAAGCTTGGTAGTATCTAAAGGGCTGGGAGATATGACCAACTGACCCTAGTCTGATAGATGGTGAAGTGTGGAGGAATTGGCCATAGTACAACCACTCTTCGTGTGCGAACTGACCAAATGATCACCTATCAAGTAGAGGTATTTAAGAGGTTAGGGGGAATCTAAGTTCCTAACGGTCGGGTTCCCACCGTCTAGATCTAGTAGATTTGGTGCTTAATGACTGCTATTAGGTTGCCGAATGATCTCGGGTGACCTGTTCATCTTGGTGATGAATCTAAGAACTATAGGCCATGACAAATTGACCGAAGGAGTCTGGTGATAATTAACCACTATATTGAACCTTCATATCGAGAACCAATTCATATTTGTATTCTTCGTTAAGCTTCGTTCATCTATCTCTTTACCCTAAATTTCTGGTGTCTGTGTGAGTAGAATAAAAGCATATCGATGAATTATAACAACTTTGTCATACCAATATATTATCAATATCATTTCTAATCATCTTAGTTCTTTCAAGGTCACAGCTCTCTTGGGACGATACTCGGATTTACCTAAGGCTTTACTACATCTGATCGGGTTCTATGCCCGTTAGTATGTGTCTATCCTAAGTTATCTAAGTTTTATAAATATTAAAAGCAGGATAAAATAGCACATCAGCTTTTTGGCGCCGCTGCCGGGAGCAGTTAATGGAAGATCTAAGGTATATCATATTTACTTCAATAAGAGATTTGAGCACTTCCATAAGGTACGTTTCTCAATCTCTCATATTGCAATATTAAAAATTTATCCTCCGATGCTATTAGTTAAGGCATAACTTCTTTTAAGAGTTACGACGTAATCATATTCTAATTATTAAAAAAAATTAAAATAATAATATTATTTTATTACGGCGTAATCTATACTAGGATTACGACGTAACCCTTTTTACAATAATTAATATTCTGAAAATATTAGTTACGGCGTAATTATTTAAGCAATTACGCCGTAACCTCCTGGCGGTATAAAACCTTATACGGATTAAAAACTAGGCTTTACACAATCCCTTTTCACCGCCTACCAAAACAGTAATTTTTTCTCTTAAAATTTTTTCCATCAAGATTTCTTCATCTCGTCATTCACCATGGCTGGTAAGATCTATTACTACTCTTTTTTATTCGTTTATTTTTATTTTTCAATTAGGGTTTATATTTTAATATTTTGGGGATCTTGCCTATTTGATTATATTATTACTATTGGTTTGATTAATTGATGATTGTGATGAATTCCCATGTTATTTTGATTCGTGTCCTATCATTATGGGTCGTTTTGAATGTTTTGACTTAATTTAAAAGGGTTTTGGGTCAAACACAAATCTAGTAGGTTAGGCGCGGTCCTTCAGCACTAATAGGTTAAAAATCTATGAAAACTTTTTACCACTTGAAAAAATTGATGGTTCCGGTGTAATCTATTGCTTAATTTGACCATCTGAGTTACTGAGTTTCTGGGGAAAGTTACGGCGTAATTGGGGGTAAGTTACGTCGTAACTGCTGAAATCTGTAATTACGGCGTAACCATTGCGTTAAGTTGTGCCGTAACTTCAGGAATTATCTAATTACGGCGTAACCGTAATGGTGGTTACACCGTAGCTTTATATCAGTAAGGTCTGCACTTACTGTTTTCTGTCTTATTTATAGGCGCAAACAACCCCGCTAATTGGTTTAGGTTTCTGGCATACGAAGAAGCAGGAATCAGGCAATTATGCCTTAATGAGTTTGAGAAATTGAGGAGGAAAGATATTAGTCAACCGGAAGCCCTTGATTTTGATGCGTTTGATAGTTTGGCAAATGGGAAAGCTGGTAGGAAGTTGAGAAAATTCTGCAAGATTAAGTTCACATGTACAACAGGGGAGTTCACGTGCAATGCGTGATTAAGGCTTTTTAGGATCACGGAGCCGGTCATTCCGGAATATGTCCGGGAGTTCCTTGCTAGTGTTGAGTTTCGAACTGAGATTGAGGATGATGATGTGGAGTCGTTGTTTTTCCAACTTGGAGGTATGAGAAGGAGTTTGACTCTTAGGCAATTTACTGTGAGAATGGGCTTGTATAATCAAGATGAAATGGAGTCGGAAGCTTTTCGAAGGTTTTACAACACTTGTTGGAGGCGTAGGGATGAAACACAAGACACTGCAGCCTATTTCAACCAGATTGCTATCATGGATGGTTACGATTCTAAATAGCCAGCATCCTACAAAATGGTAAGGATCCATATTCGTCGATTGGTGCACCGCCTCCTTGCTTGCTCTATTCGAGCAAGGTTCTCTGCCAAGGAGAAAATGACCATGGATGACTTATACCTCATGGAAGGAATGGAAGGAGGGAACAACATCGATGTCCCCTACTATTTGGCAAGGTTTATGGGCAGTGGTGCTAAGGGGTTTATAGCTAGGAGCCCAATTCAAGGGGCTCATTTCATTGGGAGGTTGGCTAGGAGCTATGATTTGATGACTGATGCGGCTTTGGCTCGGGTGTCCCGTGGTAGGGAGACTAGCTTGATTGGATTGAGTAAGCTAGTTGAGTTCGGGATTTGCACCCAGGACATCTATGGAGTAATTAAACTAGCTAGGACAGCCCCGAGGAGAGAAGTCGGGGAAGGTAGTGGTGCTGGTGGTGAAGCCGAAGAGGATGTAGAGGAGCAGGTGCCTAGGGGACGAAGAAGGGCACACGTGAATGTGGGGGAAAGGTTACAAATCATCGATGAGAGGATCGAGGGAATGGCTACCCACTTCAACGAGGAAATTGATAGCCTCGGAGTGGGTTTATATGGTCTTAGTAACCAATTTGGGGGTTTTGCAGGTACCATGGATCAAGTGCAGCAGCTTTAGCAGGACTTCTTTAACTGGAGTGCAGATCGGAGTAGCTAAATGCTCTAGAGCATGCACTTGAGCCACCCTAGGTGGCAGGGTCCGGAGTATGTGTACCAACCCGACATCCCCGACATTGGCATCCAAGGAGGAATGGCATTCATGCAGGCCGAGGCCACTCCTGGTAACACCACAAGCACCTCGTTCGATCCCACCCAATTTCACTCCATGGATCATGATCTTCACAGGGACGATTGATTCCCCTGTTTGTTGAAACAATCAATTTGAAAATTATGTCTGTAATAACTGAATTATTAGGATATTTGTATGCTTAATTATCGATTGTACCCATAGGGTACAAAATTTTCCATGTATTTTGTGCAGGTTTTGATTCTGTGATGGAATTACGGCGTAACCTTAGGGTCAGTTACGCCGTAACCTCTGCTGCTGTAGGAAAATTTTGAGGCGATACAATAGTTAAGGCGTAGTCCCCGAAAACGATAAGCATTAGCCACCCCATGACCCACCTTCAACCTTTAGTGAGACATCTCGGGCAAGCATTTGAGAGGGGAGTTTATTTCTTTCTTGATTATTTTTCATTTCTATTTTATTTTTCCTTTTTCTTCGTACAAATGGGACTTTGTACACTTCAAGTGGGGGGATAGGAATAGAAATGAAGTGTATGATTACTTAACTTACTTGCGCTAATTTTCTAGTTGGTTTCAAAATTTTAAGCTCATTTGAATTTTTTTGTCATATTTTTAACCAATCTAGAATTACATAAAGCCGAGCACACTATAACCCTTATTGCCTTTGGTGAGATTTAGCCTTTCCGTTTCCCCATTTTACCAAAATCTACCAAATATTGAGTGTGCCGATAGTATTGTAAACTTTAGAACATGGCTTTTACATCACTTCGAGACCATAGACGAGTAGTGTATCAAGTTAGCTTGGTACATTTGGAAAAGGCGATTTGAAAAAAGTAAATGTTTTAGGATTAAACCCAAATAGCCCATATGTGTTCACTTGTGTGCGTTTATCGATTACTCACATTGTCTTTTCGACCTCCGTGTTAACCCTTTTTGTTGCACTCACCTTTAGTGCAAGATACCCCTAGTTACACCCCTTTTGAGCCTATCCTTTCATTTTCTAACCCTTATTTTCGTTACACCCTTACACCTTAGCCTACCTTGTAGTATTACCTTTTTATCTTGAAGTCATTGTTCGCCCTAGTTCGAGGTTCGAAATAAAGTTTCGAGAGGCGTACCTATTCATCTACATCTTACTGAAGATCGTCAAAGGCCCCCAAGTTATCTCCTATTGCTCAGTTCAAGTGGGGGATGAAAAAAAAAAAAAAAAAAAAATAAAAATAAAAATAAAAAGAGAGAGAGATTTATTATTAATTGCGTTACAGTGCGATGAATTATAAGCACTATATAAATTAAAGAAATTGGCATTGAGAATAATCTTCTCGATCACATGCGAAGGTTGAAAGAATAGTTCAAGAAAGAATAATGGTGGATTCCAGTGACATATATTGATCATATGAAGATGAACCTCGGATTAACGGTGGGGCGATGGCAACTCGGTTTTAAGCTAAGACTATTTGTTTTCTTTTTCTTTAAACCTCGGATCCCATGCCTTACCTTACCCTTTTTGTCGTGAAGCGTTTCTAAGTGATGAAACGAGCAATCCTTGATATCTTGGCCATGGATTTGGTCATGTATCATTGATTTTGTCCACTTCGCCGTGACACGTTAGTAATGACACCACCCCAAAGCCTTTTGAATCACTATAACCCAACATTACTTTCTAAAATATGTCTTAACCTTAGCTCTAGTGGTGGAGTTGTGTGTAATTGCCAAGCTTATGATAGAATACCTTACTATGTTCGTGCAATTGAGTGATCACCCCGAAATTAACACTTAGAATACGATGAGAATGAGAGTGTTTTCGATCCCATTTCGTGAGGTGTTCGGCTCTTATTAATATTCTAGCATGGAAATCTTAACTACGCATTCGTTAAGGATGTATCTTTTGCAGTCTAAATTGGTCTACTTGAGGGCAAGTAGAGTTTAAGTGGGGGGATATTTGATAACATCAAATAGTCCTGATTTTCTAAGCGTTTATTTCCCCCTTTATCATCACATTTTGAGTCTAATACTAGTGAAAACATCCTTATTCCTTATTATTTCATTTCAGGACCTATTCTGTGTAAGGAAGCTGTAATTGGACGTTTTCAAGCCCTATGAATGAGTTGTCGCTTAACTACGGCGTAACCAAGTGATGAAATTACGACGTAACTAAAGATTATGAAGGCTATGTCGTAACCCTCAGCTCAGGTTACACCGTAACAACTGATAAACACCCAATTGACAAAGACTACTGCGTAACCCTCAGCTCAGGTTACGCCGTAATGAAGATATACACATGATTTACGAAAGCTACGGCGTAACCCCAGCTAAGGTTACGCCATAACCATGGATAAGCACAAATGATTGAAGAAGTTACGACGTAACTATCTAATAAGGTTACGCCGTAACAAGTATCGGAGCCTATAAATAGTCGAAGGTTTCACCAGTTTTAATCATCTCTCTTATCCCAATCCTTCTAGGGTTTGGGGAGATCAAAACACAAAAGAAGAAGCATGGCTTAGGAGCACTGAATAACGAAGTCCTCGCTCACGATTTCCATTGTATTCGAGTTTGAATTCTTTTATATTTTCTAGGACTTATACTATGAATTCATATCATTAATTGAAGTTTGCATTTATGTTATTGTTATTCTCTTTAATTCTTTATAGACATTTGCTAGTCTTTTCATAGATCGCTAGCCTTGGTAGTATTATAAGCTTGGTAGTATCTAAAGGGTGGGAGATATGACCAATGATTCCCAAGATGATAGATTGCGAAGTGTGGGAGGAATTGGCCATAGTACAACCACTCTTCGTGTGCGAACTGACCAAATGATCACCTATCAAGTGGAGGTATTTAAGAGGTTAGGGGGGGATCTAAGTTCCTAACGTCCAGGTTCCTACCATCTAGATCTTGTATATTTGGTGCTTAATGACTGCTATTAGGTTGCCGAATGATCCCGGGTGACCTATTCATCTTGGTGAGGAATCTAAGAACCATAGGCCATGACGAATTGACCAAAGGAGTCTGGTGATAATTAACCACTATATTGAACCTTCATATCGAGAACCAATTCATATTTGTATTCTTTGTTAAGCTTCGTTCATCTATCTATTTACCCTAAATTTCTGGTGTATGTGTGAGTAGAATAATAGCATATCGATGAATTATAACAACTTGGTCATACCATATTATCAATATCATTTCTAATCATCTTAGTTCTTTCAAGGTCACAACTCTCTTGGGACGATACTCGGATTTACCTAAGGCTTTACTACATCTGATCGGGTTCTATGCCCGTTAGTATGTGTCTATCCTAATTTATCTAAGTTTTATAAACATTAAAAGCAGAATGAAATAGCACATCATTCCCTATGGTATGCTCCTAACAAGACTCCGTGAGTATGTTAGTTTGATGCAACCTTCTCCAATCAACGATGATCATTTCCTTTCCGATCACGTCATGGTACCCCTCACCGAACAACCTTGTAAATGGTTCATGGTCAATAGAAGAAGACCTCGGGCTCTCCCATACTCCTCAGACGAAGAAGAAGTAAATGTCAATCTCGTTACCAACGTCGACTTTTACCCCATAACCTACTTTGAACAATTTCCAACTTTTCCAAACGAGACCGAAGAATTCAAACAATTGAAGGGTATGATTCAATGTCTAACTAACTACGTCGTGAAGTCAGGAAAGAGGAAGAGAAAAGATTGACAAAAGAGACATTAGGATTATGGTTGTTTTTAGATATTTTGTTTGTCAATTTGCAATGGATGCTTATGTTTGTGAAATGCTTTCTTTTGGTTGTTTGGATATTATCATTACTACTCTTACTTATGGTATGGTTTATGAGATATTTTGCTTGTTTTGTTGTTCTTTTAGAGTAGAGACCAATAGCAATTGGTATCCATAGTATAGTGCAAAATCTGCACTCTTTTCTGTGATGCTTCTGATCTGCAGTTGTCGGATCCCTAAAGATATACTAGACGGATCCCTCCTTTTAGGGATCCGTAGGATCCGAGGTGACAACAATACAATACAGACCCCCACACATCAAACCAGCCCACTAGATCACTTCACACTAGCTTAACATAATACCTTAGGACCACTTAAGTCTTCCTCAAGCTCAGTAAGCTTCACACTCACTCATAGTTCATTTAGGATCACACTCAAAGTGCTTTTCAATTTATCATTTCACCAAAACTCATCATCCTTCCGTTCCTATACTCACACATCATCTCTCACATGTCAACACGTCTATTTTTAAAAATCTCTCAATTTTAGCAAATTGATTTTAGTCATCTCTACCTCAAAATGGGTCAAAAACTAGTCTTTCAATTCTTGTAATTTTTAAAGAATTTTTAAATTTTATCCCAAGTTGTCATCTGATCTCTAGGATCATTTAACATCACTTGACACCCTCAAATCTCCTAGTGTCATCCTTGATCACCCATTGGTGGTCATAAAGTCCCATTTTCCTTCCATAAAAGGCAATCATTAGCTACCACCACTCATTACCCTTGGTCATTTAAGTCACACCTCATTTAAAACACTTAAGAAGACTGAGACACTCAAGATGTATAGGTATTAGAGTCTACCAACATCATTTTCTTCTTTTCTTGACTGCTGATAGCCGGATCCCTAGGATTAGCCTAGACAGATCCTTTTTTGGAGGGAACCGTGGGAACCGGCTGGCAGATTCAGCAAATCCTACCTAGAACAATCATTTCAAGCCCTCCTTACTAACTTGAACACTCCATCTTGTCTTAATTAAACTCATAGATCAGTGCAAATCTGTAGTTGACCTTTGTGTATGCAAATCATCACATTTCTAAGGATCTTAGTGGCTTAAATGCACTTCCCAATTCCTTCCCTTTATAAGTCATCTTGATTAGAACTTCTTAGTCATCAACCACAACTTAATTCTCAGCACTTAGAAACTTTTTCCTTAGTCATTTCATCATGAGGAAAGCTCCTAGTGCTAACTCATCCACCAAAGGACCACCCAAGAAAGTTGCTCATGTTGTACATAAAATTCCTCAACCGAATCATCTCCCGTTAAATCCACAAATGCTAGGATTTCTCCTCCACCAACTCAACCAATCAAACCAATCCCCAAAAGGATTGTTCCCACAAAAATATCATCACCAAACACCACCATTCCTACAAAACCAAAAACACACATTTCCACCCAACCATCATCTTTGGTGCCTAGAGCCATATCATTTACCACTTCACAATCATCTCCACATCTCTACAACTTAGAGGACTTACCTCCTAGGCCATCCCATCCTCCACTATTGCCGACACTCTCTTCAATAGAGAAGAGTGTGCAACAAAACCAATGTGTTGAATCAACACTTACACCGATATCCTTTTCGTCATTTCCCTCAAATGGTCTATTTTGGATTATGAGGAATCATCAAAGTCAACCACCCGACCACATGGAAGTTGACACCTCTATACCTCCACCATCATCCTTTCTTGAGCCATCATTGAATGTGCCTCCACCAATCCCTCCTTCTTTTGAGGATCTCAACCCTCTTCACTTGATCTTCCACATCAAGCAGCTCCATTTCTACCACCACCTTTTCCGAGCCATGACAAGGATTGTTATCATTGTCAACACGTTGAAGGCTTGATACATGAACTACGTGAAGAGCAACGTTTCATGTTTTATCACCTCCTCGAATGTTTCGATGAGGTCAACAAACCTAAACAACCGTGAGCTTAAGGATTCAAGTGGTGTCCTAGTCTTAAGCTTAACTTAGATCGTTTAGGAATCACATTTCATGTTTAAATCATTCTCTTAGTTTTTAGATATTTGTAGATCATTTCTCATACGTTTTATTGAATGAGATTACATGTCTTATGTCATATTGTCTTGAGTGTATGTTTGGTGCCTTATTACATATCTCATTTTGATGTTGACATCATTTGTTCACATCACCATTGCTGTCTTAAACTTTCTGACAGACGGATCCCTATGTTATGCCTAGACGGATCCCTCCAAAGAGGGAACCGTAGGATCCGTACAACAGAAGACCTGTTTACTACTAACTTGAGTCTTATTTGTAGGAAAATATGCATATATATACTTGTTTTCTAACCTTTGTTTTGTAGATTTTCAATATACACATGAAGACTTTGACACACTTAGCTAGGGGGAAAAGCAAAACATTGCAAAATTATTTGCAGTACCATTCTCATAGGGTTACATTACTTGATGTCCTCCTTACAAAGGTGCAATCATCAAGGGGGAGCATATTCGTCACATAGACGAAATCATTTGCGAACATAGTTGCAATGCATTAGTTTAGTATTTCTTCTTACTTGACGACCTTACAAAGGGATAGACTCGTCAAGGGGGAGCTAAGTCGAGAATTCTTCTCATCACTTACTCTCTATTTTGCATATTTTTTTTCTTTCACATGTTTTTCTTAAAACAAGATGTTAGTTTCTTTTCGATGCTCTTTTTGTTTTGACAAAAAGTGGAGAAGAGAGTAAAAACTCCAATTCAAACTTTTACGAATTTTAGTTTTTCCTTAAAATAATTTTATGTTTTGTCATCAACAAAAAGGGGGAGATTGTTAATACGTATAAGCCGTAAAAACGTTTATTTATATTTTACGATCTTCTAATGTTTTGTCGATAACAAAATGTAAAATCATTTTAACGAAACAAATAAAGTACGTAAATGGTTTGAGCCAATAGTTTACTAACACACTTACGTTTTCACATAAAACACCAAATAAGTAATAGTGTTTTCGTGATTTAGTAATGCATATGTACAACAACTAGTGTTTACATATTGGGTAGTTATATACATATTTAGTATGTATTGTAATGGGTAATACAATGGGTAGAAGTTTAAGTATTTGACCCATTGACTAAATACATTGAATATAGTTGGGTAAACCCAAAGTCCATGACCCATACCCATGGAGCATAACCCATAACCCATTGCATGACATCATGCATAAGTCGTAATGGGTACTATCCATGACCCATGGAGCTAACCCATAACCCATGGACTAGATGCATTGCATCTAGTAGATACATTATATCTACTTGCATACCCATGGTCCAAAGTCTACCCATGACCCAAAACCCATGGGCAAAGAGGAGCGTCCCACAGTTCCCCTAGTTTACACTGGACGGATCCCTCTGGTAAGGGATCTGTGGGATCCGTGGGATCCGTGGAACAGTAGCTTATTTTCTTCTATAAATAGTGAGCCATTTCTTCATTTTGCTAGGCCACACCTACACATACTTTCATCTACTATTGTAAACTTTCTAACCTCAGATCCAAAGGACCTCTCTATGTAGTTTGTGTTTGTTTTTATGTGATTCTCTAGGTTCCTCTTAAATGCGAGATCACCACCTCTTGAAGTCAAGCAAGCTCAAGTCCATGAGTTGCCATGCTTCGTCATCATCAAGACTACTGATGTTATCTTGTTGATAGTCATTTCTTCCTCCATAGAAGTGTTGTGTTGATGGCATTAGTGAAAGGTGCCCAAGGTTCGTGAATGATGTCAAAGGTTCGTATAGAAGACATATGTGAAAGATGTCTAAAGGATCAAGTTGAAGGCATTAGTGAAAGTTGTCGAAGATCGGTGTCAAAGGCATTAGTGAAAGGTGCCTAGGTGTCGTGCCAAAGGCATTAGTGAAAGGTGCCGAAGAGTCAAAACGAAGGCATTAATGAGAGGTGCCGAACGTCCATGTCAAAGGCATTAGTGAAAGATGCCAAGGATGTACAATCGATATGGTGAATCGATGTACTAATAGAGATAGGTTGTGTCCAAGGATATTGATATCCTTGATGATGTTGTAATAAAGAGTGGGTCTTGTTTTGGGATAGGTGTTGTCTAGTGTCGGGTAGTAGTTCCTCCTTTGTAATGGAACTCGATATCTAGCCTTGTACCGGATAAAGTGTAGGCGACGTTGTGATAGGTGTGGTTCTACCTTGTGGAAGAACCCGGTGTCTAGCCTTGTACCGGAAAAAGAGTAGGCGACGTTGTGAAGGCTTCTCCGCCATAAGGAGTTTTGTCGTGTAGTGATTATGAACTCTTGAGCAGGTGATTCGGGGAGTGGAGTAGGGCAAGGAAGGTGTCCTTGTAGCCGAACCACTATAAACACTCGTGTCGTGGTTATGTGTTTCTTACTCTTTACATTTCCATTACACATTTACATATCTATCTATTAATGTCCAACATACACATCCAAATAGATTCACATAAGTCGATCTAAATATTTTAAAACGAAGTTTTAATCGGTAAAACTATTCAACCCCCCCCTTCTAGTTTTCCACATGTAGTGTTTTAGATGTTAATCTTTTAAAAATCTGAGCAAAATATGGGTAGCGTTTTTTATGTTTTTGAGTGAGGAAGAGGACGACGGTAAATTAGTCATTTCACATGCCCTTTGGCTTTGACTAACGGGTTTTAGTAACGAGCGTTAGCAAAAAACGAGATTTTTCAACTACAGTAACGCCTAAGGGGCATTTTTCGCAAAAAAACCCAAACGTTAGGTACACAGCTCGCAAAATTTCAAAATTACATTTCTCGCAAAAATGGCAAACGTGAAGGTCATAATTTGCATCTTACTCTCTTTTGTTTGGATAGACGACTACACACTCTTTCCATCAATTGATTTACTTGAAGTGCCTTTTGGGCCTGGCCCGGTCAATACCCAGCCAGGCTTTTTTTGTTGTGCCCATAATGTAGAAGATGTTCTAGTGTTTTAATCCTGGAAAAAATTCATATTTACTAAGGGTGGCAATCGAGTCGTGTTCGGATTGACCTATTTGGGTTCACGGGTTAGCGGGTTATTATAACCTCTACCCAAACATAACCCATTTATTAATCGTGTCAAGAAATTTATCCCTAACTCAGACCTGCATAACACGTGTAACCCCGTTTGTGACTCGTTTAACCTATTTAAGTAAATAGGTCAAGCGGTGAATAAGGTTGGTAGTTTGTCGATTTAACTAGTTCAAATGCAAAAATGATATAAGGATCTTTAAAATAATAAAAATAACATACAAATAACTATACGACAATTGCAATGATATATGAGTTATAATCGTAATTCACTTATATCATGTAGATAACAAAATGCATTTAATCCAAATCCAAAATAAAATCTAACTTATATATTTTGTTTTTAGAGGCTTATATAGTTAAACGGGTTCACGGGTTGACCTTTTTAATAATTACTCAACCCAAACACGACCCATTTATTAAACCTGTTAGACGGGTTGACATGTTTATGACCCAAACCTATTTATCCTCAACCCAAACCTGTTTAACTTCGTGTCGGGTTCGTGTCGTTTATCGTGTCGTGTCGAGAATTGCCACCCCTAATATTTACCCAATTTAAAAGTCACAATCTTATAATTACTCAAAAGACAAATTTTCAATGCATAAGTATGCTTTTAAACAAAGCACTTGATCTAGAACAAGTGGTCACCAGGGGTAATCTTGGGAGTTGTTTTCCAGTCTCGGGTTCGAGGCTTGTCAATAGGATTTTCCTCCTAGGAGAAGCGGAAAAATTGACTGGGGTTTATTCTCCAAAGGCGAAGGTTCGAGGAAGGCATAATGTCTGTTTGAATGTCACTGCACGGCTCAAACCACTAATTACTAACTAGGCCATTCTAAAAAAATATATATGTATATATGCTTTTCAACATGTGTTGGATAAATATAGAAAAAACTGATGTGACCGGATGCAAAGGTAAGATTAAGGCACTTGTTGGTTGTTGAGTCTTCCATAATAGCCATGTAGTCTGTTATAATTTACAGGGATTGACCATGGTTAGAGCATTCACAATGGGTCTACCTTTTAAAAGACTTGAAGCATTAATAGCAATAAATGATAAATGTGTTATGACTTGATTCATTTATTATATCCTTGTAAATAAAAAGTTTTTGCTTCAAACCGCTTGACATCTACCAAATCTTTGTTTCAAGTCAATTTAAAAGTCATTTTATGCAATGCTAAAAACCTTATCAAAAGTCTTTTTAAATAGTAAAAATCTTTTTGTGAAATACTTCATTACAGATGCTCTAAGGGGGTGGCAATGGTCACGGTTTGGGTGAGGTATGAACCAATACCGCACGGCAACACCATTGCCAGTGGAGCGGTATGGTTCTCACGGCATGGGGAGCGGCTTCAATTGCCGTAGCGGTTTGGAAATAAAGCTTGAAGAGGAGCGTGTTCCAACGGTTAGAAAAATAGCCGTTGGGCTATTTTGACTTAAAAAAAAATGTCCCCCCTATAAATATACACTTTAAATCACCAACTCAAATCACATTCTTCTCATATTCTTCTTCCAACAATTATATTTATAAAAAAGATGGATGCTAGGAAAGGAAAAAATGGTTCCACCTCTTCCAAAGGTCGTGGATGAGGCTTTCGATCACAACGCGTTCGTCCGCAAGTTCAATCACAACCATCTCCCTACTATCCCCAAATGAGTCCTCAAGCTGGTCACTATTATCCTCAACCTCCACCGATGAACCTTCCATCACATCAACACCAATATTATCCCCAACCACCTCCGTACATGATGTCGATGACTAGTGATTTCGACCCGTTCAATGACTACCGTGACGCTCCTACGCGACGAGAACCGAGTGTCGAACGACCACTACCGCTATATGATTACGAGGATGATGACGTTGAGTATGTTCCCGAAACGCAACAAGAAAATTCAATCGTTATACATGTTTTTTTTTTTGTTATTCGTTATAATTGTTATAATTTTATTTGTCATAATTTTATTTGTTATAATTTTATTTTGTATACTATATATTAGGCGATGAAGAAGTTCAAGAAGTCCCAAAAAATAAATCGACTAGAGTGGAGAAAAGAAATTGGACGACAAACGAAGAGGTTGTTTTGGCAAAAGCGTGGGTTCATATTTCCACATGTCGAAAAGTCGGTAATGAACAAACTAGAGATGGTTTTTGGAAAAGAATTCTAGAGCATTTCAAGACAAACGTTAAAGATACTACTCAAACTCATCATAGCTTGAACACAAAGTGGGGAAATTTGAACACCGCCATGGGTGTCTTTAACGGCCTATACATCCAATCGGTATAATTTTTAAACTCTATATAATTGTATTAATTTATATACTTGTACTAATTTATATAATTGTATTAATTTATATACTTGTATTAATTTATATACTTGTACTAATTTATATAATTCTATTAATAGTAGAAACGTCTTCGTGAGAGTGGGTGTAGCGATCTTGACGTCATGAAAAATGCCTTGGCCGATTATGAAAAGAAAACAAAGGGCAAGGATTTTACTCATATTGAAGCATGGGAGGTTGTTAGAGGTGAAGACAAATGGTTGGAACAACCATGTGTGGTCAAGAAGCTTCGCTAGTTAGAAAACGAAGAAAATCGTCGTCATCTAGCTACTACGAGGCGGGTAGCAATGACAATGTTGAGACTGCACTTCGCACTTGAATGACGACACAACCCTACACGAAAAGAAAAGGCAAGAAGGCGAGAGCTTCGACTCGACAAATGAAAGTATTCTTTGAGAGATTCGACAACTACGTGATAAGCAAAACACAAATATTGGAATCGATAGCGGAGAAAAGGTGCGCAAAGGATGACTTGGCCGAAAAGTTGTTGTCGGCACAACCGTAATATTGAAGAAAAGAACTTATCATCCAAGATCGAGGTTCTATAACCAACCTCACGATCACATAAATGATCCGAGAATGCGAGATCACTATTGCCAAAAAAACGCGAAGACGCGGAGAAATATGGATACCGGCGGATATTTAGATCTGCATTTTTTAGTATTATGTAATTTTTTAAGTATTATGTAATTTTTTAAGTATTATGTAATTTTTTTTTATTATTAATGAAATATTATGTTTTATTTAATTGTTTAATATATATATATATATAAAAGAAAATAAAAAATGTGTGAGGTATGGAATGACCATTAGCACTAAAAAAACTATAATGAGGTATGAGTGAGGTATGAAATTAGATAGAATGATATTATTAGTGGGTGGTGAGGTATGGGTTTAGACCATTGTCACCCCTTGAGTGGTCAATGTCTAATTATTATTTTTAGTGCAATAATTTCATTAAAAAGCTTGCGAGTTGCTAGAAGATTACACGAAGTTAGCACAAGACACATATAGTTTATTACAAGCGGTCAATGTCTATGTAATACTTAGATTTGTTGGGGTGCACTTGTATTATTTGTTATTCTATATTGTACTTATAAACATCAAGACATGTAGATGCAAGATAAAATCAAACATCACAGGTTTGTGTGCATAACTCGTACTTTGAATTTGATTAAGAGTAGTCACATTATTGTGAAACATAAATGAATCAAGATACTTAGTTTTAAAAACAAAATGAAAAATACATGAATGCATCTTTAATATACAGATTATTTATTTGAAGATGTTTGCATAAGATGAATGAGTTTCTCCAAATTCGCTACCGATGAACCATCCTTAGCAACACATGCCGCTTCAGCTTTCTTCTTCCACTTAGTGGCGTTCTTCCTTAGAGCATTCCCTTTTTCTCCATTCATCAACTCAACTACTAGCTTTCCCACTTCGTCACGTTTTACATCATTATCAATCTCCATGGAAACACCCCACTTGTTGCAACTTAGCCAACAATTTACTTGCTGGTCTGCGAAAAACGGCCAACAAATCATAGGCACCCTGCTAGAAATGCTTTCAAGTGTTGAATTCCATCCACTATGCGTTAAAAACCCTCCTATTGATGGGTGATTCAGAACTTGTTCTTGCGGGCACCATCCAATCAATAAACCTCTCCCACTTGTCCTTGTTACGAACTCCGGAGGAAGCATAGCAGAGTCACCAACCACAAGGTCTGGACGTATTATCCACAAGAACGGATAATTGCTATCTGCTAGTCCCCAACAAAATTCAACTAGTTGTTGATATGTCATTACCACAATGCTTCCAAAGTTCACATAAATAACGGACATCGGTGCTTGAGAGTCTAGCCATGTTAAACAGTCGGATTCTTCTTTCCAGAGATTTGATTTGATGGATACAAGTGAGTTATCCTCAATAGTTTTCTCAAGTAAATGCAAAGGGCCAATGCTGTAGCAAGGAGGAAACATTGAAGAGAGAGTGTCAAACACGTCGGGTTCTAGCTCATTAAAAGTGTTGAAAATGATGGCGGGAGCTGTTTTTGATCTGCTTACTTGTGACCACAAAAATCGAACCATGTATTCGTCACCTGGATAGATCATTCTAATGAAAGGAGGAATATCTTTTAGACGTATACCACTCATGCCTGGTATACAATCTGTAACTGTATCCAAATAACCGTTTACTAAAAAGCTTGGATCTGTAGAAAAAGGATAAATTTTAGCTTCAAAATTATGAGCAACTATGTTTAAAACGTGATTGTCGTTAAATAACTTTAGCATTGTTTGACAACGTTCTTGTTTACTATTTTCTCACTTGTAATTAGACTACTGGCGGCACAGGAGAGAATTGAATAAGAATATGATTTACCTATTTCGATATCTATGATCGTGTAAATTACTTAGATTATAATTTATACGTAGGGGTTATGTTTTATAATTACAAAGTACTTAACATTTCGATTAAAAAAAATTGTAAGTTGAGAGATATATGTTTGACGAACAAAATCCCTTTTCTTTGAGCCACAAAAACCTTATCTCTTCTGCTGAATTATACGTAACCTACAACTTACCATGACCCATTGCCAATCGCAGGAAAAACTACAAGCAAAAAAATAATAATAATAAAAAATAAAAATTTACTAAGTACCAAAACAAGACCATGCATATACTCTTTTTACCAATTCGAACAAAGTTTATTTACTTTACCAAAATAAACCATGGCCCACAAGTTTTCACCCTCTAGCTTTCACGTGCTCCCCCCTTTGGGTTTCGCGATTTTCTTTTTTAACTTCAATTATAATACATTATATTTTTGAAAGCAATGTAGCAAGCAAGCTACAATGCTCATCTATAGTGCCATATATAGTGTAAAACACACACAACTAAACAGTACTAACGGTCGTTAAACACCGACCGTTATTTTTAACATTTAAAAAAGAATAATCCATACGCAATTGACCCTTTATCTTACAGGTCCGTTGCAAAGTTAGTCATCACATATTTTACGTAATTGGTTCTTCATGTTATACTCCTGTTGCAAAGTCAGTCTTTGATCACTAACTTCGTAATGAAACACTAACATTAGAACAATTCCCGCAAAAAAATTTAAAAAATCTTTACAATAATTTTGTATTTAAACACTCCCAATGCCTTCAACTTTTAAACTATTTTTTTTCCTAATTAACATATACAAACACTCCACGACAACGCGGAGGCTTATACTCTCGTTTAACACATAGGCAACTTTTATCTAAACATCAGAGTTAAATGCATGTACTAAACACACTTGGGGTAAGTTATAAAGACCTTTAGTTTTTACAAGTTGTAACCTTCAGATTTTTCGATTTTTTTATTTTTATAATTTTTTTTATATTAAAAAATTATAAATCTGAAAGTACGGAACATAAAATACAAAATTTTAATAAATTAAAAGTATTAACTTGGCAAAAAAAAATACAAAGCAAAAATTGATAAAAAACCATATTATATTGTAAACTGACAAATGCAACATGCCACGACAGAGTTAAATGCATATACCAACCCAACACGCTTTTAGAGTAAAAAATTAGAAGGATAAATGTGGGCAAGGACGAAATCAGGGGTTTTAGTGAGTTCTCGGGACCTTTATAGATTTTTACGATTTAGTGTTAATTTTTGAAAAAAAAACACAGTTTTTTCCTAAACGCATCTTAAATGCATCCGGTCTATCAAAATGTGTTTCTATATTACGACTCAAAAAATTTTGTGCACCCGGTAATATTTGGCCCTGGTTCCGTCCATGCATGTGAGTCGTGTTTTATATTATTTTGGTCATGTTGTAATAAATGTGGTCGCGTTTTAAATGTGGGTTGCGTTTTATTAAATTTGGGTCGCGTTTTACTAAAGTCGCATTTTTTTAAAAAAAAATTGACGCGCTAAAGGGTCGCGAAAGACGTGCGTAGGGTCAAAAAGATTTCCTCAAATAAATCTAACAGATGAGATTCAAAAATTCATTTTGGTAAAAAAATAGTTTATGCGACGTTTGTTTTCGTAAATAAGTAGTGGTTATGAGTCGTTGAAAAAATTCCTCTAACTAAAAAACATAGTGCTATAAGTTTTAACATGTCCCGTGTAAGTTGTGCCTTCAAAATTTCATTCCAAAATTTAAATGGGTTATGTTATCCCCACCCCCTTAGATATGACATAAGAGGGGTAAAAGGTACAAAAGATGCTTTTGTCCCTCAGTTTACAATATAACACAGTTTTTTATCAGTTTATGTTCTGTATTTTTTATCAGTTTTAAGCTTTTGACTTATTAAACTTTATATTTTATGTTTCGTACTTTCATGTTTATAGTCTTTTTATATAAACAAAATTATAAAAAAAAAAGAAAAAGAAAAAAGAGGGAGGTGTCATTTGTAAAAATAGAGGAGGGTGGGAATAACCTCTCACATTTTAAATATCTTAGGCCCTACGCACTTTGCTTTTAGTCATAGCCGTCCCATTTATTTTAAAAAAGAGGTAATTTGTACACTTTTCTTTTTTATTTGCACATTCATCGTACAAGTTATTAAAGCAGGATATAAATATGATATAACTGTCTGATGCAGTATTTGGAGTGTCCCAATCGAAAAAGAAAGTGTGCAAATCAATTCTCATTTTAAAAGCCGTGTGCGATAATTTCAAAGTAAGCCTTTGACATAAAAAATTTAAGTGTACATACAAATAACTTAATAGCAAGTTTATGTATTAAATCAGTTAACTTTGATTATTATTTTTATTCTTTTATAAAAAAAAACTATATCAAATTAATATAACTTCATGTTGGAAAATTTAGTGCACTTGAGGGATTAGTTCACTTTGGTAATGGGTCGGGAGAGTGCAGAGTGACACCCACAAGATCCCCGAACACCGACTCTTTTGTGGTTAGCACCGATGGTACTAAGTTTTCATTGCTAGTGCTAAGTTGATGATCTTGATGGCGGTGTTTCCATCGCTAGTGCTATGTTTCCACCGCTAGTGTTATGAAAGATGCTAGTGGTATGAAAGTCCGCTAATGTTAAAGCATCGCTTGTAATGGGCTTTGACCTATTCAGTGGAAGTTTCAACCGCTTAATGACCACGTTTAATTGGTCATGTAACCATTAACGGCTATAATGAGGATAATTATGAGGCTATTAATGGGCCGATTAATTCTCATAATTCCATTTGACTAGCTAAGAGTAATTTCTATAAATAGGAGATCCGATCATGCATGAAGATATACTGTAAAACGATAAACACTTAAGCAAAAGGGTTATTGAATTGCGCCTAATTCTATAACTACATTTGGTCTTATCCCAAGTAGATATTCGTGTAACCAGGGGCATTAGGGTCGAATAGTTTACTTTGGAAAGTGATCACACGATTCCAAGTGATATCCCAGAACACATAGTGGTATTGTTGTCGGTTTGATTATCTTACTCAGTCTTTGGGACCCAACCCCAACAATCAAAGTAAACTATTTGTGATAATCAATGGTCATTCTTCGCAATGAAACACATGGCTTCAAACTTTGCAAGCTTGATAAGTTTGAAGGGTGGACTTTAGGAGATGGCGAAGAAGATGCACTTCTTGCATCGAGCATGAGTGTGGTGTATGTGCTAACCACTCTTATTCCTGATGATGGGGATGATGCTACTGTGGAGCAGATCAGGATGAGGAGCAAATGGGAGAATGATGACTACATTTGCAGAGGTCTAATCCTCAATGGTATGTCTGATTCTCTTATTGATATTTGTCAGAACTTTGAATCTTACAAAGTAATGTGGGATTCCTTGGATGCGAAATATATGGCTGAGGATGCATCAAGTAAGAAGTTCTTTGTAAGTAATTTCACAAATTACAAAATGACTGATTCAAGACAAGTTATGGAATAATACAATGAACTTATTGGTATACTTGGAAGGTTTACACAACACAATATGCACATGGATGAGGCTATTCAAGTCTCTTGTGTCATTGATAAACTTCCCCTTTCTTGGAAAGATTTCAAGCATACCTGAAACATAAAAGGAGGAGTTAACTACGGTTGAGTTGGGCGATCATCTGCGCATTGAGGAATCTCTCGAGGTGCGGGATAATGACAAGCCAAAGAGTAGCAATACTCTTGGTGCATCTGTTGTCAATATGGTGGAGCATAACAACTCTACCAGTGTACAAGGACAACAAAAGCAAACGCAAATATCATGACAACACAGGCGGATCCTAACAAGAAGGCAACACCTACTTGTTGGAAATGTGGCAAACCGGTCACATTAAAAGGGATTGAAAAGGTGTTAAGGTTGGTGGTAAAGCCAATGGATCGTGCACTAATAGTTCGGGGGTGGTGGTTCTTCAAACTCACCGAAAGGTCGAATATGGTTAATAAGTCTTTTCGATTTATTATGTTACATATGTATCTCGAATCTCATTATGTGCGGGATGATGATGTTGCGTTGTGGGTTGACTCGGTGCAACAGTTCATGTATGTAAACAAAGAATCGGTTCAAGACTTATGAGTCAACGAATGATGGTTCTATTCTTCGCATGGGAAATGAGTCAACTTGACCTTGGTGCATGGTCGTGGTTGTGTAGAACTTAATTTTAGTTCGGAAAGATTGTAACTTTGTTTAATGTTATTCATGTTCGATATCGGGAAGAACTTGGTTTCAAGTAGTATTTTGAATAATCATGGATATAAACAAGTTATTGAGTCGATAAATTTGTTCTTTCTAAGCATGGTGTTTTTATTGGTTTTGGATATTTGTGTAATCAAATGTTCGGGCTTAATATTGTCACCGATAGTGTTAATTCAAACATTTGTGACCACCATCGACCGACCGACTCTACCCTATGGCATGCAAGACTTGGCCATGTACACTATAAAAGAATGCAAGATATGTCTAAGGATGGGTTAATCCGACTTTTGACATGGACACCGAAAAGTGTAAAACTTGCATGTTGACCAAGATAACCAAGAAACCTTTTCGTGGTGTTAGTCGTGAGACTAAGCTCTTGGAGCTTATACACGATGACTGTGTGATTTGCATGCCACTCCTTCTTTGGGAATAAGAAGTACTTTGTGACATTTATTGATGATGCTCAAGGTTTTGTTATGTCTATCATTACATACCAAGGATGAAGCATTAGATAAATTCAAAGTGTTTAAAAGCGAAGTTGAATTACAACTTGAGTCACGATCAAAAGATTAAGGACCGATAGGGGAGGTGAGTACATGGATACTCTGTATTTTCAATCTGTTGGAATTATCCAGAAACGACCGCCCTTATACTCCTCAAAGAAATGGTATTTACGAAAGGAAAACAGGTGCTAAAAGAGATGGTTAATTCCATGTTGTCCTATTCGGAGATCGAGTCGAGGTTCGGGTGAAGCTATGTTAATGACTTGCTATTTATTAAATAGGGTTCCCAACAAAAGGAACAAGGTTACCCCTTATGAACTCGGACTAAAAGGAAACCCAACTGAACTATCTCAAGGTTTGGGGTTGTAGAAACATTGTAAGACTCACGATCCAAAGCTAAAGACTTTGGGTGAAAGAGACATCGATCGCATCTTTGTTGGATATCTTTGAACATTCCAAGGCTTTTAGGTTCTATGTTATTGAACCTAATGAATATGTTTCGCTTAACTCAATAATTGAATCAATGGATGCAAACTTTGATGAGAATAGATTTTCATCGATCCCTAGACCAAGTCGAGGATTGAAATGGAACTCATGACACTTTGGTGTATCGAGGTCACGATGATGAACCATCGGTGGTCCCGATGAGGTTGTGGTGCAACAACTCGAACTCGTGCTCGGGAAAAGCAAAGAGTCGAACTCCAAAGTCATTTAGACACGAGTTTCAACTATACTTAGTTGAAGGAACAAGGGATGAGGTCTCGACCAATACTCCTATTGCTTCATTGTTGAGGATGATCCCAAGACATTTGAAGAAGCAATGAAGTCCCGGATATTGCTTTACGGAAAGAAGCAATCAATGATGAGATGGATTCCATCATCGGGAACAATACTTGGGTGTTCGTTGATCTACCTCACGGTTGCAAACCTCGGGTTGCAAATGGATTTTCAAAAGGAAAATGAAGGTAGATGGAACTATTGAAAAGTTCAAGGCTAGACTAGTCATTCAGGGCTTTAAACAAAAGTCGTGGATAAACTATTTTGATACTTATGCCCCCGTGGCTCGTGATCGATACCATAAGATGGCGATTGCTTTTGCATCTATTCAAAATCGATTATTCATCGATGGATGTGAAGATAGCTTTCTTAAATGGTGAATTGGATGAAGAGGCTTACATGAACCAACCTCGTGGCTTCATCATGCACGAAATGAAAACAAGGTGTGTAAACCGATTAAGTCTCTATATGGATTTGAAATAGGCACCTAAGCAATGGCATCAAAATTTGATGAAGTGGTTTTGTCTAGTGGTTATGTTCTTAACCTGTCGACAAATGTGTATATAGCAAATTTGATGTATCCGTAAAGGAGTCATCATTTGTCTATATGTTAAATGACATGTTGATCTTCGCACCGACCAAAATTAGGTTGACATGACAAAGGAATTTTATCATCAAGGTTCTCCATGAAAGACATGGGAAGGCGATGTTATCCTTGGTATAAGGATTCAACATGAAAGTAAAAGAATTTCTATCTCGGTCTCATTATATTGAGAAGGTGTCGAGGAAATTCAATTACTTTAATTGTACTCGATGAGTACACCTATGGATACTTGTGAGAAGCTAATGCCTAATAATGGCAAGGGTGTATCTCAACTTGAGTATTATAGGGTAATTGGATGCACGATGTATGCCATGACTTATACAAGACATGATATTGGTTTTGCGGTGGGAAAATTGAGCGGTATACTAGTAATCCTAGTGCTCATCACCGGCAAGCGCTTCGAGGGCATGAAGTATTTCAAGAGAACTATGGATTATAGTCTCTCATATACTAGTTATCCTTGATGTTGGAAGGATACACCGATGCAAGTTGGATCAAGAACACTAAAGACAATTCGCTCACCAAGAGTCGGGTATTCTACTTGGTGGAGGTGCAATCTCTTGGGCATCGAAGCAAATTTGTATCACCGTTCAACAATGGAATCTAAATTTGTGGCTTTAGCATTCTTTGGTAAAGAAGTCGAATGGTTGAAAAACTTGCTTTCGAGATTCCATTGTGGCTAAACCTATAGCACCTATTTCTATCCGTTGTGATAGTGCGGCTACATTGGCTAAGGCTTATAGCCGGATGTACAATGGTAAGTCTAGACACTTGGGTGTCGGACATAGCATGATTCGTGAGCTTATCATGAATGGGGTGGTATCTATAGAGTTTGTCGATCTCAACAAAATTTAGGCGATCACTTGACGAAGGGATTAGCTAGAGACAGTTATAAACTCGCTAAAGGGATGGGTTTAAGTCCAACTTAGTCACCGAATGCTAGGACACCCAACTCCTCCCGAGAAAACTTAGGAGCCGAGTTCAATGTGGAAAGTCGAACATTCGGTGGTGGAGCACATGTTTTATTTACATCCAGGTTGTGCTCGTAACTCGCTTGAAAGGAGGATGAAGTCTTTACTTTAATGGTTAATTTTCTTTGAAAAGTACTTGCCATGAGCATGAATAAAGAGGAACCACCTATGTAAATGTTGAAGTTTTGCCGCTTCAGGAAGCTTTTGGACTTTTAGCTTTTACAACATTTATGAATTTGGATATAGACACATGGCTTGTATAGTGTCAGGAGCTGTTAAGTGTTTGAAAACTTGTGTGTATTTTATCTTCAGGTATTCAAATGGGTTGAAGGTTCAATTCTTAGAACACCCTGATTCTAGAATATTTGAACATGTAATGTACTAATATGGAAATTCAATCCTCAGGATATTTTCGTTTATGCACATGTTTTGTTTGATGTTTGTTTTTCATGCAAAGGAAGTGAACTAAATTTGGGGAAGATTGTTGAAAAATTTAGTGCACTTGAGGATTAGTTCACCCCAGTAATGGGTCGTGAGTGCGGAGTGTAAACCCATGAGGTCCCCGAACACCGACTCTTTTGTGGTTAGCACCGATGGTACTAAGTTTCCACCGCTAGTGCTAGGTTGGTCTTGACAGCGGTGTTTCCATCGCTAGTGCTATGTTTCCACCGCTAGTGTTATTAAAATCTTTGCTAGTGGTATGAAAGCATCGCTAATGTTAAAGTCTTGCTTTAACAGATTTGACCTATTCAGTGGCGGTTTAACCGCTTAATGACCACGTTTAATTGGTCATGTAACCACTAATCTATTATAATGTGGACAATTATGAGGCTATTAATGGGCCGATTAATTCTCATAATTTCATTTGACTAGCTAAGAGTAATTTCTTATAAATAGGAGATCGATCGTGCGTGAAGATATCTAAAACGATAAACACTACAGCAAAGGGTTATCAGTTGTGCCTAATTCTATAACTACGTTTGGTCTTATCCCAAGAGATATTCGTTAACCCAAGGCGTTAGGGTCGAATAGTTTCTTTGGAAAGTGATCACACGATTCCAAGTGATATCCCAGAACTACATATTGGTATTGTTCTTTCTTTGATTATCTTATCCGCATCTTTGGGACTAACCCCAACACTTCAGAATATAATGATTAAAGTCAACTATATAAAAAAATTAATCCAAAGGCTTTGAAGTAAAATTTTTTTAAAATATAGTGAAAAATAAATATTCTTATGTATAAAAGATAGTATGCACATGGTAACCTTACGTTTTCGATAATGTTTTTTTTAGGGTTAATAAAATTTTAAAGCATCTTGGTCGAGAATAGCGATTACGTGAATAACTAAAAAATAACTCTTTTAGATATTAAAGTTAGCGTTTTGTCTTTCTTTAAGATATCGCACAATAATATTATACCATTTTACCCTTTCTAAATTTTTTGAAATTTTTTTTTGAATTTTTTTTCCAAAATATCTTTTTGAATTTTTTTCAAATACTTTTTGAAATTTCAAATTTTTTTTAATTTCTTTTTTTTGAAATATTTTTGAAGGGTAAAATGGTCATATCTTAAAGAAAGACAAAATGTCAACTTTAATGTTTAAAGAGTTATTTGTTTAGTTATTCTGAACCCGCCATTCTCGACAAAGATATCGCTTTAAAGGTTGTTACCATTTTTTTATACACATGGCAACCTTACGTTTCCTACAATGTTTTTTTTTTGTAAGATATTATCGTATGTTTTGGTCTTTCTATTAAAAGGATTTTGAGGTTTGAACTGCGCAATTATTTAACATCCTTTGAGCTAAAAAACAAAAGTTAAAGGGCTACAATAGAACTCTTAATAATTATAAAGGTGTGGAAGAAATAGCTAACAAATATTGGGGGCCCATAAGGCAACAACAACAAAAGTTTAAGATCTTCTTCCCTACCATATCTCAAACGCTGTTCTACGCCACATTAAAATATGAAGCTTCGTTTTTTCTTATTTTGGCTTTGACAATAATTTGTATACATATAAAAAGTCATTAAAGAGGCTTAAATCATCTTGAACTTTGTTAATATTAAAATATCTTGAACTTTGTTAATATTAAGTCATCTTGAACTTTGCTTAAATCCGGGCCTAGGGTTTTAGAGTTTTTGGTGTCTAAGGTGTAATTTATCTTATTTTAACAAAAATAAAAGCATATTACGTACCTTTGAGGGGCATCAAACCTTTTTCCAAAAGGTTCGGATATTGATCATAGCATATTAAAGAACCAGTTCCGCTCGTCCATAAGAGAAACTCGGGGATAGCCAATTCCTCGGCTGCATCAAGGGTGAAGCGGCACATAAGCAAGTCAGCCACTATGCAAGTCACTGGTGAATAAGAAGCACCCACTTTGGTTACAAGACTTTTAAATGGACCAAAACAAGTTTCATCAATAGATTTAGCTAAAGGTGGGAGATCTTGGGTGGCGTCTTTGTTCTCGGGTGGTGGAAGCCCGTCCGGAATAGTCTCAAAGCGGAAAGAAGGGAGGCCGTTTAAAGTTTTGGGGCCTTGAGATCTAAGGAGACGTTGATGGTTGAATTCGGTGTTGACAAAGGTGATATCGAATCCTTTAGAATGGAGAATTTTGGCTAGTTTAAGCATCGGGTTAATGTGGCCTTGTAGTGGTGCTGGTATGCACACTGCATGTGGTTTCTTTTGTTGTGAAGTCATTTCGGATGGAATCCAATTCTTTCACTCGAGTACGCACACAATTAACTTCACCTAGTTGCGCCCCCGCTTAATGTGACCACATATGCACCCTTTTATTTATAGAACAACAGTGAGATGAAACAAACCCACAAGAGGACTTACAATTAACTTAATTTGTTTATTGTTACGTATGACTAATAAATTTTGAAGTCATGTTAGGTCTGTTATATAGCTTTTCTTGGTACCAACTGACTATTCGGCAATGATATCGTATCAAGGTTATTAAATGCAATAAAATAAAGGTAGGTTTAGTTTTTGAACTTAAAGGTAGGTTTAGTTTAGTGAGCCTATATCTATAAAAAGAAACTTGAACTAGCTATGTACGATTATCATCTAACTTAGGAAAATTAACTAACATCATGTGCAAGTCTTGGCCATTTTGGGTATATATCCATTACTTGATGAAAAAATATGATGATTTTTCTACTACTACAACAGAGTTATATGACATTCGACATAAGGTATTTTACTCAATGTAAGTTGGGAGGGACGAAAAAGGTAACCAAGTAGTTAAGGTGTATTTATTTGGCTGGAAAGACGAATAGTGGGACTGATGAGGAAAAAAATTGTCAATTACTATGATCAGAATAAATAAAACAAGATGACTAGCAAATAGCTAAAATGACAATGCACAAAAAAGCAACAAACTAAAACACGCAACTTACTAAAACACGCAACTTAAAACAACAAAGACATGTGAAAGACACAGCATGTCAATAAGAATCATTTTGAAGACGTTTGCATTTTAGATGAATTTGTTTCCTATTTTTTTTTTTAAAGAGATTTTTCACCCTGGTAAAATTCTCTATATTCGTTGTCAACAAACAACTAGGGGCGACACATGACTCATCGGCCTTCTTCATCCATTCGACCGCATTCTTCCTCACCTCCTTCCCTTTTTCTCCATTCATTAATTCATTAACTAGTTTTGAAACATCACCACTCTTTAAATTGTTATCGATCTCTCCATAGCAACACCCCACTTGGTACAACACACCCAACAATTTGGTTTGTTGGTCCGCAGAAAAAGGCCAACAAATTAGAAATGCTTTAGAGTGTTGAATTCCATCCACCATGCGTAAGAAAGCCTCCTATTGATGGTTGACTTAGAAGTTGTTCTTGGGGCACCATCCGACGAACAAGCTTCTCTCACTTGTTTCTTTCACGAACTCTTGTAGAAGCATGACAGAGTCACCAATCACAAGGTCAGGCCGTATTATCCAGAGGAAGGATATTTGCACTTTGCTAGTCCCCAACAAAACTCGACTAGTTGTTGTGTCATTACTGTAATGCTACTAAAGTTTACGTAAACAACTGAACATGTTGCCTGAGAGTGTAGCCATTTTAAAACATTATCATTGTTGTTCCCATTTAGTTGGTTACAAAATTAACAAAGTTAACCAACTAAGTTCCACGCTTAGCAAAGTATAGAACGTATAACAAAGATAAACAGCTAGCAAAGATTTACACAAGTCTTTTCAACATTTGAATTCTTATTAGAGCCAACGAATTCACTAAAATTGTTTGTCTAATAACAGTCTAAGCTAAATGGTAATATATGGTGGTCTCCTCACTTAACTTAAACACAAACCAAAATTAGTGCATAAGAAAGAACTATGCAAACCACATTGAAAGGGTTTAGGGGAATTAGTTTTTATGGAGGAGTAAATGCTCTCTTGAATGTGTACCACATTAGTTGCAAGAGATAACATTTACTCTTTTACAACATTCTCTTATATTGGCGAAGATAGAGGTGGATACTATTGGCGCAATATGGAGTTGTCGAGCATTTAACTGTGTAGTACACTTACTTTTAAATGTTTCTATTCTTGGAATGTGTTCAATCCCACTTTAGAAAATGATGTCAAACTGTTTTTCCCTTTCTACCAACTCTTGTACTTTTTTGATTTGCTATTATAAGTGTTTTTCTACTTATATTCCCTAAAAGTTCCTGCCTAAACTTTCACTCACTTAGATATTTTTCCTAAATATTGAAGTTCAAAATGTTTTTTTATTGTTAATGAGATCAAGGGGAGTCAGTGAAAAGTCATTACTCACTGACTCCATCATCTTTTTTTTGGGTAAAGGGGAGTAATCCTGCACCCTGGTAAATATATTAACCAAAGAAACGTTTAAGTACAATGGATATGAGTGAAACCTCATATCTCAGCCCGTTACATAGGCATAAAGCTTACATAACAAGACACTTCCTATTTTCTAACCACGAAAACAAACCACTACTCGAATGATAACATAGGACAAACCGAAAGAAAATTACTTCTAGGACCTTGAAGCTTGGTGTCATACATGGCATTAAAGGCATCCAAATTCTCGAAGATCATAAACGCTTCAGATAGTCATCATAGTCATCATACTCATCTTCAAACTCTGGCCACCACCACCGAAGCAGTTAGCAGACTCATCAAATGGGTTAGCAACCACCGCATCATCGAATCGAAACCACGATATCTCCCACTTTAGAAAAGGATTAACTCTCTTAGTAGAAGAGGCGGGCGGGTTACAAGAATCACTAGTATTAGGAGCCGCATCCGACTCCATCTCTTTCAAATCACTCATGAGGGTTCTTGTGATACAATACCGTCTTAGTAGACTTATCTTCATTAACTTCCATTGTACGACAAGAATCCACATCCTCATTGGTGTCATTAGAAGGACTACCAAACGCATCCGTATATTCCTTATTAAGAGCATCAAACTGGTTAGATGTAGAAATCTTTGTTCCACGCGAACTAGCCACATCAGAAGCATTCTTCTTAGTGACTTCCACTTTCTTAGGTTCAGGAGGAGCCTTTTTGGGCTGATATTGAAACTGCTTACCCACAACAGTTTAGTAAACCCTCTCGAACAGGAATAGAAGACCACCTTGCTTTCCTTCTTCTTGTTAATAACCGTCTTGAAACTATCATTAACACGCTTAGTAGTCGACGGGAGGTTCAACAACTTTAGGACATTCACTAAGAGTATGACCAAAAATCTTACATTTATCACAATGAGGTGGTTTCCACTCATATTCAACCCGTATCTTCTCAATAGTCGAACCCGACCCATCAAGTAACGGTATCTCAACAGTAAGGATATCCCTAAGCACCTCATCCGACTTCACTTCAATCATGCATCTAGCAAAACTACTACGACCCCACGAGTCCTTGCACATTTGGCTAGTGAAAGTATCTAACCTTTCGGGCGTGCCTAGCAATGTAGCAAGCAGACTAAGGCCATCATCAGAAAACATAGCAAGAGGAACATCATGGAATTTAACCCACACTGGGATGTTGGTCAAATCCTCTTTAAGTAAGTTGGTGTTCAATGTCCATGGTTTAAGAATAATAGGAACATTTCTAATCAACCAAGGACCGTTTTCAAGAACATCATCAACACCTTTTTTCAAATTGAACTTAAAGAAGAAGAACCCCTTTGCATTCATCATTACCTTTTGTATGCCAAACTTAGCCCATGCATTGCATACAAAGTAATCGACAACAGGAAACGCAAGTCGTTGACCAAGGAAATACCCATACAAAGTATTCTCAAACCTAGTGTTCACCTCTTCAACCACTTTCATCGTGACGGAAAGATCCGCACCATTAGCTTTCTTACTACACTCCAACCTACGAAAGTTTGGCGTGTGTTTCCTTGGTTCGATGAAGTAACACCAAGATACGATGAAGAAGGTTGTTTAAAGCAACACCAACCTTCTCAATACCAATGACCCATGTGCATTCATCCCAACCTTATCATTAGCATTAGTATGACCATTAACATTGGAAGCCATAGGACCGATCGTATCTTGAGGAGGTTTGAATAATAACCAATACCAAGAAGCATCTCCTCTAGCTCCTTACAGAGCTGCGCCACTTAAGATGCTCGAATGGATTAGCCTGATAGAAGTATTAGCATCCATGATCACACGATGTGTTTTAATGGTTGCCCATCTTCACCCACAAGAACAAGTTTTCCCTCAAAGATTTGTTTCTCAATAGCACGAATTTTCAATAAAGTATCATACCCCTCAGGCGTGTCATGACTAGGTGCGTCATGACTAGGCCTTGAACCAAGTGAAACCGGCTCCACTTGTCCATCAGAACGAGAACCAGAAGCAATAGGTGAAACCATCGCCACATGAGTATCAATCGGACTCTCCATAAACGCGTAAAAAGACTAACCCTAAATAACACAATCACCACACAAGAACACGCACAGAAGCAGAACCACGTTCAACAACGGCAATAAAACCCTAGTTAATAACTAAGGTTTATAATCATGAAGAGCAATAAAAACTAACCCATAATCAATCAGTTGCACCAGCAGGATTATAAGAGAAAAGATACGTGTAGGATATTGGATTTCACATATATATCATAACATTAACACTTTAAGCATATAGATGATTTTTAGAGAGAGAGAAAGTGGGATATTCTAGAAAGAGAAACTTGTGGAATATTAGATTGCAAAGAACATCCAACCCTACCTTGCAAGGTAGAGGGTATTATAGGTTACAAATTAAGCGACCTCCTGACGGCCTATGGATCAGGTATACAATGGGTAAAGACCCGTTCTTCCTCCACGGTGTAGCACTAAACTATACTACTCTACTAATTAACTACTAAATAACGTAAATAGTGACAAGTCTACGAGCTAGCTTAGGCTAGATATCATTTGGAGTGACCGACACTTTAACTAATGGAATTTCCAATTCCTAACAATCTCCCCAAGGAGGTCACCCCATAAATTACATTGTGAAAACTAGCTTTCTAATAAATCTTCATTCTTGAGCTCGTGAGACTTCTCTTGACAAAGTAATCAAACTAAGTGCATCCGTGAGAGTACAACATTGAACAACCGAAATGAATAATTCGTGGAGGATGAGTGTCGATCCACTATGATAACCTTTGACCATTATAAGAGATTATCGACCACAGAAAGCTCGGCATCATACGGTGAAGGTTGCGGCATATGATAAATTGACAACATGGACCGACATGCTCACATTACGGATCATGAAATCTTCCCATCGAGTAGCGAAACTTGGTTAATTCATGATATTACAACAGCAGTAGCGAAGCATGGAGTGAAAATATCGAGTCATTGAAGCACGAACATGATTTCTTCGAGATGAATGAGTGGTGTGAGCATGCGGCTAAGGATTGACCGCATCATTCGATCACCGCAAGCGTCGGGCGTGCACTGCACTGTGATTAGCAATAAAGCGTCGAAAGTGTCTTTGATCATTTTCGTTGAATTGAGGTACACGGCCCGCGGTTCCCCGTTGATCGATACATGTCTCTGTGATCGGTATAATTCGAAGAATTTCCTTGACGGGGTTTCGCGGTGCTCTAGTTGTTCTCAAACCGAACGTCTCAAAGAAGACAAAGCGGAGTGAGTGAAAATAATTTAAGTCCAGCGATTGATGAAAGAGATTTGAAAAACAATCGTGTAGTGCTCGATAGAAATTGTTTTGCAATACAAAGAAGGTTTTATTGAAAATCAATTATCAATCATAAAAACACCTTTGATTTGAAAAATTAATACACGGTCGTCGTGCTAAAGAAAAGAGTTTTAAGCACAAAGACCGGTTTTCAAAGGTATCCGTCAATCCATAACTTCGAACGAGATTGATTCAAGAGATTGAATCGCCCATTGTTTCTGTTCGGTTGTCGCATGGTTGATCTATATAATAGATCTCACATGCCACCTACCGGAGCTTGTTTGATGTTGGCTCGGAAGGCTTTCCATCTTCATTGTGAATATGTAAACACATCACTCGGATGTTACGCAATACCACAAGGATAATCGTGGGACTCAAGATATAATCTCTCTTCCACATTGTGTGAAGCAGATAGTCTTCATTGAAAGTGTCCTAATGAGATTTAATGATGATCTCGTGGCTCTAGACTCAATTTGTGCATATTTGGATCCTATATCGGAGACTAGGGAGAAGGTCTCCTTATTCAATATCAACAATCTCTAAGAGACTAGGGAGAAGGTCTCCTTCTTCAATATCAACAATCTTTTAAGAGGAACTTGAGTGGTTTGGAAAGTTGTAGTGCAGTGCGTCACTGGGTCCATGACGTCTTGTCTTCAATACCGATGTTACCATCAATAGCATATGAATGGAACCGGTTTACGCCTAAGGTTGAATATATGGAGGCTATTTGTTTTCACCCTTTCTCATTCAATTCTTTTCATTCTTGACCCTTCGGTGCTTACCGAGACTTCACGGCCAAGAACCTTGTTGGGTTTGTTCGATGCTAGCTCGGTCTCGATCCGCACTCTTCCCATATCTCATTTTCTCCTTTTATCATCATACCTAAGAACTCTACACTAACTAGTGGATAGTCCCTGGGTAGATCCCTCCGGTTCTGGCGGATCATGGGAACAAATACCTAACCTTATCATCCTTATATCACCATACATAAAGAAAAGTTGGTCGGTCTATTTGGTATTATTCATCTGCCATTGGAACCATTTGAAAAACAATCCAGATACTTGTGATATATTATCAAAGTATTTTGTACCCGAATTGTTTTTGATATTTTTAGAACAAGAGCTCCCCCTCAACATGTGCATCAAGTGATTGAAATCGTTTTGCACACGGAGGCAAGAGAAAGAGTTGACTTCTTTGAATTCTATTTTCTAAAAGATATCAATTATCACTTCCCTAATCAAAACAAGTAGATAAAGCATTTTCGGGAAGGATGAGGTTTTCACAATTTTGCTCCCCCTCAATATGTGCCTCAAGGTTTGAAAAGAGTTTTGCACATACTAGAGGGAACCTTTTTTGAAGTGCAGACATGATCACCAAACGATTAGAAGCCATTTAACACACAATCAAGGTACCTTAAAAAATGGGAAATTGTGTACCACAAGGCTTGAATTTGTTTAAAATGCTCCCCATAATATATGCTTGAGATTCGAAAATTGTTTAGCACATATTAGAAGCGTTATGCACTTAAAAGTGGTCATCTTTTAACATCTTTCATATTTATATCACATTTTCTCCCCGATCAAAATTTCAAATCCTTTGAGATTTTGGATCTCAAGTAATTAAATATGTATGAGACAAAATATTTGTTGGAGAAAATGTGTCCAATTTTATATGATCGGGAGTGGACAACATGAAGTTCCCTTTTTGATACAAGGAAACCACGATTACATAACCTAACACTATTACATGCATTTGATTGTTCATAGTTTGTACACACATTATACACAAATTTAATACATAATGAAACTACTTCCGAAGATGTCTTCATTCGGTTCTTTGAAGAAGTTTGTAATGACCATCACGAAGTCTACCACCAACAAAACTTTCTAGGCTGCGGAAGATCCTTCGAGTCTTGAGTCTTCGCCTGATTGCAGCAATGAAATCTTCACACCGCTTTAAGTCATCATTAGTCCAGAAAGTAGTCTTTACCCATGATTTCATATCAATTTTGATTTCTTTCACTCTAGAGTCTAGTTCTTCTTCAACCAATTTGAGAGTTCCGTCACTAAACTTGTAGAGCTCACATAGTCGCATAAGCATGCGAGTCCCATATCTGTCGATGAAGATGACGGCTCTAGGGGTGTCAAGGACTTTGTATTAGCGATGAAATTCATGCCCTGTTGCATTCCATTGTGGACTTGTAAGGTTGATCCTGGTTTGGTAGCTTTCCATGCCAAGCTGAAAGTCCTCAACTCGTTTCGAATGACTAAGCCCGGATCCAAAGATTGGCGCAGAGAGGGCCTTTTTCTCACAGACAGGCAAATGCTCAAGGTGTCCTTGGAGATTCAAGAGATAGAGATCTTCGAAATCATTTGGCAGAAGATATTTGAAGTCGTTTTCTTCAATAGTATACTATCTTCTTCAAATACTCATATTCATAGATTGGGAAGATCTCTACACGAACCACACTTAAGATTTGCAGCTTGGATCGAACATCATTGCGTCTTTTATCAGCACCATGTCTTTCGATGTAGAAGTTCTTCTTTTTGTACCACCAGTGAGAAATACCATATGATGCGGCAATGTCATACTTTCGCTCTTCGTCAGCCCAGAATTGATCAGGAACCATCTGTTCAAGCCCCGATCGAGTAGGTTCTGACTTTCATCTTTGAAATTGATAGAGTGGTCTTCTTTCGGCAGAGCGAGCACAAAGATAGTCCAAGTCATGATTGAAGAAGAATTGACTGAATGGTCATCGACCGGGTTCACCACCAAGAGGAAGAGATTTGTTAACATTGAGGCGACTAATTTGCTCACCGACTTGGTCATTAAGCATCTTATGGCATTCTTCCATACGGTATTGAAGTTGATTGGCATCGAGTGGAAGACCTTGACAATTTCATAAGCTTGTCCTTCAAGATCTCTTGGAGTTATGGATGAGATATTCTTCCATTCACAAAACCATCTAATGAAGCTTCCTATATCACCGGTGAAGTGCGGAGAGAGTCTTGGTTGGTACTTCATAATCATTGGTGATAGTTGATACCCAATTGTTGTCGGGAATAATCGAGTCGGACGACGGGATGGACCATGTAGGTTACGGGTAGGAGGTCTCTCTCAACAATCTGACTTTGAATTGTGTCCTCTTGAAGGTGCTACTACGGATGTGCTAGTGCGTTTACCGCCATGTATGCATCAAACCAATCTTCTTCGATGGCTTAGGAATATGCTTGGTTGATGCATCATCTTCTTCGGACTGACCGCCATGACATGCGATTCTTCATTAACCATTTGATCATCGTGAATTGAAGTATTTGTGGATGTGAACCTTGAGTCAGCTGTCGTCAAGCAGCAGATTTCTTGGGTTCCCTGTTCTCCGGTTAGACTTGATCGATTGGAAGGTTTTGGTGGTGATGATGGTGGTTGTGGTGGAGGTGTGTTGGTTGTCTTAGAAGATTCACCGACTCAGACGTTCCAGACCCCGTTGGAGGTGGAGGTGGAGGAGGATCTTCACGATCTTTCCGCAATGTTTCCAACACTATGGCCCTCCTTTTCTTCTTAGCTTCCTTTTCACGATGTCAATCAAGTACTGTTCATAATTGTCGTACTTAATTGATTCTTCAAGTGTCTCATATAGCTTCTTGTGGACCTCATGCTTGTGCTCTTCAGCATCATACATCTTTTATGAAATAGCAGCTCTCATATCGGCAATAGGTAGGTCCTTGAATCGTCTAAAAGTGGAGCTTCCATTGCCCATTCCACAACATCCTTAACTTCCCTTGATGGCTACCGCAACCCCTTCATCGAAGTTGAGGTGCTCCAATCTATAGACACGATCCACAAGGAATCAGCATTTTGAGTTGCCTTTCAAGAGCTTATCCTTTTTTTTGCTTTATCAAGCAGTTGATCTGAAGTAAGGATTTGAGTTGGTGACGCAGGTGGAGCATCCATATCAGCAACTGTAACGACTGGTTCAGGGGATTGTGAAGATGTAGGTGGTGTTAGTACGCTTGATTGAGCAGGTTTGGGAGGTGGAAGTGCAGTTGTGAGAGAAGGTGCTGACATGGGAAGAATAGATGATGTGTCTTGTTGAATGCTGACATTAAACATGGATTGTGCATCCTCCTTGTCATTATCTTGCTTGGAAGACTCAGGATCAATGGGTTTGTCATTTAAGAATTCATCACTGAAGGTGAATTCTGTATCAAGGTTCTTATATGACGATAGAGAACTGGTAGACAGATTTGGTTCTTCCAAGGGCATAGTCTCACCAGATTTCGACTCAGGATTATCCTGTGAGTCTTTAAGCATGATTTCATCAACATTATGGTCATACTGGGTATCACGTGACACAAGATTATCTTCTTGAGATCGGATGTTTCCTTTTCAATCCATATGGCTCTGATTTGTTGAGAATTCAGCACTTCTTTTCATCCGTTCGAATTGAGTGGTGGATCTTGATGGTGAAGAAGAGAATGTAAGGAGCGTGTGTGCAGCTTGTTCTACGCCAACTATCCATTTTCCCTTGTCTTGTGTGATTGGGGTTGTTTGTTGAGGCAATTGATCAGGCTCTCTTAACACAATTCCTCCAACTGGGGCTTTCATATTCTGACTATCTAGGCTTTTCTGGATTCCAATTTGCAGAGTAGCATCATCTTCATCAATTACCTTTGTGTTATCCCTTGACCCCTCAGTATCTTCACCAAATTCCTTTTCCACCTTCTTCTTCTTTCTTTTCTGCTTTTTGGACGTGGTGTCTGACTGTTGTGACCTTTCGCGTCTCTTTTTAGGAAGAGAGGCATAAGGCGCTTGAGAGGTAAGCAGGCTTGGGAGCATGGGTTGTGAGGGAGTGGGTGTGACATTATCGATGATCCGCAAGAATTTTCTTGAAGCTGTTTGAAGTAGTCCTTCTTGATATCGTCCAGTGAGTAGAATATCGTGAATTGGCAATCAAAGATTTCTTTATCCATACCTCAGGGAACATATTTAAGGTTTCCTAAAACAAATTCATCTTACGCTTTATGAAGAGTTGAACCAATCCTAGGGTTGAATTTGTGAGTTTGTTGCAATCTTGGATAACAAGCTTTGAAAATCGATCTTTGGGAATCACAAGCTTGTTCAGTTTCTTTCGGCCTTGAGCTTTATTCTGAAAGTTTGTTCTATCAAGATATGAATGTGTTCATTGATAAAGATAATTCTTCCCATATACGATCTGAGACATTCACATCAACCCTATTGACGATATCCCATAGGATTTGCAAGATGGGAATTCTCACTTTATCGAACCCCGATGTTTTGCGAGATAAGCACAAGTTGAGAATAGTTGTAATTGCTCTCGGGGTTGATACATGTGACGGTGATAATGTCGGAAGCCCTTAATATGCTAGTCGATAACCCAAACCAATTAGAAAAACAATTAGGTCGTCGACACGGTGGAGATTCGAGCGTAGGTTGGGGTTACATGGAGTGATTCCTAGGGCCTTGCTAAGAATGTATCGAATCAATCACAAATTCTATCATCCGGTTTGCAAGAGTATTGAGTGTGATTTTGTCCCATTGAATGGTGTTCCAGAATTGTTGTATGTAAATGGTGGGAATTGTGCATTGCATGGTAATGGCACCGAAGAAGTTTGTGTTTTTGAGGATATCTATAGACACTTTGAGTATAGGATTTTGTTGCAACTTTTGTAAGTCCACATAACAGTTACTTTTTCCAATTTTAGCCCATTGACTCCTAGGAATGATTTCTTCGTCTGAGAGAACTTTGGGTGATGCAGAAGAAGTAACGTTCTTAGCAGAGATTGAACTTGCCATTGAAGATCTGAATATAAATACAACCAACAGTAATGATTGGGAACAAGTTAGATTATAAATGATTATTAAGACAACATAGAGAACACCCTTATGACATAAACACTCAGACTTAGTAACTCAGACAGGGTTCCTATAAGCATATAGAGAATGATTGAGTGGCATTAGTGAGACTTTTAAAGATACAGATTCCATTTGATGCAGTTTTTTCACAAGACGAGTTGTTTTGGAATTAAAGGTTAAAGCGTGCATTGCAAAGGAATAATGTCATGAATCGGGATACGGATGTAGAAATGATATAACAGATTTGTATGAAACAAGTTGTAACATTTGGTTGTCACAAGGAAACCAAGTACGACTTGCTCAAGCAGAAATGTTATAGCAAGTTACATGAATAAGATGTCAATACAAGTTGCTTCAGGAGATCCTGAATCAAGATTGTAAGCATGAGATCATCCTAGCAAATTGCCTTTAAACATTTTAATAACCCTAGACGCGAAATGAAAAACAAACCAAATAAGTCTCTAGTTATAAATGGACAAGTCGCTAAACAGGACTAATTCGCTACATGAAAGCAAACTATGTCGCTAACTTGTAAAGACAAGTCGCCATCACCAGTGACACAGCCAAGTCGCTACAATTTTAGTTCACTAAGTCGCTACATTTGCTAAGTCGCTAAATTGTAAAGACATGTCGCCATAAGCAAATAATATGACCAAGTTGCTACAAATCATTTACTAAGTCGCTACCATTACTAATTCGCTAACTTGTAAAGACAAGTCGCCATTAATAATGTCTGCCTAACTCGCTACCAAAGTCGCTAATAATTAGTTCACTAAGTCCCCACAACTACTTAGTCGCTAACTTGAGCAGACTTAAGAACAATAACTCGCCACGATAAACTAGTAAACTAACTCGCTACCAAGAACATTACTAAGTCGCCATCAAGAAAACTTTTTACGCAACAGATAATCATCCCAAACCAACACTTATACAACACCATTACATGGACACAATTAACAAGCAATCAAGAACGGTTACAGCAAAACCTTTAACACACTTGCAATCGACAACCCAAAACAACAACAACAAACAAAACATCAAACTCGACATATTTAGTAACACCCAATTAACATAATCTGACCACCCATTCGCGCATTCAATACCACCCAAACGATCATTATACACAAGAAGAATGATTCCATCAGAGTAAATTCATTATCAAACCTATGTGGGAATCAAGTTTCACGGATCAAATGCTCGATGAGATCTGGGTAAAGAGATGTGTTAGACAAGCATCATAGACATATAATAGAGAACAGAAAGTGAGAGATTCAAATCATACCACTTCAAGTTGCTAGGTTGAGTACTTAGCGATGAAGAAAGAAAGAAAGGAAAAAACTTTTAAGTGTTTGAAAGAAAGAAAAAGAAAAAACCGTAAGTCGCTAGGGGTTAAGAGAGGAGATATTCTCAAGAATTCCTATTTGTCACAATCGGTCCCTGTGGTTAAGTGACTTGTGTAGCAACTCGCTATCAAGGGTTTTAAATAAGTCACTAGTGTTTTTTCAAAGCAAGTTGCCAACAAAGTCATGAAAGGTAGCAATCTTATCATATTCTGCATAGTATACATTTATAATCCATGGCCATAACATACTTATCAGATAGCATACTAGCCCAGATAAGCACACAATCACAATGAGCACCATGAGTCATATAAACATTCAATACATGGGTACACAAAGATAATCACAAAGGCAAGACAAGACAACAACCTACAACTGAGCACACACCATAACCAGCACTGAAGCAGATATAAACAAGATAACTTAAAAAAATCTCCCCCTCAATCAATGTCAACAAAGACCATTGATTGACTTTAACCAACCCAATTAAAAATAAGAATATATCGGTTGTTGAACTTCATCTATGATCCCGTATCATTATTGAATGACATTTCTAGGATCGTAGATGTTATTTGGACGTATCATTATTAGGGATCCCATTAGGTTCACTATTCTTGAAGAGTTTTCTGTGGGCATCCAGCGAAGGCAAGATCTAGGTATGTAAGTCCGTTTGAGTCCATAAACTTAAATAATGCGCGGTGGGAATCCATTTGAGCGCATTTTGCTAGTGGATTTGCCTATTGATGAAGTTCGGGATCAAATTGATGAAGTTCGGTTGATCTTGATAGATTACCTACGAGTCTGTTAGGACTCCATTTGATGAAGAATGTTCTAATGTTGATCGGGTTGATGTTGCTCACAAGCGGTCTAATGAAGTTCAATTTTGGTGATCACATTTAGAAGATCCTATTTCCTTACCTCATTATATGAGTGGGTGAACAAGCTTCGGTGGGTGGTGGTCTTAAGCAGAACTTCTGAAACTAAGTCTTGTTCTTGGTGAGAAGATTGTGGAATTGGAGAGTTGCACTTGGAGAATTGCTAAGTCGGAAGGATAAAAGAGATGTGTGGTTTCTTACGAGGAGGAGGTGAAGAGAATCTTAATGAATCTCTTGATATATTGGTGATGTGGCACTTACTTCTAATGTTCACTAAATCTTCACGTAGAAAAGTCTAGCGAGGCTATTCTATATACTAGCAAAGGCGAAAACATTCTTTGGATAAGGTGTCTGTGACACATCAAAGGAGCTAAATATGAAGGATGCATCTCGATGGTTTAGTGAAAGAGGTTACTTGATGGTCAAACTTCATCTTTACGAACATTCAAATGTTTCACCTTGACGAGATGATGAAGAGGTTTTCTTCTTTGGAGAATGTATAAGTTGAATGCTTCTCTGAAGTTTTCTCTACACCGGTTGAGAATTGTCTCAACCTATTTCCTCCGATGTGGGTTTGATTGGTTCTTACGAAGCTCGCATTGGTTCTGCTGAAATTGGTTACTGTTGAGACATCTTACGAAGACAGGGCGAGGATCACTGTAATTGATGATTCTTTGAAGTCGAGTCAGGTGACTAAAGAACAATATCAAGCTCGGTGGAATGTTTCTTGATTATGAAGATATTCGGAAGAGTCGTGTTGTGGCTAAGTTTCTTCAAGATCGGTATGCTTGATTTGTCTCTGAAAGTTAGAACTTGATGCATTCTTTCCTCGATTCTTGATGATCAATGGGATGGTTATATTTCTCAAGGTGCTTGATCTGATCTGTAAAACTTATCTTAGGAGATTCCTTTAATGATGATGATTTTGTGGATAAAATGATGGCACTTGGTAATCAAAGGAAGAAGAATGCTGCTGCTGGAGAAGAGCTCTTATTGATAGATAAAGCAAAAGAGATAAACCTAGTTGCTGCGAGAAGAGGAATTATATGAGGAGAGTTGTGAAGAATCTTGCTATGTATAATTACGGTATGTCTATGAGCAAATCATGACTTTATCGATGATGCTTTGATTAAACGATATCATATGGTTATGAAAATCTCTTCTTACGGTTCTACTTCTTACCATTTGGCGACAAGTGATTCAATGTCGATGTTCCTATAGCGAGAGCGGAGAAGATTGAAATTGTGGATAGTTTTGATGTTGTTTTGCCTTGATGGTGACCCGGTTGGATACAACCGATGATACTCCTTCTTACGATAAGGATGTTTCTTTGAATCCTCTTTGGTTTCTTAGAATGTTGTCGATAACAAACGAATATATCTTTTATTAGATGGATGTAAATGACAAAAATTATGAATTTAAAAGAATAAAATATATATAAATTTTTTTAAACTAATTTGTACTGACATAAAAGATGAGTCCTAATTCAAGGTGAATAGAGTAAAGCAATAGGTACATCAATTCGCATGCAATCGCCTCCCGATCGAGCCATATTCATTTCTCATGGAAACCAAGTCATGAGGTTCCCGATTGAATTGAGCATTGTACTTTAAAAGATCGAGAGCACAAATTTCGAAGCACATGTAGAATTGAAAATGGATGGGTTAGTGACATGATTAATCTCACAAGTTGATGCAACACAAGATAATACGACGTATCATTATTATTGGATCCCATTAGGTTCACTATTTCTGAAGAGTTTTCTGGGCATCCACTGAGGCAAGATCTAGGTATGTAAGTCCGTTTGAGTCTCGTAAACTTAAATAATCGCGGTGGGAATCCATTTGAAGTAAATTGCTAGTGGATTTGTATGTAGTACACGAATTATCATGACTATTGGTCCTTTTGTGATTATAATGTTTCTTAGAGGTTTGATCACCAAATGATGTTTCGATGAGAACTAGTTGCACTTCTAGTATTTCGATCTTGGAGCATTGAACATTAACCCCGAGGTTTGAGATTCATCATGAGGCAATGAAGTGACTCGGTTTTGTCAAAACAACATTATTATCAACTTGGGTGGCGTTTCTAGATTTCGATGGTTTAACTCTTCGGTTCTAAAGGCATTAGGTCGCTTAACCATCAGACGCTTAGAGTGGTTCCAACATTGACTTTCCCAAGGTTGTCAAGATTTTGCAAACTTAGTGTTCTTCCTATTTCCAATAGATTTCCTAAGCTCATTTTTAGTGGCAACAATATTGACAGCTCTTGTCCTGAATTTGGGCTTTGAGGTCATCAATGTCTTTCAACAAGAGGTTAGATTGATTGATCAACTTAGAATTGGTCGCCTCAAAGTTCTTTTCTCAGATGACTCATTTCTCTTAATAGGTTGGACACACATAGAGCTAGTTCTAATTTCTAGATTCCAGTATCACTCATCTCATGACAATCATATTTTCGCACATCCGAGAGTAGTAATTTCGGATCGTGATATGGTCGAATCTTTGTCTCAACTGGTTTTTAATTGAATAATTTCAAAAATTCTCAAAATTGGGAAGTTCCCGATTATTACAAGTTTTTCCTGCATGAAAATTTTCATCCTTTGTTGTATTTCAATTTCCAATGAAATACAATGTTTTCAAGAATTGAGTATTTGTTTGAAAGTTCATCATATACCCTTTTTCAATCATGTCATTAGTTTTAATAGTTTTAGATTCAGTGCTCAACCAAGATCGATTTCATGGTGTTATAGTTCGAGTTAGAGTCGTACCTTTACATATGAATTTCGTGATCCGTTAAGTGTACCTTTGTCACTTGAAACCTTTTCTCGACTCGAGTCTTCGAGATCGACCGTTGTCTTCATCCTCTTTCATTGCAACTAAACTTCAGATTCGGTGATCATTCATCGGTTCAACGATATATTGTGTGACTGGTCACAATCTTTCCATAGTATCTCTTGACACTCATTCATTTCATTCACTTATCATTCTCTTTAATGACTCTCGATGTATATTTCCATATTACTCATAAGTTGAATAAATGTGTTTCAACTCATGAATTTCCATTCCAAAGGTACTTTTGAATGAGATTCCACCATGCCATCATCGAATCGAGGAATATTCTCCGGATAAGTGGTCGAAATTGATTGAAGATTGTTTGAAGAGTCGCTTTTAGATTCATCAATTGAGAACATTTCTTTGGTAGTTTGAATTTTAGTTGTTCTAAGTTTAGTAAACACGTTCTTGTCAATATGGGAAAATCCCCGACGTAAGGATAGTAATCGCTTGTTCGATCCATAGTTGTAGAGAAAAGAAGTTTGAGATGTTGATGGAGATGTTGAAAGTGGCTCACCTGGTGCATTCCATTTTCTTTGCATCATTTGTCAACATTAAGAGTGACTCATCTCGAGTTGTTTTGATTAAACTCTTTAATCATTAAATGTAGAGCATTCGTGGAAGCATCCTGTTTCATTATTATCGCTTGGTATCATAGAAAGCAAGTACTTTGGTGATTAAAGGATCGATGATGTAAGACATTGTGTTTAAGTATCTTGCTTCACTACACCAAGGTATTAAAAATCCAAGTCGCTAAATACCAAGTACCTAAGAGTTTAATAGCAAGTCGCTAACACCCAAGTCGCTAGGATTTTGAACCAAGTCACGTCTACTAAGTCGCTATAATCCCAAGTCGCTAAAACAACATCAAGTCGCTAAATAGCAACTCGCTAAGCTTCTAGTCGCTAGCAAAATTTTGACAAAGAATTGCCAAGATCCAAGTCGCTAATATGATAAGTCGCTAAATAGCAACTGCTATGCACCAAATCGCTAACACCAAGTCGCTAACGAACAAAAGTACAAGTCGCTAACTTCCACCAAGTCGCCACCAGTAGTGGAGAATCCACTATGTGTCTTGTTTGTCGTTTGTCTCACTAGACAAGTCGCTAAGCCTAAACCACTAGCAACTCAAACAAAGAACCGCTACCAAATTAGCAAGTCGCTAACAAGAAAAACACACACCGGTCAAGTCGCTAGCTAGAAAAACTCACAAACATCACTTTTCAATCCAAAACAACCCAACCATGATGATTCAAGCTTACTCAAATCAAAACCTAAATACTTGTGATGATTCTAAACACAAAAGTACTAACAAAATCCAAGCTTTAACACAAGAAATCAACCAAATGATGCAAAACCACTAAACTTTTTCTAAACTCAAAACCACCTAAAACCACTAGGAAATCCAAAGATATGTAAGAGATGATCTAACCATGGCTCTTGATACCAATTTTAGGATATTGATTTCACATACATATCATAACATTAACACTTTAAGCATATAGATGATTTTTAGAGGAGAGAAAGTGGGATATTCTAGAAAGAGAAACTTGTGGAATATTAGATTACCAAAGAATATCCAACCCTCTACCTTGCAAGGTAGAGGTATTTATAGGTTACAAATTAAACGACCTCCCACGGCCCTATGGATTAGGTATACAATGGGTAAAGACCCACCTTCCTCCACCGGTAGCACTAAACTATACTACCTACTAATTAACTACTAAATAAGATAAATAGTAACAAGTTCACGAGCTAGCTTAGGCTAGATATCATTGGGGTGACCGACACTTTAACTAATGGAATTTCCAACCCTAACAATACGATAGTGCAAATAAACCGATCAAGGAAGCGAGATGCACCGAAACCGATTAAAAAAACCCTAAGAAAAAACGTTTGAAACAAACCCCTAACAATGATGATCGCCCAAAGAACTAATCTACTCAATGATATTCACGATCGAATACCACTAATTGATCGGGGTTGAAACGATTACAAGAGTTATTGGAGCGCAATTAACGCTTCAGATGAAGCAAGGGTTTTAAAAATCGCTAATGGAGAGAAAAGAGGATCGGTTTTAGGGTATGTGACTCCACTATTGAGAAACCGATCCTCTTTAGGGTTCATCTTGTGATAGGTTCATAACTTCACTTACCGAGTTTCAGATCGTGAAGTTGCGAGACTTTCTTAGTCTTTGAATAGAATTCTCATTCCTAAATTTTCATTAATTCGTGGACTTCATATATACTTAAGAAATTTTATGTTCAAGTCCTAGTCGAGATCATTGTGCTCTAAATTGGTCAAACAAACTCCCGCTTATTTGGATATAGAAATACTCTAAATGATTTTCAGGGTAAGTGAGCATAAAAAATTCTTTTTACTAACCGAAATTAATTAAAGTCTAAACTAAACAAAAAAAGAGACCAACTATTTCATTATTATTCATAGGTTGCATAAAAAATAAATAAATAATAATAAATAATAATAACATAATAATACATAAGTTGCCTTTTAGGCTTGTTCCTCTCATATGAACATCACCGCCTTTACTTTCTTAGATAAGAGTAAGTGTTTCTATCCCTCTTATTGATCCCATCCTTTAAGATCTTCACGAGTCTTAGTCTTCCAGGAGTCTTTTCAGATAGTGCTGAGATCTCGAGGATGAAGAGTGTTTGAGTGTCCAAGATGTGTAACTCTGAGACTCTTTGAAAGGCACGCTCACTAAAGGCATCCGTAAAGAAGTGTTAGGAATAAGGACTCTATTTACTTGGTATTTTTTAATTCTTTCCTCAACCACTATAAATAGTGGAGGCATTTGTTTTTCAATGGTAGATTTGGTAGATTTTAGAGTTGTGCGCCATTTTTCCTTTCAACTTAAATAATACAAATATTGTTTGAGGATAATCCTCTCTTCTCCAACAAACACACGCGCGCACACAGATACACATATACACACACAAATTTTACATACACTATATGTAATCACTATGTATTTGATCCAACAATTGGTATCACAGCATTGGTATTGATTAGTGATTACATCTATCATCTTCACTGGCTCATTTTCCAGAATTGTTAAAATTGATTGAAATAATTGACGGGGAAAGGATTCGTAATTGATTAAGATTATATTGCAGTAGTTGAAATTGATTGAAAGTTATTGATTTAGGTGTTTGAGTTTTATATGGAAAATATTGAAAGTAATCGTAATAGGAGTGTTCACAGCAGCCTGACCCACAGATGCGCCACTTAATAATACATAGATTAGGCGCTCTATTTATCTACAACAATCAACTTGAGGACGCCGCTTGTTGTTGGGGAATGAACGATTTCACGAGATGGAATCTGCTAAGATAAAGCACCATCAGTCTCATCGTAAGAGGGGGATCCCACGATCAACCACGGGTGTAAGAGTAAGAGTATGTTTTTAAGGATTGAAATCTGAGAGACTGGAGTGATATTATGTGAAAAACCCCTATTTAAATGATCCATGGCTTTGTATTTATAGGCTAAATACTTTTCCGTTTATCCCAGATCACGACTGGCGGATCTCGCTAACGTCTGTGGGTAATAGCATGACCGCATTAGTATTGGTACCTTTGACCCTTGTATTTTATGGATAATCGAGCTACTTTGTTTGTACACATAGCCTACAGTCGTCCTTGGGAGTTGTGCCACGGATCTTGCCTTTTTCCATTTATGGAATAACTGTACACACTTCTTCCCAACATATATTCCTTTCTTCTCTTAGTAAGTCACGTGATTCATGACTTAGAGCATAATCATTTATGTTATTGAGTGAAATACCCAATTATTATTTTTAATTGCCTAAAACCGCGGTTTAGAAACCAAACCGACATTTTGTGCTCTGGTCATTTCCAAAACCGAGGATACAATTCTAAATCGGTGTTTTATGAATCAGCCCAAAGAAGTTCATTTTCCTAAAAGTGTCCTAAACTAACTCATAACTTCAAACTTTGAAGACAAATTTGATCTTGATAAGGATTTAAAGCGTATGCTTTCATGGGGTCATTTAAGCCCTAAATCGACCAATTTTATATTAATTCTTGCTTAATTTCGTTCCTTTTCACTTTTAGGTCTTTTGGAAGCAAAATGCTAGAATGAAGCACATTTGGACGAAAATGAGCAAATACATGAAGAAAATGGTAAAGTCAAGATCGAAGCCACTCAAAAGTCGATCAAGCGATTACTGACGGCGTCCCAATCAAAGGCGACCTCGTCCTCTATGAAGACTTGATCAAAACATGCACGACGGCTCGGTGAAAATTTCGGTCTTATAACTGGCGTCACGCTTTAAATAAGGAGGGCATCACTCACGGTTTTCATCTCGATCGCCCGGATCTAGAATCAAGGCGACATCCCAATCAAGACCGACGTCACAACTCTAAGGTGGCGTCGTCCCATCGATGACTTGTCCCGACGAAACCCTAATGACGCGAATGACGGCGTCCTATGCAAAAGGTGACGCCGTCGCAGTTGTAAATCTATATATAGAATTCGATTTTTCTGTATTTTGAGAGGTAGACTTTTGGAGAAAAAACCCTAAATCGTTTGTAGTTCGATTTGGACAGTATCTTAGGGTCTCATACCCTATTTTACACATCGAGATAAGTATTTTAATCCAAAGTATCATTATGTCTATCCCGTATTCGATTGATTGTGTGTATGGTTGCTTGTTTACCATGTCTAGCTAAATTTCTTGTGTGTTTGCTTAGATCTATGAAACCTAGTTATTGATTATTGTTAGGTTGTTTCTTATCTTAATTGAAATTGGCTTAGGAGTGCAACTAGGCATCTTCGTTGTATTTAATGCTTGAGTATGCTTTATGATGATATGGTCTATGGATGAAATAGCCTAGGCTTGCCGACTTCGTAGGTCATATACGAGAGATAACCTCAAAGAACTAGGGGGCACGCATACCCTACGACCTTTAGGAATACAACGCGTTAAGACACGGACGTGACAACTCAACCGACCAATAAAAGATAACTATGGAGTAATAGTATCTAGGTGAACACATTTTTAATCATCATACGAGCACACCCCAATTAGATATAAGCTACCTGTAGTAACTAGATAATTAGATAATTAGATAAGTAGAGAAATCGGTAGAAGTACCACCCCCAAACCAATTGCCCCGAGATTTTACCTTAGCTTTCTAAAAACCATAAAAAAAAAAAAAAAAAAAAAAAAAAATCTCAACCCTTACCTTCGTCATACATTTCTTACTAGCATTCTTATTCCCAGATAACGATATCAATCCCCGAGGCTTACCCAATACTACACTACAACGATTAGGTTCACTACCTAGGAGGTTGAAAAACTTGCTCGACGAAAAGGAAGTTTTCTTCACTTCAACGCCTTCCGCGCGCATCAGATACAACATATATGAATAGTTATGCACAAATTTTACATCAACAATTCGCGGAAGCACACTTTACTAAAACAAGGGTGTTATTCAAACACTCTTTTTTACCCATTTTGCATACTTTGTACATAACACTTTCTTCCATGTCCAATATCCAGAAATGTTTGATTTAAAACATATAACAACTCAAACACGTTAGTTTACAAGTAATTCCAATCAACGCTTCACATCTTAAGGCCTTAGTCTTAGCCTTACCTTGCTCATGTGAACCTACAAAATATTGAACAACTAAAACATGAGCTTTAGACTTTGGTTCCATTGAGAAGGTATTTAAATTGAGAAGATTGAGAATATTCATTTGAGCTATTGATTCATATTTTTTTATTTGATTCACAAGTATACATCAATTAATAGTAAATTCAATCTATAAATCACAAATTTGATTCAAAAATCTTTGTAAAATTTGAGTTACGATAATGATTTATTAAAGTTGTACAGATGATTCAGAATTGTACTTATATCATAAAATCATGAGATTTTTAAAATTGATTCAATTTATTTTTACACATTTTGGATTATAATCACATTAAAATGAGTTATACCCTTGAATAACTTGAATCGAGGATCCAAATCTATTGTTTTTAAAAATCCTTCTCAATTTAGAAAATCCTTCTTAATGGATCCAGATTCTATTTAAAATTAGTATTATTTTTGATGAAGTTTGTAAAAATATGAATTATATTTAGGACACTAAGGTTTTAGTTTAAGATTAAGTATTGTTGTAAGTACTTAATTCACTTAAACTATGGAGTTCATCTGATACCACATGTGACAGCCTCAAATTTCAATACTATACACTGAGTAAATTATTGCATGTAACATGGGGCGGAGTCTAATAACATCTAGACTCGTGGTACAGAACCAAATATATTACATAAAGGGTGTAGAGTTCGTTACATCTTATTGGAATGAAAACGTTAAACAAAATACATTAAACATGCTAGAAAGGAAACACGCAAAAAAGTACACTTAAACTTATTAGCTTTTAGCTACTCTTGAACCATCTCGTTCTCATTACTTATTCCTGCTTCATAACCTGAGCATAAAAATTTAAGAGTTAGCGACAATGCCTAGCATGCAGCTATATACAAGGGTGAGATTATTTATGCAACTGGATAACGAAATTAAATAATTTTGATTAGTAAAATAGAGCATAAGTCAAAACGTGTGAGTCATATAAGAATAAATAAATATGACTCTATTTTTTTAGTTGAAACATAACATGTAACATTTAAAATAAAGAGTCATTACGAACCAGTGCGATATACACATGTTGTATATAATCGTTCATAGCGTAATTTTTATGTCTAATTGTTCATAGCATAATGTTTGTGTCTAATTGTTCATAGCATAATATGTGTAAATTTCCGAGTTGTTAGTATGATGGTGAGGCCCAAATATTCAACAATCTATAACTCGTGTTGTCTCGTGACAATTTTTTTGATTGTTGGAAGAATTTTGGTAATATTTACGTAGCGGTAGTTATTTTGTTGATTTATAGTTTAGTTCTTGCATTTGTGTTTCTTGTTCATCGTGTAATGTTTGTGTAAATTGTATAGTTGTTAGTATGATGATGATGCTAAGATATACAACAATCTATAACTTCGGATCGCTTGGGATAATTTTAATGATTGTTGGAAGAATTTTGTTAACGTTTAGGTAAAGGTAAGTATTTTGTTAAGTCATGCCTTGCACCTTTTTTATATATATTTTTTCCCGATAAACTATTGAACTCTTGCTTGAGTATTAAACTTAAGTTTTTTAATTTGTTATTATAATTTACAAATGAGTTCGAGCAAGAAATATGTAATTTTCCTTTATATTCAAATATTCTTCACATAATGTTCAGGTAAACTATTGAAGTATAAATGTAATGGTGCATATGATTGAAACGTGCATCGCAATTCTTAGCTAATGAGTTTTAAAATAAGTTGAGCTAACCTCGAATCTAACATAATCGTTTAGTGTTAAGCCCGAATTGACTTTATCGATCACGTATCGTGATATTCTAAATATTACTTCTAACCTTTAAATCTACAAACTATAACATGCTAAAATAGTAATAAGTTCTTGTTCCTTTGCAAACAAATTAAAAAGATGAAAATTATTGATATAAGTTATGGATATCTGAACTCTTCGACTCATCTTTTCTGACCATGTGTCTTTAAAATTTTATAAGGTACTTTTTTGTACCTTAAGTTAATTGCTTTCGCTAAATATATAGTTCCGGACATAAGTGTGTGACAATATTTGTTAAATTATGTTACAACAAAAAAAACAATAAATATAAAGGTACACAATAATTGGTTATACGAGTTGAGAAATTTGTGATGCTACTCACAAATAAACATCATCCACTACTTTTCAAAAGGTGATTAATTACTGAGATTAAACTTATAATGGAACCAATAATAATCAGTTTTCACTTCTTCATAATTTTCAAACTTTAAAATCTAGTGAGATCCCCTTGTCTTCCATATTGACCTCTCATATTCGTTATGTTTGATGACTTCTCTAATTATGGATTAGCTTTATTATTTGATGATTAAAGTCAAAAATTGGCATAGTAAAATGTCTATACTACCTTTAGTTATCATTTAATAGTTTATGTCATACTACTTTAATTTTCTTAATAATTTCAGCTAACATGCAATATTTGTTCGTAGTTTTTCACTTTTAACCCACAACAAAATCTAGGGCATATATGTTTTATTTGAGATCGATATTAGCTAATTGAACACCTAAGTGCCTCTAAACTATATGCAGAGCAGGTTATATCAAAGAGGTATTTGTTCAAACTAATACGTCTATTAATTTATTTTGTTTAATTAATGTCATATACCTGTTTATTTCGGTTCATTTTCCAGCTTATCACTTTATAGAGTCATGAACTTGTTATTTGCAGATGTGATATCTACATAATTATTTTTGCACATGTATTTTCTTATACAAGTTATACAACATAATGTATAACACTAAATTGCACATGTGATTGCATATGCAGAAAAATAAGTTTAGATTATCAATTCACTTTTCAAAAAGTTAGATAATCATTACTATACTTGTTTAGTACCAAAAAATACTATTTGAATAACGCATTATGCCTTCTAAAGTGTAAGCTCATGGGCTTTTAGCGAGCCAGCTGTGAAAATTTAAAATTTATTAGTAAAAATATATATCTACTTTCCATTTAAGAAATAACAAATTTACAACATTTGATTGGGTTGTTTTAACCTTTCAAATTTGTAAACGTAGAAATTTCAAATCACATAAAAGTGTCCAATGGCTTTTTGATGTCATAATCCTTTAACTTTATTGGCTACACCTTGAAAATAACACTTTAGGATCTTCATTTGTTTTACCTTAGATGGAAGTAACATGTGTACAATCATTTTATCACTTAACAAATAAAGCCCAACCCAATGCCAACTTTACCAAAACTTAATTACACTAATCCTAATTTACCTCAAACAAAAATGCAGTCAACATCCTCATGAAAACGAAATTACACAAACAAATAGCTCCTTATCACTCTACAAACAACCTCAATTTTCATTTCACTTCACACAAAAACGCATCAACTTTCTTTCTTACTGCATCCACATAAACCCTTTACTCAATCTCCACTCCGGTCCTATGATAAAACCCAACAACCAAATCGCTTCGAACCTTACAAAATAACCATAGCAACCCACGTTTATATTCTCAAAGGCCACGTTGTTTATTCGCTTATCTTTTTCAAGATCTTTAAGGTCTCGGGTAGGTACTTTTGTTGTTATTTTGTTTCAAGATCAATGATGTATCACACTGAGGTCTTGTGTTCATCTTTTTCTCGTCGAATCTAATAAGAGATTGTGGTCGTGGTTTCGTTGTAATTAGTTATATTGATGACGTGAAAGTGAGAACCACAATACCTTTTTGTCTTCTTTAATTTCATTCGAAGCATTCAACAATACACATTTGGCTTCAAGATCTTTTATAAAGGTTTCGGGTAAGATGATGCTTATGTTTATGTTGGAGTCTATCATTTAAGATCCATGATGGGTTTGTGTTCAACTAAAAAATTCTTCAAAAGATTTGTGAAAAGTTGAACTGATATCCAGATCTTCGCTTTTCCTTTTTGTTTTTGAAAGTTGTTCATGTTGTTGTAGAGATGGGATTGTTGATATTTTAGTTGTAGTTGTTGATTTGCTGAATGCGAGGTAATGGGATTAGGCTAGTGGTTCGGGTTGTTTATTGTTGTGGTAATGGTTATTTCTTCCGCTCATCTTCATCTTTTCGTTTGAGTTTTCTTGGACCGATGAAGATGTAACAGCCCGAGGTCACATACGATCGTGGGATAGGCATACCTGCAAACTTTTAGATTCAGAATACCGTAAGCCCACTAGATTGTGATATTTATACTTCAAAGAAGGAAGTTGAAGAGTTAAACAATAAATATGGTTTGTGGTTATTACTTCGGTTCATAACTATATTCTTTTCGCTCTAATTGTTGCCGATTTGGGAGGGCATGCGAATGTTGTTGCAACTCCGTGAACTCTTCATCTTTCGCTGGATGGTTAACTTGAGTAGTTGCATTGATTCAAATTCCCATTATTAAGACCCGCCCATTCAAAGATTTTTCGTATTCTTTTAGTTGTAATCGCAAGATGTTTTATAGATGATTTCGCTTTACGACTCCCTATTAATAAGGGACTGCATCTTTTGTATGTATGATAAACCTCATAATCATCATAAAAGGCAACATCACTTGCATTAGTAACATGGGTGATTTCAAACGACCTACTAGCAATATTTGTCGCTCTAATATTTTTACATGCTAAAATAATTTTTACATGCTAAAATAATTCAAACATCACTATAACCTTGTATTTGGTTTCCTCCATTGTGCTTGTAGGTGATTCCATAGTCTTTGTTCCTTTTACATAGCGTAGTACTTGCCTTATATCTTTAAATTAAACTTCTATATTCGATTGAGTTGACCGTTGTTTCTTGAAGATTCTTTGTTAGTCTTGTTCTTGGATCCATAGGTATTAGAGTTTCGCTGCGATCTAGCATTCTAACTTCCTTTAGGATCTTGCTTGCGTGAGGCGGATTGCTTTATTGATATGTCACCTCCGGTTTGTGTGACTTCAATTCCTAAGTAGTAGGATAGTAATCCTAGGTCACTCATCTCGAATTTTTCTTCCATTTGAGCTTTGAACTTGTCTATCTCTTCTTTAGGTGTGCGGTGATGATTAAATCATCTACATAGACTCCTACTAGAAGTATTGAGTCCTTCGATTTCTTTGTGTAGAAAACTTGTTCCAAAGCGCATTTCTTGAAATCTAAACACTTCAAGGTGTTGTCTAATTTTATGTTCCAAGCACGCGGTGCTTGTCTTAAACCGATATAGAGCTTTTATGAGTCTGAGACTTTTCCATTATCTTCTTTCTTTATAGATCCTTGGGTTGTGTAACGACACTTCTTCTTTCAAGTCTCCATGTAGAAATGCGATTTGGCGTCAAGGTGAAGTACTTCCATTTATTATTAGCACTATGGCTAATAGTAATCGGATTGTTTCCATTCTAGCTACAGGTGCAAAGACTTCTTCAAAGTCTATGACATGCTATTGTATGTAGCCTTTAGCTACTAGTCTTGCTTTATGCTTGACTATATTTTCATTAGCATCTTTCTTGGTCTTGAATACCCACTTTAATCCAATGGCTTTATGTCCTTTGGGTAGAGTGGTTAGTTCCCATGTATTGTTTCTGTTGATGGAATCTAATTCGACCTTCATTGCTTCAATCCATTTTAGATCGTTTGATGCTTCCTTGTAATTCTTAGGTTCATCTTGACCGATAATAATTGCTCGGGTAATACTTCCTCGGTGTTATCGTATATATCATTTAATGTTCTAAAACCTTGTAGTGGTGTATGATCAAAGTTTTGATGTAAATTCACAGTTGCGTTTGAATTACTTTGATTGGTTGATAATCTGAGGTATTTGGTGTAATTTGAGCGTTTTCATGATGAAGTTGTAGATGGTGTGCGAAATGCTTGTGAGGGTGAGTTTGTTGTTGATGTTGTATTTTCATCATCATCATTTGTAGGGATATCGTTGTCTTCTTCATTTGGTTGGATCTCTTGTTCATGATGTTCATTTGTGGCTTCAAGGTTTTCTACTTTGAAGTCAAATCATTCAGGTTCATCGTTGGTGTGTTCGTTCAAGTAATTCTTCCAGTCCCATGCTTCATCCTCTTTAAACTTCACATCTCTACTAACACATATTCTTTGTGTTGTTGGATCAAATAGACGGTAAGCTTTTGATCCTTGTTCATTTTCTAAGTATACCATTTTGTTGCTTCTGTCATCTATTTTCATCAGATGTTGTGATGGTACCTTCGCGTATGCTATGCAGCCGAAAACTCTTAGATATTCCAGGTTTGGCTTTCTTTGTTTGATCGCTTCATATGGAGTGATATCTTCTAAGGATTTTGTAGGAACGCTGTTTAGAATGTATATAGCATGTCTAACAGCTTCAGCCCAAAAGTTTTGAGGCATGTTGGTTGCTTTCATCATGCATCTTGTTGTAGACGTAATTGTCCTATTTCTTCGTTCAACTACTCCATTTTGTTGCGGTGAGTAAGGTGCGGTTAGTTGTCGTGCTATGCCATTTTCTTTGCAGCATTGAGTGAATTCGTTAGATGTGAATTTTCCTCCACGATCGGTTCTTAACATTTTCAATGTTGTCCTTAGCTCCTTCTCTATTGTATTTTTGTATTCCTTGAAGTATTGAGTAAATTACTCCTTGATGAGAATCAATAAGTACATTACTTCTCTTTATTACATGAAATTAAATTATTTGAAAGATGTAACACTTCGCTTCCCGGATGACCAAGACGCTTATGCCACGTATGTTAACTGACTAGGAGAGGTTGAGGAATGGGAGACGGAGCTGTGACTGGATACAAGTCCCCGTGCTATCACATCGGAGAAGTACCCGACGTGTCATGAAATCTTTAACAGAAAATTCAAAAGGATCAAATTTAACAGTGCAATTATTTTCATGAACAAATTGACGAACATATATTAAATTTTTGACAATATGCGGGGTAATGAGAACATTATGTAGGTGAAGAGGTCGAAGGAGTTGGCAAAATACTATGACCCGTGTTGGTGGCAGGAATAGAATGCCCATCATCAACCGACACGGACATATATATGCACGTATTAAAAGCGTTACTAATCTGATTAATTGAAGCATTTAAATGTGAGCTCGCACATGTATCCATATTTCGAGCCTTGGGTCGTGGGATCGTGTAGAGTCCGGTATTAAATGTGTGAGGAAAGAGTGTTTATTGTCTGTAGCAATCGTTAGTGGGCCTCGAATTAATATGGGATGGATGAGCAAGATGGTGGAGCCTCCGTGGGAGGGGAGGCGTTGGTCCGGCCTAGGTCTCATTGGTGAGGAAGTTATTATGGGGAGCGGTGGGTTGCGCTAAATCGATTACAAGACCAACTGATTAATAAAAGGTGTGTAGGTAAAATATGTCGTAGGACCAACAGAGGTGTTTGTGGAATTAACATGGGTTTTATTGTATGTTGTATGAGACCAAGTTTGACCAATAGTTGAAGCACAACTTCTTCGTGAGGAGGCGTCGAGTGTGATCGTATCGTATGGGAAGCTGACGTGATGTGATGATTTAGGGTAAAGGTTGGTGTGGTGGAGTAGGGTTTGTAAGAGAAGTAGTACGTGATATAGAAGAAAAATAATAATAATAATAATAAACACCTACGCCCGGTGACTTGTTACTTTACTCGTGGGAGAGGCCTTGATGCGTGTTGATCTTCTTGGGTCATCACCCTTGACGCAAACCGGTATGAATGACTTTGTGGCGGGCGTGCCGTGATTGAAGTACGCAGACAACAAATGTGTCAATACGAAACCAAATGCAGCGATATTGGATATAGGTTCATCCCCTCTTTCTCTTCTTTTGGTGAACTTGAGAAGGAGGCGGTGAACCTCAAGCGAATCCGACAATTCTCGATCACTCGAGATATTGGGCGTGGCGCCAACTATATTTTAGTAGGGTTTGTTTCTTTATTCTAGAGAGAGAGGGCAGGTTAGTCTCACTGGCCCCCACTAATTTCTTGTAATTTTCTTTGATTTTCTAGTGAAGTTTTTTTTTTTTTTTTTTTTTTTAAATAATAATAAGAAAAAATTACACGTTTGGTTCATGTGGTTTGCTCTCGATTCCAAGTTTAGTCCCTAAGTCATTTTAATTACACCGAGATACCTATTATTGAAACCTTGCACTCATTTAGTCTCTATTTTGGATGGGCGTTAGTTTCTCCGTTAAGTTTTGCATCGTTAGTCCTCCGTTAATAATTTTTGCACCGTTATTCCTATTTTTCAAATAATGGTTTTCGTGATTAGTCCGCCGTTAATAATAGTTTTACTTTGTGTTTTACGTTTTGTTCGTTTCTATCCGTTTCGTTTGTTTTTATCCGTATCCCTCGTTTTTCGTTTTAAATCCGTTTTTACGCTTTTATCCGTCTTAAATCTGCTTTTATATGTTTCGTCCATTTTCTCCGTTTTAATCCGTTTTGTCTGCTTTTTATCCGCTTTTGACGATTTTTTACATTTTGTTCGTTTTATCCGTTTCGTTCGGTTTTATCCGTTTTGCCTAGTTTTTGTCCGTTTCATTTGTTTTTATCCATTTTTCACCTTTTTCGTTTTATAAGTTTTCGTCGGTTTCGCGTTTTCACGTTTTCACGTTTTTTGTCGTTATTATCAGTTTTTACCATTTTACGTTTTGTCCGTTTTATCCGTTTCATTCGTTTTTATCCGCCGCACGATTTTACGCTTTTATATGTTTCGTCTATTTTTATGTTTTATACGTTTCGTCCCTTTTTACGTTTTCACCGCGTTTTTCGCTTTATCTGTTTTATCCGTTTGTTCGCTTTTTATCCGTTTCGCCCGTTTTTATATTTTTGTACGTTTTTATCCGTTTTCATTCGTTTTGTATCTATTTTATCCGTTTTCATTCGGATAAAAAACAAATGAAAACGGTAAAAAACGTAAAAAAAAATGGCGAAAATGAATAAAAAAACGAACGAAAACGGATAAAAAAACAAATAAAAACGGATAAAAAAGTAAAAAGCGGGAGAAAACGGATAAAAACAGACAAAACGTAAAAAACGGGTGAAAACGTAAAAAAACCGGCGAAAACGGATAAAAACATAAAAAAACTTAGACGAAAACATATAAAAACATAAAAATCATGCGAAAACGGATAAAAAACTAATGAAATGGATAAAAACGTAAAAAAATGGGCAAAAACAGATATAAAAACAAATGAAAACGGACAAAAACTTTAAAAAAAAAAAGATAAAAACAGTCAAAAAAACGTGAAAAACGGACAAAAACGCAAAAAACGGACGAAAACATATAAAAACGAAAAAAACGTGCGAAAACGGATTAAAAACGTTAAAAAAGCAGGCAAAAACGGATAATAACCGAACGAAAACGGATAAAAACGAACAAAAATGTAAAAAAAGTCAAAAACGGATAAAAAAACAAACAAAAACAGATTAAAACGGACAAAAACGGACGAAAACATATAAAAACAGAAGAAGACGGATAAAAACGTAAAAAAACGGGGGAAACGGATAAAAAACGAACGAAAACGGATAAAAATGGACAAAAAGATAAAAAAAAAAAACGGGCTAAAACTATTATTAACGAAGGACTGGCGCCGAAAGCCATTATTTGAAAAAATAGGACTAACGTGTAAAATTATTAAGCGAGGACTAACGGTGCAAACACTTAACGGAGAAACTAATGACCCATCCAAAATAGGGACTAAATGAGTGCAAGGTTTCAAAATAGGTATCTCGGTGTAATTAAAACGACTTAGGGACTAAACTTGAAATCGAGCAAACCACGTGGACCAAACGTGTAATTTTTCTAATAATAATAAAAAAAAAAATAGTTTCCCTTTTATTTTTTTTCAAAAAATTTTAATTTTAAAAAAAAAAAATTTTTTTTTTTGGGGCCCCTTTTAAAGAATCCCAAATTTTAAAAAGGGTAAATTTTTTTTAATCCCATTTTAAATTTAAATATTTAAAAATTTTTTAATAATAAATTTATAAAAATTTAAGTCGGCCCTTTTTTAAAAACCCAAAATTTTTTAATTTTTATTTTTAATTCCCCCAAAAAGGGGGAATTTTTTAATGGGAATTGGGTAAATTGGATTTTCCCCTTTTTAAAAAAAAATTTTTTAAAACCCTTAAAAAAATGCCTTAAATTTTTTCCTTTTTCCATTTATTTAAAAATTGCAAAATTTTTAATTTATTCCTTTCTTTCCTTTAATCCAATTTTTAAAATTTTAAAAAAAATTTAAATTTATTAAAAAATTTAAAAATTAAAATTTTTATTTTAAATTGGTTTAAAATGGAGAAAAAACAAAATTTTTCCCCCCATTTAAAAAAAAATTTAAAGGGTTTTTAAAAAAAAAGATTTTTTGTTTGGGTTTTAAATTTCCTTTTAAAAAATCCCAAAAAAAAATTTGATAAAATTTAAATTAAACAAGGGGGAAAACCCCTTTTGTTTTTAAAACTTTTCCGAAATGTTTTCCCTTAGTTTTGGGGAAAAAAGGGTTTGATGAATTTTTAGAAAAGGGGGAAAAAAAAATTTTAAAGGGTTTTTTTTTCCCAAATAAAAGTCCATTTTCCCCCAAACCCCAATAAAGGGCCGTTTGATTATAAAACATAACCATTTGGTTTTGGGTTTTAAAACCCCCTTTTTTTAAAATTTAAAAACCCCCTTTTTTCTTAAACCCGGTTAAATTTAAAAATTTTTTAAGAGAAAACCCAAATTTTTTAAAGCCCAAAAATTTTAAAAAACCCAAGCCCTTTAAAGAAAAAAAACGGGTTTTGTTTAAACCCAAATAAATTTTAAATTTTTAATTTTAAATTTTGGCTTTGAAAGAAAAATTTAAAAAAGGTTTGGGAAAATGACAAATTTTAAAAATTTTTTTAACCCTAAAAAAAAAATCAAATCATAAAGAAATTTCGAGATTGTTAAAATTTCCCCAGGGAAACTTTATTTGGTTTTTAATTTTCCTTAAACCCCATTTTAAATAAAGAAAAGGGTTTACTTTGAAATCTTGGGAAAATTGGCAAAACCCCGTTTAAATTTCCATTTCATGATTGTTTTCTTTTAAAAAAAAACCCCAAAAGGGGGATCAAGGGAAAATTTTTAAATTTAATAAAGAAAAACCCAAAACCCTTTTAGAAATTTTGGATTTTTTAAACCACGGAAATTTTTTTTAATTTAAACCCAGGGAAATTGATTTTGTACTTTTTAAAATTCTGCAACCCTTTTTTGATTTAAGATATTTAATGTATTTATTTAGAAATTAGGGTGGAAAGGAAACCAAACAAAAACCCAATTTTAAATACCTTTGCACCAAAAAAAAAAAAAAAAAAAATATAACCCCTTTTTAAAATTTCCCAAACCCCCAAAATTTTAAACCCCAAAAGAAAAAAATTATAAAAAATTTAAACACCAAACCCAATTAGTTAATCCCAAAAAAAAAAAAAAAAAAAATTCCCCCAAAAAATTTTACCCCCTTTTCCCCCAAAAAAAAAAAAAAAACTATTTGAATTTCACAATTTTTCCAAATTAAGGAAAACCACTTCCCCTTTTTACAACAATTTTAAAATTTTGCAAAATTTTACAACCCTTTCCCGGGCCCCAAATGCCAAACTTAGCCCATGCATTGCATACAAAGTAATCGACAACAGAAACGCAAGTCGTTGACCAAGGAAATACCCATACAAAGTATTCTCAAACCTAGTGTTCACCTCTTCAACCACTTTCATCGTGACGTAAAGATCCACACCATTAGCTTTCTTACTACACTCCAACCTACGAAAGTTTGACGTGTGTTTCCTTGGTTCAGAGAAGTAACACCAAGATACGACGGTTAAGGTTGTTTAAAGCAACACCAACCTTCTCAATACCAACAAACATGTGCATTCGTCCCCAACCTTATCATTAGCATTAGTATGACCATTAACATTGGAAGCCATAGGACCGTCAGATCTTGAGGAGGTTTCAATAATAACCAATACCAAGAAGCATCTCCTCTAGCTCCTTCCGCGATCAGGCCACCCAAGATGCTCAAATGGATTAGCCCTAATAGAAGTATTAGCATCCGCAGTCACGATGTGTTTTAATGGTTGCCCATCTTCACCCATAAGAACAAGTTTTCCTCAAAGATTTGTTTCAATAGCACGAATTTTCAATAAAGTATCATACCCCTCAGCGTGTCATGACTAGGGCGTCATGACTAGGCCTTGAACCAAGTGAAACCGCTCCACTTGTCCATCGTAACGAGAACCGTACAATAGGTGAAACCATCGCCACATGAGTATCAATCGACTCCATAAACGTAAAAGACTAACCCTAAATAACACAATCACCACACAAGAACACGCACAGTAAGGGTAACCACGCTCAACAACGGCAATAAAACCCTAGTTAATAACTAAGGTTTATAATCATGAAGAGCAATAAAACTAACCCATAATCAATCAGCTTGCACCAACAGGATTATAAGAGAAAAGATACGTGTAGGATATTGGATTCACATATATATCATAACATTAACACTTTAAGCATATAGATGATTTTTAGAGAGAGAAAGCGGATATTCTAGAAAGAGAAACTTGTGGAATATTAGATTACTAAAGAACATCCAACCCTCTACCTTGCAAGGTAGAGGGTATTTATAGGTTACAAATTAAACGACTTCTCGACGGCCTATGGATCGGTATACAATGGGTAAAGACCCGCTCTTCCTCCACGGTGTAGCACTAAACTATACTACTCACTAATTAACTACTAAATAACGAATAGTGACAAGTCTACGAGCTAGCTTAGGCTAGATATCATTTGGATTGACCGACACTTTAACTAATGGAATTTCCAACCCTAACAATCTCCCTGGCGGAGGTCACCCATAAATTACATTGTGAAAACTAGCTCTAATAAATCTTCATTCTTGAGCTCGTAGACTCTCTTCAAAGAAAGTAATCAAACTAAGTGCATCCGTGGAGAGTACAACATTGAACAACCGAAATGAATAATCAGTGGGAGGATGAGTGTCCGATCCACTATGATAACCTCGACCATTATAAGAGATTATCGCCCACAGAAAGCTCAAAGATCACATGAAGCGGTTGCCAAGATATGATAAATTGACAACATGGACCGACATGCTCACATTCGGATCATGAAATCTTCCCATCGAGTAGCGTAAACTTCGCTAATTCATGATATTGGCAACAACAGAGGTATATGGAGTGAAAATATCGTAGTCATGAAGCACGTAACATGATTTTTTCGAGATGAATGAATGTGCGAGCACGCGGCTAAGGATTGACCGCATCATTCGATCACCGCAAACGCTCGGCGACGTCGCATACAACAGCTAGCAATAAAGCGCACGAAAGTGTCTTTGATCATTTTCGCTGAATCAGGTACACCACCGTTCCCCCTGATCAAGACATGTAACGCCTGTGATCGTATAATTCAAGAATTTCTCGACAGGTTTCGCAAATGTTTAGTCGCTTCTCAAACCGAACGCCTCAAAGAAGACAACACTGGTGGAGTGAATCAAATAATTTAAGTCCAGCGATTGAAAAGAGATTTGAAAACAATCGTGTAGTGCTCAATAGAAATTGTTTTGCAATACAGAAGGTTTTATTGAAAATCAATTATCAATCATAAAAACACCTTTGATTTGAAAATTAATACACGGTCCATTTTGCTAAAGAAAGAGTTTTAAGCACAAAGACCGTTTTTCAAAGGTATCCGCTCAATCCATAACTCGAACTGTGATTGATTCAGAGATTGAATCGCCCATTGTTTCTCGTTTCAGCTTGTCACATGGTTGATCTATATAATAGATCTCACATGCCACCTACCAGAGCTTGTTTGATGTCGGCTCGAAGGCTTTCCATCTTCATTGTGAATATGTAAACACATCACTCGTGATGTTCCGCAATACCACAAGGATAATGCGAGGACTCAAGATATAATCTCTCTTTCCACATTGTGTGAAACAGATAGTCTTCATTGAAAGTGTCCTAATGAGATTTAATGATGATCTCGTGGCTCTAGACTCAATTTTGTATATTTGGATCCTATATCGGAGACTAGTGAGAAGGTCTCCTTATTCAATATCAACAATCTCTAAGAGACTAGTGAGAAGGTCTCTCTTCAATATCAACAATCTTTAAGAGGAACTTGAGTGGTTTGGAAAGTTGTAGGTGCAAGGCGCCACCGGGTCCATGACGCCTTGTCTTCAATACCGATGTTACCATCAATAGCATATGAATGGAACCGGTTTACGCCTAAGGTTGAATATAGGAGGCTATTTGTTTTCACCCTTTCTCATTCAATTCTTTTTCATTCTTCAACCCTTCAAGCTTACCGAGACTTCACAAAGAAGAACCTTGTTGGGTTTGTTCCAAGGCTAGCCTCCTCAACCGCACTCTTCCCATATCTCATTTTTCTCCTTTTATCATCATACCTAAGAACTCTACACTAACTAGTGGATAGTCCCCTGGTAGATCCTCCTGCTCGGCGGATCATGGGAACAAATACCTAACCTTATCATCCTTATATCACCATACATAAAGAAAAGTTATGGTCTATTTGGTATTATTCATCCGCTATTGGAACCATTTGAAAACAATCCGGATACTTGTGATATATTATCAAAGTATTTGTACCGAATTGTTTTTGATATTTTTAGAACAAGAGCTCCCTCAACATGTGCATCAAGTGATTGAAATCGCTTTGCACACGGAGGCAAGAGAAAGAGTTGACTTCTTTGAATTCTATTTTCTAAAAGATATCAATTATCACTTCCTAATCAAACAAGTAGATAAAGCATTTTTGGAAGGATGAGGTTTTCATATTTTGTTCCCTCAATATGTGCCTCAAGGTTTGAAAAGAGTTTTGCACATACTGAGGAACCTTTTGAAGTGCGTATATGATCACCAAACGATTAGAAGCCATTTAACACACAATCAAGGTACCTTAAAAATGGGAAATCAGTATCTCAAGGCTTGAATTTGTTTAAAATGCTCCTTAATATATGCTTCAGATTCAAAATTGTTTAGCACATATTAGAGAGCAAGATGCACTTAAAAGTGGTCATCTTTAACATCTTTCATATTTATATCACATTTTCCCCGATCAAAATTTCAAACCTTTGAGATTTGGATCTCAGGATTTAAATATGTATGAGACAAAATATTTGTTGAGAAAATGTGTCCAATTTTATATGATCGAGTGGATAACATCAAGTTCCCTTTTGATACAAGTGGGAAACCACAAGACATAACCTAACACTATTACATGCATTATGCTTGTTCATAGTTTGTACACCACATTATACACAAATTTAATACATAATGTAAACTACTTCTCAAGATGTCTTCATTCGCTTCTTTAAGAAGTTTGTAATGACCATCACGAAGTCTACCACCAACAAAACTTTCAAGGTCATGGAAGATCCTTCGAGTCTTGAGTCTTCGCTCGATTGCAAAGAATGAAATCTTCACACCGCTTTAAGTCATCATTAGTCCGTAGTAGTCTTTACCCATGATTTCATATCAATTTTGATTTCTTTCACTCTGAGTCTAGTTCTTCTTCAACCAATTTGAGAGTTCCGTCACTAAACTTGTAGAGCTCACATAGTCGCATAAGCATGCGAGTCCCATATCCGCCGATGAAGATGACGGCTTGGGGTGTCAAGGACTTTGTATTAGCGATGAAATTCATGCCCGCTGCATTCCATTGTGGACTTGTAAGGTTGATCCAGGTTTGGTAGCTTCCATGCCAAGTCGAAAGTCCTCAACTCGTTTCGAATGACTAAGCCCCGGATCCAAAGATTGACAGCAGAGAGGCCTTTTCTCACTCGACGTGCAAATGCTCAAGGTGTCCTCGAGATTCAAGAGATAGAGATCTTCGAAATCATTCGCGTAAGATATTTGAAGTCGCTTTCAATAGTATACTATCTTCTTCAAATACTCATATCCATAGATCGGGAAGATCTCTACACGAACCACACTTAAGATTTGCGCTTGATCGAACATCATCAAGGCCTTTTATCAAGACCATGTCTTTAGATGTGTGTTCTTCTTTTTGTACCACCAATGAGAAATACCATATGATGCGGCAATGTCATACTCGCTCTTCGTCACCTGCACTGATCGTGAACCATCCGCTCAAGCCCCGATCGTAGTAGGTTGCAGACTTTCATCTTTGAAATTGATAGAGCTGGTCTTCTTCAGCAGAATGAGCACAAAGATAGTCCAAGTCATGATTGAAGAAGAATTCAATTTGAATGGTCATCTCGACGTGTTCACCACCAAGAGGAAGAGATTTGTTAACATTGAAGCGACTAATTTGCTCACCGACTTGGTCATTAAGCATCTTATGGCATTCTTCCATCCGTATTGAAGTTGATTGGCATCCGAGTGGAAGACCTTGACAATTTCATAAGCTTGTCCTTCAAGATCTCTTGGAGTTATGGATGAGATATTCTTCCATTCACAAAACCATCTAATGAAGCTTCCTATATCATCACCGGAAGTGCGTAGAGAGTCTTCACCGGTACTTCATAATCATTGGCGATAGTTGATACCCAATTGTTGTCGGGAATAATCGAGTCGACTGGACGGACCATGTAGGTTCCGGAGTAGAGGTCTCTCTTCAACAATACAATTTTGAATTGTGCCCCTCAAGGTGCTACTCGATGTGTGCTGCCACCGCCATGTATGCATCAAACCAATCTTCTTCCGATGGCTTAGGAATATGCTTGGTTGATGCATCATCTTCGCCGACTGACCGCCATGACATGCGATTCTTCATTAACCATTTGATCATCGTGAATTGAAGGACTGACGGATGCGAACCTTGAGTCAACCGTCGCCCAAGCAGATTTCTTCGGGTTCCCCTGCTCTCCTGCTAGACTTGATCGATTGGAAGGTTTTGGTGGTGATGATGGTGGTCGGTGGAGGCGTGTTGGTTGCCTTAGAAGATTCACCACCCAGACGTTCCAAAGACCCCTGGAGTGGAGTGGAGGAGGATCTTTACGATCTTTCCGAATGTTTCCAACACTATGGCCCTCCTTTTCTTCTTAGCTTCCTTTTCCTCGATGTCAATCTGGCAATCGCTCATAATTGTCGCACTTAATTGATTCTTCGTGTCTCATATAGCTTCTTGTGGACCTCATGCTTGTGCTCTTCAAAGATCATACATCTTTTATGAAATAGCACTCTCATCTCGGCAATAGGTAGGTCCTTGAATCGCCTAAGAAGTGGAGCTTCCATTGCCCATTCCACAAGATCCTTAACTTCCCTTCAATGGGCCGCAACCCTTCATCAAGCCGAGGTGCTCCAATCTATAGACACGATCCACAAGGAATCAACAGATTTTGGAAGTTGCCTTTCAAGAGCTTTATCCTTTTACCGCTTTATCAAGCGCTGATCCAAGTAAGGATTTGAGTTGGTGACGCAGTGGAGCATCCATATCGCGAATCTAACGATCGGTTCTGTGGATAGTGAAGATGTAGGTGGTGTTAGTACGCTTGATCGAGGTGTCTGGGAGGTGGAAGTGCAGCTGTGAGAGAAGGTGCCGACATGGGAAGAATAGATGATGTGTCTTGTTGAATGCCGACATTAAACATGGATTGTGCATCCTCCTTGTCATTATCTTGCTTGGAAGACTCTGTGGATCAATGGTTTGTCATTTAAGAATTCATCACCGGCGGTGAATTTCATCAAGGTTCTTATATGACGATAGAGAACCGTAGATGATTTGGTTCTTCCAAGGGCATAGTCTCACCAGATTTCACTCGTGATTATCCCGTGAGTCTTTAAGCATGATTTCATCAACATTATGGTCATACCGGTATCACGTGACACAAGATTATCTTCTTGAGATACGTATGTTTCCTTTTCCAATCCATATGGCTCTCGATTTGTTGAGAATTCAAGACTTTTCATCCGCTCGAATTGAGTGGTGGATCTTGATGGTGAAGAAGAGAATGTATGAGCGTGTGCGCATTTTGTTCTACGCCAACTATCCATTTTCCTTGTCTTGTGTGATTGGGGTTGTTTGTCGAGGCAATTGATCGTGCTCTCTTAACACAATTCCTCCAACCGGGCTTTCATATTCGACTATCTAGGCTTTTCTCGATTCCAATTGCGTAGTAGCATCATCTTCATCAATTACCTTTGTGTTATCCCTCGACCCCTCAAGATCTTCACCAAATTCTTTTCCACCTTCTTCTTCTTTCTTTTTCGCTTTTGACGTGGTGTCCGATCACAGACCTTTCGCCTCTTTTGTGAAGAGAGGCATAAGACGCCAGAGATGTAAACGGGCTTGGGAGCATTGGGTTGTGAGGTAGTGTGACATTATCGATGATCCGCGCCAATTTTCTTGAACTGCTTGAAGTAGTCCTTCTTGATATCGTCCGCGAGTAGAATATCGTGAATTGGCAATCCAAAGATTTCTTTATCCATACCTCAGGAACATATTTAAGGTTTCCTAAAACAAATTCATCTTCGCTTTATGAAGAGTTGAACCAATCCTAGGGTTGAATTTGTGAGTTTGTTGCAAGTACTGGATAACAAGCTTTGAAAATCTGATGCTGGGAATCACAAGCTTGTTCAGTTTCTTTCGGCCTTGAGCTTTATTCTGAAAGTTTGTTCTATCAGATATGAATGTGTTCATTGATAAAGATAATTCTTCCCATATACGATCCGAGACATTCACATCAACCCTATTGACGATATCCCATAGGATTTGTAAGATGGGAATTCTCACTTTATCGAACCTCGATGTTTTGCCGATAAGCACAAGTCGAGAATAGTTGTAATTGCTCCGTGGTTGATACATGCACTGACGGTGATAATGCTCGAAGCCCTTAATATGCTAGTCCGATAACCCAAACCAATTAGAAAACAATTAGGTCGCAAGACCGTGGAGATTCGTAACGTAGGTTGGGGTTACATGGAGTGATTCCTAGGGCCTTGCTAAGAATCGAATCAATCACAAATTTCTATCATCCAGCTTTGCAAGAGTATTGAGTACGTGATTTTGTCCCATTGAATGGTGTTCCGAATTGTTGTATGTAAATGGTGGGAATTGTGCATTGTATGGTAATGGCAATCAAGAAGTTTGTGTTTTGAGGATATCTATGACACTTTGAGTATAGGATTTTGTTGCAACTTTTGTAAGTCCACATACAGCTTACTTTTTCCAATTTTAGCCCATGACTTAGGAATGATTTCTTCGTTCGAGAGAACTTTGGGTGATGCGTAAGAAGTAACGTTTTAGCAGAGATTGAACTTGCTATTGAAGATCCGAATATAAATACAACCAACAAGAATGATTGGGAACAAGTTAGATTATAAATGATTATTAAGACAACATAGAGAACACCCTTTATGACATAAACACTGCACTTAGTAACTCGTATGTGGTTCCTATAAGCATATAGAGAATGATTGAGTGGCATTAGTGAGACTTTTAAAGATACAGATTCCATTTGATGCGCTTTTTCACAAGACGAGTTGTTTTGGAATTAAAGGTTAAACGCATTGCAAAGGAATAATGTCATGAATCGTGATACGATGTAGAAATGATATATGATTTGTATGAAACAAGTTGTAACATTTGGTTGTCACAAGGAAACCAAGTACGCCTTGCTCAAATGTAAATGTTATAGCAAGTTACATGTAATAAGATGTCAATACAAGTTGCTTCGGAGATCCCGAATCAAGATTGTAAGCATGAGATCATCCTAGCAAATTGCCTTTAAACATTTTAATAACCCTAGACGCGAAATGAAAACAAACCAAATAAGTCTCTAGTTATAAATGGACAAGTCGCTAAACAGACTAATTCGCTACATGAAAGCAAACTATGTCGCTAACTTGTAAAGACAAGTCGCCATCACCAAAGGACACAAATGCAAGTCGCTACAATTTTAGTTCACTAAGTCGCTACATTTGCTAAGTCGCTAAATTGTAAAGACATGTCGCCATAAACAAAGAATACGTAACCTGTTGTTACAAACTGCTTACTAAGTCGCTACTATTACTAATTCGCTTAACTTGTAAAGACAAGTCGCCATTAATAGTAATACGCCTAACTCGCTACTAAAGTCGCTAATAATTAGTTCACTAAGTCCCCACAACTACTTAGTCGCTAACTGAGCAAGGACTTAAGAACAATAACTCGCCACGATAAACTAGTAAACTAACTCGCTACCAAGAACATTACTAAGTCGCCATCAAGAAAACTTTTACTAAATGATAATCATCCCAAACCAACACTTATACAACACCATTACATGGACACAATTAACAAGCAATCAAGAACTATTACAAAGAAACCTTTAACACACTTGCAATCGACAACCCAAAACAACAACAACAAACAAAACATCAAACTCGACATATTTAGTAACACCCAATTAACTAATACACCCACCCATTAACGGATTCAATACCACCCATTATCGATAACGTAGATGTTACGAATATATCTTTTATTAGATGGATGTAAATGACAAAATTATGAATTTAAAAGAATAAAATATATATAAATTTTTTTAAACTAATTTGTACTCGGATATAAAGAGCGAGTCCTAATTCAAGGTGAATAGAGTCAAAGCAATAGGTACATCAATTACGGCATGCAATCGCTCTGATGAGTCATATTCATTTCGATGGAAACCAAGTCATGAGGTTCTGATTGAATTGAGCATTGTACTGAAAAGGCGAGAGCACATTGTACTGGAAGCACATGTAGAATTGAAAATGGATGGGTTAGTGACATGATTAATCTCACAAGTTGATGCAACACAGTATAATACAGACGTATCATTATTAGGGATCCCATTAGGTTCACTATTCTTGAAGAGTTTTCCTGTGGGCATCCACTTGAGGCAAGATCTAGGTATGTAAGTCCGTTTGAGTCTGTAAACTTAAATAATCGCGGTGGGAATCCATTTGAAGCATTGCTAGTGGATTTGTATGTGTACACCTTATCATGACTATTGGTCCTTTTGTGATTATAATGTTTCTTAGAGGTTTGATCGGTCAAATGATGTTTCGTATGAGAACTAGTTGCACTTCTAGTATTTCGATCTTGGAGCATTGAACATTAACACGAGGTTTGAGATTCATCATGAGGCAATGAAGTGGTGGTTTTGTCAAAACAACATTATTATCAACTTGGGTGGCAAGCCTAGATTTGATGGTTTAACTCTTTCGGTTCTAAAGGCATTAGTTGCTTAACTCTCATGTCGTTTAGAGTGGTTACGAGCAGTTGACTTTCCCAAGGTTGAAGATTTTGCAAACTTAGTGTTCTTCCTATTTCCAATAGATTTCCTAAGCTCATTTTTAGGGCAACAATATTGAAGCTCTTGTCTGAATTTGGGCTTTGAGGTCATCAATGTCTTTCAACAAGAGGTTAGATTGATTGATCAACTTAGAATTGAGTCGCCTCAAAGTTCTTTCTTAATGACTCATTTCTCTTAATAGGTTGGACACACATAGAGCTAGTTGAATTTCTAGATTCAGTGTATCACTCATCTCATGACAATCATATTTCGCACATCGAGAGTAGTAATTTGGATCGCATATGGTCGAATCTTTGTCTGAATCGGGTTTTAATTGAATAATTTCAAAAATTCTCAAAATTCGGAAGTTCTGATTAATACAAGTTTTCCTGCATGAAAATTTTCATCCTTTTGTTGTATTTCAATTTCCAATGAAATACAATGTTTTCAAATTGAGTATTTGTTTGAAAGTTCATCATATACCCTTTTTTCAATCATGTCATTAGTTTTAATAGTTTTAGATTCAGGCTCAACCAAGATCGATTTCATGGTGTTATGTTCAGAGTTAGAGTCAGGTACCTTTACATATGAATTTCTGTGATCCGTTAAGTGTACCTTGTCACTTGAAACCTTTTCTGACTCTGAGTCTTTGAGATCAGTACCGTTGTCTTCATCCTCTTTCATTGCAACTAAACTTCTGCATTCGGTATCATTCACTGGTTCAACTGATATATTGTGTGACCTGTCACAATCTTTCCATAGTATCTCTTGACACTCATTCATTTCATTCAGCTTATCATTCTCTTTAACAGACTCCTCGATGTATATTTCCATATTACTCATAAGTTGAATAAATGTGTTTCTGAACTCATGAATTTCCATTCAGTGTACTTCTTGAATGAGATTCGATCATACCATCATCGAAATCGAGAATATTCCCCGGATAAGTGGTGAAATTGATTGAAGATTGTTTGAAGAGTCGCTTTAGATTCATCGATTGAGAACATTTCTTTGGTAGTTTGAATCCTTAGTTGTTCTAAGTTTAGTAACACGTTCTTGTCAATATGGGAAAATCGTGAAGGATAGCGCTTGTTCGATCCATAGTTGTAGAAAAGAAGTTTGAGATCTTGATGGAGATGTTGAAAGGGCTCATTGGTGCATTCCATTTCTTTGCATCATTTGTCAACATTAAGAGTGACTCATCGAGTTGTTTTGATTAAGCGTTCTTGAATCATTAAATGTAGAGCATTCGGGAAGCATCTGTTTCATTATTCGTGTGGTATCATAGAGAGCAAGTACTTTGGTGATTAAAGGATCGATGATGTAAGACATTGTGTTTAAGTATCTTGCTTCACTACACCAAGGTATTAAAAATCCAAGTCGCTAAATACCAAGTACCTAAGAGTTTAATAGCAAGTCGCTAACACCCAGTCGCTAGGGATTTTGAACCAAGTCATTTGTCTACTAAGTCGCTATAATCCCAGTCGCTAAAACAACGGTCAAGTCGCTAAATAGCAACTCGCTAAGCTTCTAGTCGCTAGCAAAATTTTGTGACAATTAGCTAAGATCCAAGTCGCTAATATGATAAGTCGCTAAATAGCAACTCGCTATGCACCAAATCGCTAACACCAAGTCGCTAACGAACAAAGTACAAGTCGCTAACTTCCACCAAGTCGCTACCGTGGTGGAGAATCCACTAAGTGTCTTGTTTGTCGACTTGTCTCACTAGACAAGTCGCTAAGCCTAAACCACTAGCAACTCAAGCAAACAACTCGCTACCAAATTGTAAAGCAAGTCGCTAACAAGAAAAACACACCGTGGGTCAAGTCGCTAGCTAGAAAAAACTCACAAACATCACTTTTCAATCCAAAACAACCCAACCATGATGATTCAAGCTTACCAAATCAAAACCTAAATACTTGTGATGATTCTAAACACAAAAGTACTAACAAAATCAAGCTTTAACACAAGAAATCAACCAAATGATGCAAAACCACTAAACTTTTCAAACTCAAAACCACCTAAAACCACTAGAAATCCAAAGATATGTAAGAGATGATCTAACCATGGCTCTTGATACCAATTTTAGGATATTGGTTCACATACATATCATAACATTAACACTTTAAGCATATAGATGATTTTTAGAGAGAAAGTGGGATATTCTAGAAAGAGAAACTTGTGGAATATTAGATTACAAAGAACATCCACCCTCTACCTTGCAAGGTAGAGGTATTTATAGGTTACAAATTAAGCGACCTCCGACGGCCTATGGATTAGGTATACAATGGGTAAAGACCCGTCCTTCCTCCACGGTGTAGCACTAAACTATACTACTCTACTAATTAACTACTAAATAAGATAAATAGTAACAAGTCTACGAGCTAGCTTAGGCTAGATATCATTTGGGGTGACCGACACTTTAACTAATGGAATTTCCAATTCCTAACAATACGATAGTGCAAATAAACTGATCAAGGAAGCAGAGATGCACCGAAACCGATTAAAAAAACCCTAAGAAAAAACGTTTGAAACAAACCCCTAACAATGATGATCGCCCAAAGAACTAATCTACTAATGATATTCACATTGAATACCACTAATTGATCGGGGTTGAAAGCGATTACAAGAGTTATTGGAGCGAATTAAGCGTTCGGGATGAAGCAAGGGTTTTAAAAATCGTAATGGAGAGAAAAAGAGGATCGGTTTTAGGGTATGTGACTCCACTATTGAGAAACCGATCCTCTTTAGGGTTCATCTTGTGATAGGTTCATAACTTCACTTACCGAGTTTCGCATCAGGAAGTTGCGAGACTTTCTTAGTCTTTGAAGAATTCTGTCCCTAAATTTTCATTAATTCAGGGACTTCATATATACTTAAGAAATTTTATGTTCAAGTCCTAGTCAGAGATCATTGTGCTCTAAATTGGTCAAACAAACTCCGCTATTTGGATATAGAAATACTCTAAATGATTTTCGATGTAAGTGAGCATAAAAAATTCTTTTTACTAACCGAAATTAATTAAAGTCTAAACTAAACAAAAAAAAAAGAGACCAACTATTTCATTATTATTCATAGGTTGCATAAAAAAATAAATAAATAATAATAAATAATAATAATAACAATAATAATAATAATACATAAGTTGCCTTTTAGGCTTGTTCCTCTGTTATGAACATCAGCTCAGCTTTTACTTTCTTAGATAAGAGTAAGTGTTTCCTATCCCTCTTATTGATCCCATCCTTTAAGATCTTCACGAGTCTTAGTCTTCCAGGAGTCTTTTGGATAGTCTTTGAGATCTCGAGGATGAAGAGTGTTTGAGTGTCCAAGATGTGTAACTCTGAGACTCTTTGAAAGGCACGCTCACTAAAGGCATCCGTAAAGTGTTAGGAATAAGGACTCTATTTACTTGGTATTTTTAATTCTTTCCTCAACCACTATAAATAGTGGAGGCATTTGTTTTCAATGGTAGATTTGGTAGATTTTAGAGTTGTCGCCATTTTCCTTTCAACTTAAATAATACAAATATTGTTTGAGGATAATCCTCTCTTCTCCAACAAACACACGCGCGCACACAGATACACATATACACACACAAATTTTACATACACTATATGTAATCACTATGTATTTGATCCAACAATTGGTATCACAGCATTGGTATTGATTAGTGATTACATCTATCATCTTCACTGGCTCATTTTCCAGAATTGTTAAAATTGATTGAAATAATTGACGGGAAAGGATTAAGTAATTGATTAAGATTATATTGCGATGAGTTGAAATTGATTGAAAGTTATTGATTTAGGTGTTTGAGTTTTATATGGAAAATATTGAAAGTAATCGTAATAGGAGTGTTCACAAGGACTGACCCACGATCGCCACTTAATAATACATAGATTAGGCGCTCTATTTATCTACAACAATCAACTTGAGGGCGCCGCTTGTTGTTGGGGAATGAACGATTTCACGAGATGGAATCGCTAAGATAAAGCACCATCGGTCTCATCGTAGAGGGGATCCCACGATCAACCACGGTGTAGAGTAAGAGTATGTTTTAAGTTGAAATCGAGAGGCGGGTGATATTATGTGAAAACCCTATTTAAATGATCCATGGCTTTGTATTTATAGGCTAAATACTTTTCCGTTTATCCCGGATCACATTGGCGGATCTCGCTAACGTCGTGGGTAATAGCATGACCGCATTAGTATTGGTACCTTTGACCCTTGTATTTTATGGATAATCGAGCTACTTTGTTTGTACACATAGCCTACAGTCGTCCTTGGGAGTTGTGCCGCCGCCGGATCTTGCCTTTTTTCCATTTATGGAATAATCTGGTACACACTTCTTCCCAACATATATTCCTTTCTTCTCTTAGTAAGTCACGTGATTCATGACTTAGAGCATAATCATTTATGTTATTGAGTGAAATACCCAATTATTATTTTTAATTGCCTAAAACCGGCGGTTTAGAAACCAAACTGACATTTTTGTGCTCTGGTCATTTCCAAAACCCGAGGATACAATTCTAAATCGGCGTTTTATGAATCTGGCCCAAAGAAGTTCATTTTCCTAAAAAGTGTCCTAAACTAACTCATAACTTCAAACTTTGAAGACAAATTTGATACTGATAAGGATTTAAAGCATTATGCTTTCATGGGGTCATTTAAGCCCTAAATCGACCAATTTTATATTAATTCTTGCTTAATTTCGTTCCTTTTCACTTTTTAGGTCTTTTGGAAGCAAAATGCTAGAATGAAGCACATTTGGACGAAAATGAGCAAATACATGAAGAAAATGGTAAAGTCAAGATCGAAGCCACTCAAAAGGCGATCAGCGATGCTGACGGCGTCCCAATCAAAGGCGACATTGTCCTCTATGAAGACTTGATCAAAACATGCACGCGACGGCTCGGTGAAAATTCGGTCTTATAACGGCGTCACGCTTTAAATAAGGAGGGCATCACTCACGGTTTTCATCTCGGTGCCCGGATCTAGAATCAAGACGACATCCCAAGCGAAGACCGACAGCGTCACAACTCTAAGGTGACGTCGTCCCATCGATGACTTGTCCCGCAGACGAAACCCAATAATGACGGTGACGGCGTCCTATGCAAAAGGTGGCCGTCGCGTTGTAAATCTATATATAGAATTCGATTTTTACGTATTTTGAGAGGTAGACTTTGGAGAAAAAACCTAAATCGTTTGTAGTTCGATTTGGACGGTATCTTAGGGTCTCATACCTATTTTACACATCGAGATAAGTATTTTAATCAAAGTATCATTATGTCTATCCGTATTCGATTGATTGTGTGTATGCTTGCTTGTTTACCATGTCTAGCTAAATTTCTTGTGTGTTTGCTTAGATCTATGAAACCTAGTTATTGATTATTGTTAGGTTGTTTCTTATCTTAATTGAAATTGGCTTAGGAGTGCAACTAGGCATCTTCGTTGTATTTAATGCTTGAGTATGCTTTATGATGATATGGTCTATGGATGAAATAGCCTAGGCTTGCCGACTTCGTAGGTCATATACGAGAGATAACCTCAAAGAACTAGGGGGCACGCATACCCTACGACCTTTAGGAATACAGCGTTAAGACACGGACGTGACAACTCAACCGACCAATAAAGATAACTATGGAGTAATAGTATCTAGGTGAACACATTTTAATCATCATACGAGCACACCCCAATTAGATATAAGCTACATAGTAACTAGATAATTAGATAATTAGATAAGTAGAAATCGGTGAAGTACCACCCCAAACCAATTGCCCGAGATTTTACCTTAGCTTTCTAAAAACCATAAAAAAAAAAAAAAAAAAAAAAAAAAATCTCAACCCTCACCTTCTCGTCATACATTTCTTACTAGCATTCTTATTCCCCTAGAGAACGATATCAATCCCCGAGGCTTACCCAATACTACACTACAACGATTAGGTTCACTACCTAGGAGGTTGAAAAACTTGCTCGACGAAAAGGAAGTTTTCTTCACCCCGAACGCGCCTTCCGCGCGCATCAGATACAACATATATGAATAGTTATGCACAAATTTTACATCAACAATTCGCGGAAGCACACTTTACTAAAACAAGGGTGTTATTCAAACACTCTTTTTTACCCATTTTGCATACTTTGTACATAACACTTTCTTCCATGTCCAATATCCAGAAATGTTTGATTTAAAACATATAACAACTCAAACACGTTAGTTTACAAGTAATTCCAATCAACGCTTCACATCTTAAGGCCTTAGTCTTAGCCTTACCTTGCTCATGTGAACCTACAAAATATTGAACAACTAAAACATGAGCTTTAGACTTTGGTTCCATTGAGAAGGTATTTAAATTGAGAAGATTGAGAATATTCATTTGAGCTATTGATTCATATTTTTTTATTTGATTCACAAGTATACATCAATTAATAGTAAATTCAATCTATAAATCACAAATTTGATTCAAAAATCTTTGTAAAATTTGAGTTCGATAATGATTTATTAAAGTTGTACGGATGATTGAATTGTACTTATATCATAAAATCATGAGATTTTTAAAATTGATTCAATTTATTTTACACATTTTGGATTATAATCACATTAAAATGAGTTATACCCTTGAATAACTTGAATCGAGGATCCAAATCTATTGTTTTAAAAATCCTTCTCAATTTAGAAAATCCTTCTTAATGGATCCAGATTCTATTTAAAATTAGTATTATTTTGATGAAGTTTGTAAAAATATGAATTATATTTAGGACACTAAGGTTTTAGTTTAAGATTAAGTATTGTTGTAAGTACTTAATTCACTTAAACTATGGAGTTCATCTGATACCACATGTGACAGCCTCAAATTTCAATACTATACACTGAGTAAATTATTGCATGTAACATGGGGCGGAGTCTAATAACATCTAGACTCGTGGTACAGAACCAAATATATTACATAAAGGGTGTAGAGTTCGTTACATCTTATTGGAATGAAAACGTTAAACAAAATACATTAAACATGCTAGAAAGGAAACACGCAAAAAAGTACACTTAAACTTATTAGCTTTTAGCTACTCTTGAACCATCTCGTTCTCATTACTTATTCCTGCTTCATAACCTGAGCATAAAAATTTAAGAGTTAGCGACAATGCCTAGCATGCAGCTATATACAAGGGTGAGATTATTTATGCAACTGGATAACGAAATTAAATAATTTTGATTAGTAAAATAGAGCATAAGTCAAAACGTGTGAGTCATATAAGAATAAATAAATATGACTCTATTTTTTAGTTGAAACATAACATGTAACATTTAAAATAAAGAGTCATTACGAACCAGTGCGATATACACATGTTGTATATAATCGTTCATAGCGTAATTTTATGTCTAATTGTTCATAGCATAATGTTTGTGTCTAATTGTTCATAGCATAATATGTGTAAATTTCGAGTTGTTAGTATGATGGTGAGGCCAAATATTCAACAATCTATAACTCGTGTTGTCTCGTGACAATTTTTTTGATTGTTGGAAGAATTTTGGTAATATTTACGTAGCGGTAGTTATTTTGTTGATTTATAGTTTAGTTCTTGCATTTGTGTTTCTTGTTCATCGTGTAATGTTTGTGTAAATTGTATAGTTGTTAGTATGATGATGATGCTAAGATATACAACAATCTATAACTCGGACTGCTTCGGGATAATTTTAATGATTGTTGGAAGAATTTTGTTAACGTTTAGGTAAAGGTAAGTATTTTGTTAAGTCATGCCTTGCACCTTTTTTTATATATATTTTTTCCCGATAAACTATTGAACTCTTGCTTGAGTATTAAACTTAAGTTTTTTAATTTGTTATTATAATTTACAAATGAGTTCGAGCAAGAAATATGTAATTTTTCCTTTATATTCAAATATTCTTCACATAATGTTCAGCGTAAACTATTGAAGTATAAATGTAATGGTGCATATGATTGAAACGTGCATCGCAATTCTTAGCTAATGAGTTTTAAAATAAGTTGAGCTAACCTCGAATCTAACATAATCGTTTAGTGTTAAGCCCGAATTGACTTTATCGATCACGTATCGTGATATTCTAAATATTACTTCTAACCTTTAAATCTACAAACTATAACATGCTAAAATAGTAATAAGTTCTTGTTCCTTTGCAAACAAATTAAAAGATGAAAATTATTGATATAAGTTATGGATATCTGAACTCTTGACTCATCTTTTCGACCATGTGTCTTTAAAATTTTATAAGGTACTTTTTGTACCTTAAGTTAATTACTTCGCTAAATATATAGTTCGGACATAAGTGTGTGACAATATTTGTTAAATTATGTTACAACAAAAAAACAATAAATATAAAGGTACACAATAATTGGTTATACGAGTTGAGAAATTTGTGATGCTACTCACAAATAAACATCATCCACTACTTTTCAAAAGGTGATTAATTACTGAGATTAAACTTATAATGGAACCAATAATAATCAGTTTCACTTCTTCATAATTTTCAAACTTTAAAATCTAGTGAGATCCCTTGTCTTCCATATTGACCTCTCATATTCGTTATGTTTGATGACTTCTCTAATTATGGATTAGCTTTATTATTTGATGATTAAAGTCAAAAATTGGCATAGTAAAATGTCTATACTACCTTTAGTTATCATTTAATAGTTTATGTCATACTACTTTAATTTTCTTAATAATTTCAGCTAACATGCAATATTTGTTCGTAGTTTTTCACTTTTAACCCACAACAAAATCTAGGGCATATATGTTTTATTTGAGATCGATATTAGCTAATTGAACACCTAAGTGCCTCTAAACTATATGCAGGCGAGGTTATATCAAAGAGGTATTTGTTCAAACTAATACGTCTATTAATTTATTTTGTTTAATTAATGTCATATACCTGTTTATTTCGGTTTATTTTCCAGCTTATCACTTTATAGAGTCATGAACTTGTTATTTGCAGATGTGATATCTACATAATTATTTTTGCACATGTATTTTCTTATACAAGTTATACAACATAATGTATAACACTAAATTGCACATGTGATTGCATATGCAGAAAAATAAGTTTAGATTATCAATTCACTTTTCAAAAAGTTAGATAATCATTACTATACTTGTTTAGTACCAAAAATACTATTTGAATAACGCATTATGCCTTCTAAAGTGTAAGCTCATGGGCTTTTAGCGAGCCATTGTGAAAATTTAAAATTTATTAGTAAAAATATATATCTACTTTCCATTTAAGAAATAACAAATTTACAACATTTGATTGGGTTGTTTTTAACCTTTCAAATTTGTAAAACGTAGAAATTTCAAATCACATAAAAGTGTCCAATGGCTTTTTGATGTCATAATCCTTTAACTTTATTGGCTACACCTTGAAAATAACACTTTAGGATCTTCATTTGTTTTACCTTAGATGGAAGTAACATGTGTACAATCATTTTTATCACTTAACAAATAAAGCCCAACCCAATGCCAACTTTACCAAAACTTAATTACACTAATCCTAATTTACCTCAAACAAAAATGCAGTCAACATCCTCATGAAAACGAAATTACACAAACAAATAGCTCCTTATCACTCTACAAACAACCTCAATTTTCATTTCACTTCACACAAAACGCATCAACTTTCTTTCTTCGCATCCACATAAACCCTTTACTCGATCTCACTCCGGTCCTATGATAAAACCCAACAACCAAATCGCTTCGAACCTTACAAAATAACCATAGCAACCCACGTTTATATTCTCAAAGGCCACGTTGTTTATTCGCTTATCTTTTTCAAGATCTTTAAGGTCTCGGGTAGGTACTTTTGTTGTTATTTTGTTTCAAGATCAATGATGTATCACACTGAGGTCTTGTGTTCATCTTTTTCTGTTCGAATCTAATAAGAGATTGTGGCTGTGGTTTCGTTGTAATTAGTTATATTGATGACGTGAGGTGGTGAGGAACTACAATACCTTTTTATCTTCTTTAATTTCATTCGAACCATTCAACAATACACACTTAGCTTCAAGATCTTTTATAAAGGTCTCGGGTAAGATGATGTTTCTTTTATGTTCAAGTCTTTCATTTAAGATCTGTGATGGGTTTGTGTGCAACTAAAAAAATCTTCAAAGATTTGTGAAAAGTTGGTGATATGAGATCTTGGCTTTTCCTTTTGTTTTCAAAACTTGTTTGTGTTGTTGCAGAGATGGGATTGTCGATATTTTAGTTGTAGTTGTTGTTGTTGGACGGAGGTAATGGGATTAGGCTAGTGGTTTTGGTTGTTTATTTTGCGATAATGGTTGTTTCTTCCGTTCATCTTCATCTCTTTTTTGAGTTTCTTGGGTGATGAAGATGTATGAGACCGAGGTCACATATGATTGTGGGATAGGTATACTTGCAAACTTTTAGATTCAATAATCTGTAAGCACGCTAGATTGTGCTATTTATACTTCAAAGAAGAAGTTGAAAGAGTTAAACAATAAATATGGTTTGTGTGGTTAATACTTGATTCATAACTATATTATTTTGTTCTAATTGTTGGTGATTTGGGAGGGCATGTGAATGTTGTTGCAACTCGGGAACTCTTCATCTTTAGGTGGATGGTTAATTTGAGTCGTTGCATTGGTTCAGTTGCATCATTATGACTGCCTATTCGAAGATGTTTCGGACTCTTTTGGGTTGTAATTGGAAGATGTTTTAAAGATGATTCGGGCTTTACGACTCCCCTATTAATAAGGGGACTGCATCTTTTAGTATGTATGATAAACCTCATAATCATCATAAAAAGGCAACATCACTTGCATTAGTAACATGGGTGATTTCAAACGACCTACTAGCAATATTTGTCGTTCTAATATTTTTACATGCTAAAATAATTTTTTTACATGCTAAAATAATTCAAACATCACTATAACCTTGTATTTGGTTTCCTCCATTGTGCTTGTAGGTGATTCCATAGTCTTTGTTCCTTTTACATAGCGTAGTACTTGCCTTATATCTTTAAATTAAACTTCTATATTCAGTTGAGTTGACCGTTGTTTCTTCAGTATTCTTTGTTAGTCTTGTTCTTGGATCCATAGGTATTAGAGTTTCGTTGCAGTCTAGCATTCTAACTTCCTTTAGGATCTTGCTTGCGTGAGGCGGATTGCTTTATTGATATGTCACCTCCAGTTTGTGTGACTTCAATTCCTAAGTAGTAGGATAGTAATCCTAGGTCACTCATCTCGAATTTTTCTTCCATTTGAGCTTTGAACTTGTCTATCTCTTCTTTAGGTGTGCGGTGATGATTAAATCATCTACATAGACTCCTACTAGAAGTATTGAGTCCTTCGATTTCTTTGTGTAGAAAACTTGTTCCAAAGCGCATTTCTTGAAATCTAAACACTTCAAGGTGTTGTCTAATTTTATGTTCCAAGCACGCGGTGCTTGTCTTAAACCGATATAGAGCTTTTATGAGTCTAGACTTTTCCATTATCTTCTTTCTTTATAGATCCTTGGGTTGTGTAACGTACACTTCTTCTTTCAAGTCTCCATGTAGAAATGCGATTTGGCGTCAAGGTGAAGTACTTCCATTTATTATTAGCGACTATGGCTAATAGTAATCGGATTGTTTCCATTCTAGCTACGGTGCAAAGACTTCTTCAAAGTCTATGACATGCTATTGTATGTAGCCTTTAGCTACTAGTCTTGCTTTATGCTTGACTATATTTTCATTAGCATCTTTCTTGGTCTTGAATACCCACTTTAATCCAATGGCTTTATGTCCTTTGGGTAGAGTGGTTAGTTCCCATGTATTGTTTACATTGATGGAATCTAATTCGACCTTCATTGCTTCAATCCATTTTAGATCGTTTGATGCTTCCTTGTAATTCTTAGGTTCATCTTGACCGATAATAATTGCTCGGGTAATACTTCCTCGGTGTTATCGTATATATCATTTAATGTTCTAAAACCTTGTAGTGGTGTATGATCAAAGTTTTGATGTAAATTCACAGTTGCGTTTGAATTACTTTGATTGGTTGATAATCTTGAGGTATTTGGTGTAATTTGGCGTTTACATGATGAAGTTGTAGATGGTGTCGAAATGCTTGTGAGGGTGAGTTTGTTGTTGATGTTGTATTTTCATCATCATCATTTGTAGGGATATCGTTGTCTTCTTCATTTGGTTGGATCTCTTGTTCATGATGTTCATTTGTGGCTTCAAGGTTTTCTACTTTGAAGTCAAATCATTCGAGTTCATCGTTGGTGTGTTCGTTCAAGTAATTCTTCCGGTCCATGCTTCATCCTCTTTAAACTTCACATCTCTACTAACACATATTCTTTGTGTTGTTGGATCAAATAGGCGGTAGCTTTTGATCCTTGTTCATTTCTAAGTATACCATTTTGTTGCTTCATCATCTATTTTCATCGGATGTTGTGATGGTACCTTGGCGTATGCTATGCGACGAAAACTCTTAGATATTCAGGTTTGGCTTTCTTTGTTTGATCGCTTCATATGGGTGATATCTTCTAAGGATTTTGTAGGAATTTGTTTAGAATGTATATAGCATGTCTATGATGACATTAAAAGTTTTGAGGCATGTTGGTTGCTTTCATCATGCATCTTGTTGTAGACGTAATTGTCCTATTTCTTCGTTCAACTACTCCATTTTGTTGCGGTGAGTAAGGTGCGGTTAGTTGTCGTGCTATGCCATTTTCTTTGCAGCATTGAGTGAATTCGTTAGATGTGAATTTTCCTCCACGATCGGTTCTTAACATTTTCAATGTTGTCCTTAGCTCCTTCTCTATTGTATTTTTGTATTCCTTGAAGTATTGAGTAAATTACTCCTTGATGAGAATCAATAAGTACATTACTTCTCTTTATTACATGAAATTAAATTATTTGAAAGATGTAACACTTCGCTTCCCGGATGACCAAGGCGCTTATGCCACGTATGTTAGCCGACTAGGAGAGGTTGAGGAATGGGAGACGGAGCTGTGACTGGATACAAGTCCCCGTGCTATCACATCGGAGAAGTACCCGACGTGTCATGAAATCTTTAACAGAAAATTCAAAAGGATCAAATTTAACAGTGCAATTATTTTCATGAACAAATTGACGAACATATATTAAATTTTTGACAATATGCGGGGTAATGAGAACATTATGTAGGTGAAGAGGTCGAAAGGGAGTTGGCAAAATACTATGACCCGTGTTGGTGACAGGAATAGAATGCCCATCATCAACCGACACGGACATATATATGCACGTATTAAAAACGTTACTAATACAGTTAATTGAAGCATTTAAATGTGAGCTCGCACATGTATCCATATTTCAGGCACTGGTCGTGGGATCGTGTAGAGTCCCGGTATTAAATGTGTGAGGAAAGAGTGTTTATTGTCCTGTAGCAATCGTTAGTGGGCCCTCTGAATTAATATGGGATGGATGAACAGTAATTGGAGCCTCCGTGGGGAGGGGGAGGGCGTTGGTCCGGCCTAGGTCTGTTGGTGAGGGAAGTTATTATGGGGGAGCGGTGGGTGGCGCTAAATCAGTTACAAGACCAACCTGATTAATAAAAGGTGTGTAGGTAAAATATGTCGTAGGACCAACAGAGGTGTTTGTGGAATTAATGATGGGTTTTATTGTATGTTGTATGAGACCAAGTTTGACCAATAGTTGAAGCACAACTTCTTGGTGAGGGGCGTCGGTGTGATCGTATACGTATGGGAAGCTGTCGTGATGTGATGATTTAGGGTAAAGGTTGGTGTGGTGGAGTAGGGTTTGTAAGAGAAGTAGTACGTGATATAGAAGAAAAATAATAATAATAATAATAAACACCCACGCCCGGTGACTTGTTACTTTACTCGTGGGAGAGAGGCCTTGATGCGTGTGTTGATCTTCTTGGGTCATCACCCTGGCCATGGTATGAATGACTTTGTGGCGGGCGTCGTGATTGAAGTACGCAGAGCGCAAATGTGTCAATCTGAAACCAAATGCAGCGATATTGGATATAGGTTCATCCCTCTCTCTCTTCTTTTGGTGAACTTGAGAAGGAGGCGGTGAACCTCTTGAAGCGAATCCGACAATTCTCGATCACTCGAGATATTGGCGGCGTGGCGCCAACTATATTTTAGTAGGGTTTGTTTTTTATTCTTCAGAGGGTAGGGGCAGGTTAGTCTACGGCTCCCACTAATTTCTTGTAATTTTCTTTGATTTTCTAGTGAAGTGTTTTTTTTTTTTTTTTTTTTTTAAATAATAATAAGAAAAAATTACACGTTTGGTTCATGTGGTTTGCTCGATTCAAGTTTAGTCCCTAAGTCATTTAATTACACCGAGATACCTATTATTGAAACCTTGCACTCATTTAGTCCCTATTTTGGATGGGCGTTAGTTTCTCCGTTAAGTGTTTTGCATCGTTAGTCCTCCGTTAATAATTTTTGCACCGTTATTCCTATTTTTCAAATAATGGTTTTCGCCCGTTAGTCCGCCGTTAATAATAGTTTTACCGTGTTTTACGTTTTGTTCGTTTCTATCCGTTTCGTTTGTTTTTATCCGTATCCCTCGTTTTTCGTTTTAAATCCGTTTTTACGTTTTATCCGTCTTAATGCATTTTTATATGTTTCGTCCATTTTCTCCGTTTTAATCCGTTTTGTCTGTTTTTTATCCGTTTTGTGATTTTTTACATTTTTGTTCGTTTTTATCCGTTTTCGTTCGGTTTTTATCCGTTTTGCCTAGTTTTTTGTCCGTTTTCATTTGTTTTTTTATCCATTTTTTCACCTTTTTTTCGTTTTTATAAGTTTTCGTCGGTTTTTTTGCGTTTTTCACGTTTTTCACGTTTTTTGTCTGTTATTATCAGTTTTTTTACCATTTTTTACGTTTTTGTCCGTTTTTATCCGTTTCATTCGTTTTTTTATCCGTTTTCGCACGATTTTTACGCTTTTATATGTTTTCGTCTATTTTTTATGTTTTTATACGTTTTCGTCCCTTTTTTTTACGTTTTCACCCGTTTTTTTACGTTTTATCTGTTTTTATCCGTTTTCGTTCGTTTTTTATCCGTTTTCGCCCGTTTTTTATATTTTTGTACGTTTTTATCCGTTTTCATTCGTTTTGTATCTATTTTTATCCGTTTTCATTCGGATAAAAACAAATGAAGCGGTAAAAACGAAAAAAAATGGAAAATGAATAAAAAGCGAGCAACGGATAAATAAATAAAAGCGGATAAAAAGTAAGCGGGAGAAAGCGGATACTGACAAAACGTAAAAGCGGGTGAAAACGAAAAAACCGTAACGGATAAAACATAAAAACAGGCGAAACATATAAAACATAAAAATCATGCAGCGGATAAAAACTAATGAAATGGATAAAAGCGTAAAAATGGGCAAAGCAGATAAAAACAAATAAGCGGACAAAACTTTAAAAAAGATAAAAGCGGTCAACGTGAAAAGCGGACAAAACGCAAAAGCAGACGAAAACATATAAAACCAAAAAGCGTCGCGGCGGATTAAAGCGTTAAAAGCGAGCAAAAGCGGATAATAACCGAGCAGCGGATAAAACGAACAAAATGTAAAAAGTCAAAAGCGGATAAAAACAAACAAAAGCAGTTAAAGCGGACAAAAGCGGAAAACATATAAAAGCGAAGAAGGCGGATAAAAGCGTAAAAAGCGGAAGCGGATAAAAAGCGAGCAACGGATAAAATGGACAAAAGATAAAAAAAAGCGGTAAAACTATTATTAACGAAGGACTAAGCGCCGAAAGCCATTATTTGAAAAATAGGACTAACGATTGTAAAATTATTAGCGAGGACTAACGGTTGCAAACACTTAACGGAGAAACTAATGACCCATCAAAATAGGGACTAAATGAGTGCAAGGTTTCAAAATAGGTATCTCGGTGTAATTAAAGCGACTTAGGGACTAAACTTGAAATCGAGCAAACCGAGGACCAAGCGTGTAATTTTTCTAATAATAATAAAAAATAAGAGCACTTTTGATGAATTAAGACTTGTGACTAGGGGTGTCGGTCGGGTTGGGTCGATTCGGTCGGGTCGAGTCGGGTCAAGGTAAAATAATTTACGAACCCGACCCTATTTGAACTTCGGGTTAGTCGGGTTCGAGTCGATTCGGGTTCGGTCAACCGAATATAAGTTAAATAGTAACAAAATTGCCTATTTGTTCTAATTTATATAGAAAATTTATAATAAATATATAAAAAAATAAAAAATCTTTATTCGGGACAACGGGTTGACCCGAACCCGACTTAGCTAAAAAATCTCAACCCGATACCCGACCCTATTTAGGGCCCGTTTGATACATGACTTTTACCGGTTTGGATACCCCTGACACACTCCTAACAGTGGCATCTGACTCCAATTCTTCATTCCAGCTTATTGCGGTGACTTTTTGCATGGTTTCCACAAAATGGAATAATCAAAAAACAGAAATTATTTGATGGTTCTTTTTAGGCCACAAATTATTTAATTCTTCTTTTTATTATTTATTTTTTAACTTTAAAAAAATATATAAAATAAACTTATCACTAATTATTTTCTCTTTTTCATTTAATTAAATCTTAAATCCAAATCCAAATCAATCCAAATTTAATTGCAAATCAAATTCAACTCCTAAACCCACCTACAAACCAAGCGGACCTTAGTATTGGGTTACTCGGGTTGACCGACTAACCAATTCAATTTCTAACCGAGTAGCCCGGCCGAATATGCTTAGTCGGGTTGGTCGATTTTGACACCCTACTTGTGACCTTTGCGTAAGTAACAATAGCGAGTGTGCGGATCGTGACCTAGCGCTAATCACCAACACACTAACAAAGATGATTAAGTATTTCGATTCGAGAAAGCAGAAAATTTTGGATCGGCTGTGAATGAGGGATTGTGGAGGGCGTGTATGGCTGTTTAGGGTTTTAGATCGGTTGATAGTTGACTCATGATACCATGTAGATTAATGCAATTGATATAAGATAGGAATAAGCGATTTGATTGCCTTGATACAGAAATACACCGACATATATATAAATACACCTATCAGAGTATTCTAGAATTTGGGCTCACGGTAAAAACACAACATGTCAATAAATTATGAATCATTTTGAAGACGTTTGCATAAGATGAATTAGTTTCTCTAGATTCACTATGGATGAACCACCAGGAGCGACACATGACTCGTCGGCTTTCTTCTTCCACTTGATGGCGTTCTTTCTCATCTCTTTCCTCTTTCTCCATTCATCAACTCAATCACTAGTTTAGTAACTTCATCACTCTTTACATTGTTATTGATCTCCATGGCAATCCCCACTTGTTGCAACTCCACCGACAATTTGGTTGTTGGTCCGCAAAAAGGCCAACAAATCATGGGAATACCATTAGAAATGCTTTGAGTGTTGAATTCCATCCACTATGTGTTAAAACCCTCCTATTGATGGGTGACTTAGAACTTGTTCTTGGGGGCACCATCCGGCCAACAAGCCTCTCTCACTTGTTTCTTTCACGAACTCGGTGGTAGCATGGCAGTCACCAATTACAAGATCGGTAGTATTATCCGGAGGAGCGGATAATTGCTCTTTGCTAGTCCCTGACAAAACTCGACTAGTTGTTGTTGTGTCATTACCGTAATCTACCAAAGCTCACGTAAACAAGCGAAGATGTTGCACGAGAGTCTAGCCATTTTAAGCATTCGATTCTTCTTTCACATGCTTGATTTGATGGATGCAAGAGAATTATCCTCAACAGTTTTCTCAAGTAAATGTAAAGGCCAATCCATAGCAAGGAGGAAGCGTCAAGAGAGTCGTCAAAACTTCATGTTCTAGTTCGATGGCGGCCACGAGGATTTGAGTACCGGTCGAGCCAAAAAAAATGTCCCAACTCATAGCAAATTTTCTTTTTTATAAATGATAACTAATGTTATAACAATTAATTATATCCATAACAAATCATAGTATTAAAATACATACCATCGTAGTTAACCAATGATCCGTGAAGCTCTCCTAGCATTCTTCATGCAAATTGGTTGATTAGCTCTTCACGGTTTATATCCTCTAAGATTCCGTTCTCGATAGCTATCATGGCCAATCCACTAAGTCTTTCTTGGGACATTGTTGATCGTAAATAAGATTTGGGGTCGGTGTGTATGTGTTTTTATGAGTTGTCTAAAAATCAAAATGAAAATGTGTCTCTCCTTGGTGTATGCGACACCAAGAAAAAGCGAAAAATAAAAAGGTGTGTCTTTGCTGGCTGGTCACACACGGTCGAAAAATAATTTCACAAATTGAAAATGTGAGGTGTGGTTGTGTTGGTATCGTCACAGTCAAAGAAAATCGAAATCACTTTCATGCAAGAAAGATATAAATAAAAGTAAATAATTTGGTGGGTTACATTATGTATTTTGTATTGTAATCTGATTGTTTCAATAGGATCGTTATGTAAAAATTATATATAATAATAATAATATATATTTAAAAAATTAAAAATTGTGCCCGTTCAAGCGTGCTGTCTATCGCGGAATCGGGTTTGCACACCTCAGGCCTCCCTGTTCTAGTTCATGAGATGTGTTAAAATTATTGCGAAGCTGTTTTTGCTCTCTGTGCCGACATATACATAAATTGAGTCATGTATTCATCTCCAGGGTTGATATGTCTAATGACAGGAGGAATATCTTTTAGGCGTAGACCACTCATGGCAGGAATACAATCCACGACTGTATTCAAATAACCGTTTACTAAGAAACTCGAATCTACATAAGAATAGAGATAAAATTAATTTTGATATAGCAACAAAGATACGAACAACAATATACAATACAAATACATGCATATGGGGCAACCCAATCAAGTGATCAACAATATGGTATTCATGTGTTATAGTATACATGATACATATACTGTTATTTAAGTTCAATTCATGATCAACTGTATAAGTTAGTAAAGTACACATATACAAGACAACACTTAGTTCTGATCAACATCAAAAAATATTATCTTTGCAGATCAACAGACTTCATTGGATGGAAAACCTATAGGTAGGTATATAGTGATCTAATTAAAAGGATGTGTATATGATTTCGTTATAATTTGGATACAAAAAGTACATGATGAACTGCGTATGAGTGTTTGGTGATATTATAATTTAGTTAGTACTCCTTTTGTATGTGTTTTGAAGTTCCATGTAGATCATAGAGGAAAATGAAAATGAACAAAATATTGCTCCATAATTGTTTTGGTGTCTAAAGGTGTAATATATCAATTTTGACAGAAAATAAAAGCACATTACGTACCTTTGAGAGGCATCAAACCTTTCTGCAAAAGGTTCGGAAATTGGTCATAGCATATTAAAGAACCAGTTCCGCTCGTCCATAAGAGAAACTCCGGGATATCCAATTCCTTGGCCGCATCGAGGGTGAATCCCATTAGCAAGTCAGCCACTATGCAAGTCACCGGTGAATAAGAAGCACCCACTTTGGCTACGAGACTTTTAAATGGGCCAAAACAAGTTTCATCAATCGATTTTGCTAATAACTGGAGATCTTGGGTGCAGGCATCTTTGTTCTCAGGTGGTGGAAGACCGTCCGGAATGGTCTCAAATCGGAAAGAAGGAGACCGTTTAAGGCTTCAGGACCTTGAGATCTAAGGAGGCGTTGGTGGTTAAACTCGGTGTTGACAAAGGTGATATCGAAGCCTTTGGAATGGAGAATTTTGGCTAGTTTTAGCATTGGGTTAATGTGGCCTTGTCCCGGGATTGGTACGCACAAGACATGTGGTTTCATCATCTCTTGTTGTGAAGCCATGTTGGATCAACCCAATTTCTTTCACTCTAGAAACCACACAGCTTCATAAAGTTGTAGTATCGGGTCAATGTGGCCATGTAACGTTTAATAGGCAACAACAAGAAAGAACAAGGGCCCCGGGTTTACTTTTGGGTATTGACTATTTGGCAATAATATCGTTGCAGGGTTAATAATTGCAATAACATAAAAGTATGTTTAATTTAAATTTAAGAAAGTTAAGCTAAGATGAAAGAAAATGGAGATGGAAGAGAAAGAAATTTGAGGAAGATGAAGTATCAATAAAAGAAAAGTGGTTCTACTTTTATGACTTTTATACAGGACCTAAAATCTTAAAAATATATTACTCCGTTTATCAACTAGTAGCAAGTTGTAGAGTGCACTTTAAAGGATATTTCGTAAGTGATCAATATAGATATTTCATTCATTTTGAACGATGACAATTTTTTTTCTTTATATATATATATATATATATATATATATATATATATATATATATAGTAAGAATCTAGTAAGAATATTAGTTAAAATAAGAAAGATAAAGTAATTTCATTCATTAGATCTTGCATGAAGGGTTATGATGAACTAATGGCAAAATGGTAATTACTAAACATGTAATTTCAAAATTTTAAAGTCATTAAGGGTAAATTTGTAAAATCTTCCAATTTCCATTAATTTCTCATAACATCTAAAGGATTTTTCATGGTCTTTAACTCTTTATCAATCTCTAAACTGTTTATAAAACTCCACATCCATGTTAAAATACAGATGATCGGGCCTGGTGCATCTAATTAATTGAATGAAAATTGATACATCTAGATGCATAATTAATTTTGGCCAATTATTATATAAAATGTTTTAACGTCCATGCATCTTATTTTGTGGGATCGACATATGCGTTTTACCTTATTTCAATCCTTCTTGGTTTTTATACATTAAGGTTCATGCATCTTTTTGACTTAATAAACATAATTCAATTTCGAATACCAGATGAAGAACGAGTAAGTTTATTCAATTGACGCACCTAAACAACTTTATTTACTTCATGCATCTACTCATCTTGTTGATACATCAAACCTTGACATAAAACTAATTCATGGACGCGTCCACATATGTTCATTATATCGATTTTGGAATAAAACCGATGAAAGTAATTATATCGGGCATCTAAGCATGTTCGTATTTTTAAGTCGATATGCATCTACTCGATCCATTGTCGATGATTCTCCTATTGTTCATCTAAGCAATGCACCATCTAAAAGGACGCATCTAAATGTATCGATGTATACGCTCGGGTGTTTTATAGTCTATGTAGTTAATCTTTAAACATAGTAGATACATTTTGATTTTTCAACATGCATCTGATGTTATAGAAAATGATATCTTGCATCTAATTATGTTCATCATATCGATTTTGGAATAAAACCGATTTAAGTAGTTATATCGATGCATCTAAACATGTTCGTATTCTTAAGTCGATATGCATCTACTCGGTTGTCGATGATTCTCATATTCGCATCTAAATATGTCCATGTATACACTTGGGTATTTTTATAGTATATGTAGGAGTAGTTAACGCCACTACAAAAAATATCTCTATTCTCCACACTTATTTTGCTACGGTATGCTCAAGTGTGGACATTTTTTTATATGGATAATAATTTTGCTACACTAATATGTGTCACAATTATTTTAAAATTAATCACATATATAAGTGTGTACAATTCTGATAAAATTACACTTATATGTAGCAAATGTTTCCATACTTTTTATTATAAACATTTTTTGCAATTATGCCACACTTTTAGGTGTGGACATTCAAAAAATTTCCACACTTTTAACTATAGAAATTTGGATAATATCTCCACACTTATATATGTAGAAAAATTTGTCCATTATTACCATACGTGAGAAAGTGTGGAATCGATAATTTACATTTTAAGCGTGGTAAATAGCATTTAAAATGTGGAGAATTAACTAGTTTTATAAACCTTCAAACATGATAGATGCATTTTGATTTTGCATCATGCATCTGATGTTCTAATTAAAGATCCCTTGCATTGATAGTTCTAAAAGATATCTTGCATCTAAACTTGACGATCAATTGTTAAAACTAAGTTAAAGCGACAATAAGTTTATCGATGATGCATCAAAACATTATTGCTTTTAGAAGATCATTAATTCACTTACGCTTCAAAAACTAGTTCTACTAATTATGCATCCAAACATACATATCGATTTAGAACAAAACATGCATATGAAAGCGTTACGCATCCAAAGGCGTTCCTCGATTAAATAGTATATGCTTCTAAAATTTTCGGGTAAAATATCGTGATAGGAGTCTCTTTTAAGCTTTTGATCATTATATGTTTTTCCAAGTGGTGCTAGATCTTCAATTTGGCCAACGATATCTCCATTTTTTAATCTGTTATGCTTTAGAAATCATGAGGTTACCACAATTTTAGGGATTAATTAAATTACAAAAATAAACTAATTATGATTAGACAAATATACCCTTAAGTGACATTTTAAAATGATTGGTCGCATTCTTATTCTTCTTATTTTAAAGATCTTTATTTGATCCTGTATATATATATATATATATATATATATATATATATATATATATATATATATATATATATATATATATATATATATAACAAAATATTGTATCCTTGTCATTTAACTTAGTTATACATATTAAAAATTGTGGTACATGTATAAATTATGGAGCTTTTAAATATTTGATCTTTCTTGTTAATCGTATCAAACAGACCAGGCCTGTTGACATGTTCGTTATCTCAACCCAATTGAAAAATATATTTGTAAGCTCGACTAGATAAAGGAACCATCTTGGATTCCTGTCACGCTGCGCACAGCTCACGAAAACTAACTAATATTTTTAAGAGCATCCATCTATTGTATATTTAAAAAGACCGATTGTGATAACAAGTGACACTTGTTTTAACATTTGACTATGAAAATAACAATGTTTCGTTGTAAGACTTAGATTAAATAGGTTTCGTGATATCACGGGCGGACCTAGAGGGTTCTCGGGGTCATGGAAACCCAATCAATATTTGTCACGTAATGTGAATTGAATTTTCGATAAAAAAACTCGGTTTTTTCAAAATAAATTTGGTCTTAAGAAATTTTATGTCACTTAAATCATCGCTTGTTTAGTTATACATTAATATTTCTTTTCTTTTATTTATTTATTTATTATTATTATTATTATTATTGTTATTTTGTGTTTTACTATACTCGTAAAAATAAAAATCATGCACTACAACTTGCCAACTTGTAGCTAAAATCTAAATGACGCTAATATATAAATTAATAAATAACTCCCGTATATGATATGGAGTTTGATGGCGACAAAATCGCCGACTAATTAAGTCCATCCCATTGATAAGCATCTGCCACTATTACAAATAGGCCTCAAACCATGTCGACATAATTTTATGTCACATCGTTACACGTCGCCTTAAATTACATAAATAAGGGTTTTTCTAAAATTATTATATGAGGATCGCTTGTAAAACACATAAGATCGTGTCGGTTTACGTCTTCACTGTTAAAATCGTATAGGATCATCATAGAATCGCATCTGAGGTAGGATCGTAAGTAAGATTGTAGAATCACTCATAAGATCGTAAGATCATGTGTCGACCCGATTTTATCTAGGCCCAAATCCATTTATTTTTTTTTCTAATCTTTTAGGCTTTTAACATATCTTTTTGCTTAAACCCAAAAAATATAAAAAGGTAGCAATAAGTCAATAACTGGTGACGTCTCATTTACTCCAAATCAAATTCCAAAAGATAACTATTAAAGTCTTCCGTTCATCTCATCAAAGTTCTTGTATTTTAACAGACAACAGTTAATTTCGTGATTAATTTTTGTTCTTGATTTTTATGCATACCTTTTTATTAGTTAGAGTATTGCCATTTAATAGTTAATTTAAATTAAATGTAAGCAATCATTCTTATTGATTATGATATGTGTATTATAGGTGCACGACATTTCATATTGGATGTCTAATGTTCATTTAAATCATTTCAAAGAAAATATTATAGGAATTTATCTTTGGCGTTGAGTAGAGCGTGTAAAATAGTTTGACTTGTTTATCTTTTGTTTACAAAATATGACAAGTTGGTAGGATCGTGGGATCTCGATTCGATCTTACGATCTCAATCTTCAAAGACAAACGCGATCTCATTTGGATCGAACAATGGCGCTTTTTAATCACGATCTTGTGATGTAATCCTTATGAAAATCGAACCGAACCGAAAAAAAATTTAAAAAATTTTTTTTTAAAATTTTTAAAAAATTAAATTGTTTTTTTTTAAATTTAAAAATTTTTTTTAAAAACAAAAATTGGAATAAAATGGTTTTTAAAAAAATAAAACCTTTAATTTTCAAAAGGGTTTAAATAATTATTTTTAACCCAAAAAAATCGTTTTTTTTTTTTAAAATTGAACCCTTTAATCCCTTCATTTGGGGTTTTTAAAATTTTTTTACCCTTTTTTATTTTTAAAAAAACATGTAAAATTTTTATTTCCCTTTTTCCTTTTGAAAACCTTTTTTAAAAATTTAAAATTATTTTTGAAATTTTTCTTTCAAAAAATTTTGCCAAATTTTTTTAACATTTTGTTTTAAAATTTTTAAATAAAAAATTTTTTTAAAAATTTTGTTTAAAATTTCCTTTTTTAAAATTTTAAAGTTTTTTTATTTTTAAAATTATTTACCCAAAAAAATAAAAAATTTAAATTTATTGGTTTTTAAAAATTTTTAAGGTCGCTGACTCATTTCCATGTGAAGAATAGAACCATCATTCGGTGACTCCTAAGTCTTGAACCGACTTCTATCTTTACACACATGAACTGCTGCACGAGTCAACCCACGCAACATCATCATCTCGCATAAAAGATTCGGATACATATGTAACATAATAAATCGAAAAGACTTATTAAACATATTACGACCTTTCGGTGAGTTGGTGAACCACCACTCCCGAACCATTAGTGCACGATCCATTAGCTTTACCACAATTTTAACACCTTTGCGGTCCCTTTTAATGTGACTGTTTTGCCACATTTCCAACAAGTAGGTGTTGCCTTCTTGTTTGGATCTCGCCTTGTGTTATCATGAAATTTGCGTTTGCCTTTGTTGTCATTGTACACGGTGGAGTTGTTATGCTCCACCATATTGACAGATGGTCCGATAGCATTGCTACTCTTTGGCTTGTCATTATCACGCACCTCGAGAGATTCCTCAATGTGCATGATAGCCCAACTCAACAAGAGTTAACTCCTCCTTCATATGTTTCAAGGTATGCTTGAAATCTTTCCATGAAGGAGGGAGTTTGTCAATGACACAAGAGACTTTGATAGCCTCATCCATGTTCATTTGGTGTTGTGTAAACCTTCCAAGTATTCCAAGAAGTTCATTGTATTGTTCCATAAGCGGTCTTGAATCGGTCATTTGTAATTTGTGAAATTACTAACAAGGAACTTCTTACTTGATGCATCCTCACCATATATTTGGCATCCAAGGAATCCCACAGTTCTTTGGAAGATTCAAAGTTTTGATAAATATCAAACAAAGAATCGGACATACCATTCGAATAAGACCTCTGCATATGTAGTCATCATTCTCCCACTTGCTCCTCCTCCTCGATCCGCCCACACGGAGCATCATCACCATCATCGAATTGGAGTAGTCAAGACATAGACCACACTCATGCTTGAGCGGCAAAGTGCATCTTCTCGCCACCTCCCAAAGTCCACCCCTTCAAACTTGTCCGATTTTAGCAAAGTTTGAAGCCATGTGTTCATTGCGGTTGCCATTGATTATCACAAAATAGTTTACTTTGATTGTTGGCGTTTAGCTCAATGACAGGTAAAGATAATCAATAGCTGTCGTGAAACAACAAAAGTCGTGAGAATGATACCACTTGGTGGTTACCGGATATCACTTGGAATCGTGTGATCACTTTCCAAAGTAAACTATTCTACCCTAATGCCCGGGTTACACGAATATCTACTTGGGATAAGACCAAATGCGGTTATAGAATTAGGCACAATTCAATAACCCTTTCGCTTAGAAGTGTTTAGTGTTTTACGTGTGTCTTTCAAGCATGTTCGGATCTCCTATATATAGGAGGTTACTCTTGAGCTATTCCAATGGAATTATGAGTATTAATCGCCCATTAATAGCCTCATAATTATCCCCATTATAGCCATTAGTGGTTACATGACCAATTAAGCGTGGTCATAAAGAAGTTGTAATCGCCATTTAGCAAGACTTTCCATAAGCAAGACTTTCCACTAGCAAGTATTTTCACTTGCGGTGGAAGTACAACCTATCGATGTTTCACCGCTTATCAAGATTTCATAGCACTATCGGTGGATACACCACTTCGGTGGAAACATCGCCTATCGATGGAAACATCGCCATCGTGGAAACCACAAGCGGACTTTCCACAAGCGATACTTTCACCAAGCAAGATTTCACCAAGACTACCAATACAAACCACTATAAGAGTCGGTGTTCATGGACCTTATGGGTGTATACGCTCCATACCTCTAACCCATTACAAGGTGTGAACTAATCCCATAAGTGCACTAAATTTTCCAACATATAATGTTAATAAAATTTATACTAATGAAACTACATTTAAATACAATCTATTTATATATTTTGCATCAAGTATTATATCACACAAACAAAAATATTTGAAGTTAAAGTTGAAAAAGAAATACTTAAAAAAATCAAAGTGGGCAATTAATATGGGACAGAAAGAGTAATATTTTATGGAATTCTTGATGTGAACATGTGACGTGCAAAGATCGGTACAAACACACTTGTAATTGTTAAACCTCTGGATCCGAAGATACATATGCAAGGACTTTGTATCCTTACAATATTCTATATCCAGATCAGACATACAAAAAATTGAAATATAGAAATAAAAGTTCCAATAAACCTAGCCGCCCAAATTTGACATCGATCCGCCACTAATTCAGCCTTGTTCATATTTTCCTTCAATGATTTATATACGATTGTGTTCTCTTTCACACTCTTATCGATTTATTGATTGGTAATTTGTCTTGCTATTTTTTTGTTAGGCGTGTTTCAAATTAGGGTTTCTTCAATCGTTCTTGTGTCTTGATCGTGTTCTTGCTATTGTTTTCACTCAATTCACATGCTATGATCATTGTAGTGGGTTAGTGTTTCATGCTTCTATCGTTTAAAACCCTAACTTTGAGTTAGGGTTTTCCTTTTAGATTGGTTGTTGTTGCATGCATTTTTTGTTACATGTTATATTAGTGTGCGTGGGTTTTTATGATGGAGAAGGGTTTTCTGATTAATAAAAGTGCGTCTCAAGCTTCGAATACTGATGGTAAATCGTTGGGTGGGAGTGAAGGTGCGAGATCGTCTAGTTTGGTTAAGGGTGATGTGGGTCCGAGTACAAGTGATGCGAGTATGCCAAATTTGGTGCCTCAATCAGGTTTTACTCCTATATCTTTTGCGGATATGTTTAGGGATCAAACACCCAAGAAGATCGTTAAGATTTCGGAGATGAGAAACGAAAATTGTGTGCCTGGTGCTAATGTCATCATTCCTTTGGAAGATATTGATGAGGTAAGCTCTAGATTCGCTAATACTTTATATGGTTATTTCATTGGCAAAAGACTAGCTTTTCGATTATTGAAAATTACGTTAGAAATACATGAGCGAAGTTTGGTTTACAAAGGGTTATGCTTAATAATGGTTTTTGCTGTTCCAATTTGAAAACAAAGAGGGTATGGAAAGAGTATTGGAAGGAGGTCCATGGTTGATACGATTGGTGCCTATCTTTTTGAATATTTGGACTCCGAACACTAAACTTACAAAAGATGATATAACTTTAGCTCCTGTTTGGGTTAAACTCCATAATATTCTGGTTGTTGCGTATTCTGAGGTTGTTCTTAGTTTGATTACAACGTAAATTTTTCGTCCTATCATGCTTGATTCCTACACGAGTACGATGTACCTTAAGTCGTGGGGTCGTAATTCCTATGCTAGGGCCCTTGTGGAAGTGTCATCAAAGGAAGCCTTACTTGACTCTCTTGTGGTTGCGATCCGCACCCTAATGGGTCGTCATTCATTGGAAAAATGATATTGAATATGAGTGGAAGCCGCCATGATGTGAGACTTGTAAAGTATTTGATCACAATGATGATGGATGTCCTAAGAGAGTGAAACCGGTTGTGAAAGATAAATCGTTGGTTGATGAAGAGGGTTTCGTTGAAGCTTATAAGATGAAAGGAAAAGGTAAGCTTCAGGGTACTAATCGTCATGTTGATCGGATTCGTTTTCAAAATCCTAAAGTTTCGTATTACTATAAGTTGGTTACTAAGCCAAAGAATGGAGGAGCATCGTCTAAGCCTTCTGTCCAATCGAATACATGTTCTCTAACGATTAATGTAGGTTCTACTTCTTGTAACGAACCTACTACTGATCCTACTAGTAGCAGGGCTCCATCCCGGGATGACCAGGGTAAGAATAATAATTTAGTGGATAATATTAACCTTGTTGATCTAAAGAACAGTGTTGATGTACTTATGGAACAAGATTCGGTTTTGGAACCTGTGATTGCCATTACGTATACTCCTGAAGTTATCTCTAGTTCTTCCAAAACTACGCTTTCATCGCCTATGGAGAACACTCCTATTGCTGAATAAATTTGGAAGCTTGAAAAGCTTATTATTGATGAGAAAGTTATCCTTGTAGATGATAATGGTAAACTTATTTCGGTGGCTGATAGTGATAGGAAGGGCAACCCATTCTCTAAGGTGGGTAAAGTGGTTGATTCAAATAGTGACGATGAGGTGTTTGAGCCAAATGATCCTATTAGCAATTACTTTTCATCAGCAGAAGGACATAACGAGCTTGAAGGCTATTTTTCTGATGATTATGCGCCCGTGTCTATGAGTTACACAGGCAATTTGAGAACAATCGTTTGATTTTAAGCTTCAAGTACATTCGAGAAAGTAATCTTTTATGTGGTTGTTTATTTGTTTTGCATGTCTTTTTATATTTTTAGTGGTTATTATAGTTGTTGGTAACTAATTGTTCATTTATGGCATGTCATAAATGATTTAGTAATTGTTCAAGCGGTTGCTTGAGGTTAATGTGGCATTTTCACATTCTATTGTACTTTAAACGGTTTTGGTTAATATATTATACCAAGGTGGAATTGATGAGTGTCCAAATACTCATCATTTTTGTGTAATCTAAACCGCAAAATCATCTCGAAAACGCTCAAAACACATCAAAATGATCAAATTATCACAAATCAGTGTTTTATGTGTTTTAAAATGCAAAATATCAAAATCGATGAAAATGTATCAAGTTTGCAAAATTGGCGCTTTAGTCCCCGAGTTTTAAAAGTTGTCAAATCTAGTCCTCGAAATTCAAAAATGTGGAAATTTATCATTCAAGGTCCCTCAAGTATTCTAAGTTGTTTAAAATGATCCTTGAATGATTCTTTGGTCAATTGGCAAGAAAGGTCCCTTAACTTTGGAAAATTACAAAATAGTCCTGGACCTTTAAAATGGATTTTATGCAAAAGGGCCCTTGTTTTATCAATGTTTGTCAAAATTGGTCCTTGTGAGAAGTTTGGAAATGTTCACTTTCAGTCCTTGAGTTTGGCAAAATTTCACTTTTGGTCCTTGTTTATCACTAAAACCAAACGGATCCAATTAATATACTAAGGCCCAAATCCAATCCAATACTAGCCCAACCCAATGCTTTTGACCCTTTGCCCTTGACCCCTGTGTCACAACCTATTTCGACCCCACCATACCCCATTTGACCCCCTGTTATTAAAAACTGTGGTCAAAGAAAGTCAAAAGGAGAAAACGCCTCAATACCGTAATCATCAGAGCTCTCTCTTCACCACCGAAAACTCCAAAACCATGACTGGTTTCACCATATTTTCAACCCTCCCATACCATGTCCCTCCAACTCCTCTACATTCCAAAATCCTTTAATTACCTCAACCAAATCCATTAATTGATAAAACCGCTTTGAAGAAATTTTGGCGCCAAAATGCAAGGTGGACGGATAGGATGATTCTAGCCAATCCAATGGCTAAAGTTTGGTGGGAAAGATTCGAAGACATGTGGGATTGTCGAAAAGTCTATAAAGATGGAGAGAGATGCATTGTATCAATATATCTAGTGTAACTTTTATTTTTCATGTCGCTTTTTTTATTTAATTTTCAATTTCAAGTTTATGTTTTAATCTTAAAACTATGTATTTCAAGTTCTATTGATATAAGAAGCCTTTGTGAAACTTTAATTCAAGTTTTAAAGTGTAATTTCGTTTATGCAAAATCTCAAGTTTAAGCAAAATCTCAAATGTTTCAAATGTTGTTGTTTGTTGTTTGTATGGATTAGAATAACTCATGTAAGCTCCCATATAGCTTTTATAAGCTATTAGAAACAATAAAATTCAATTTAGCTTCAAAAAGAAAAAATCTCAAAATACTAATTAAATAGGTATAAAATCAAAATCATGGTGAAAGGCACAAGAATCTTTGGAGCAAGGTGTATTTTGATGGCCTTGGGTTAGTGAACCTGTGGGGTTCTATAGGAGTAGTCCTTGGTATTTGTTCTTGGTTTTCAGCTAAATCACAATTGTAAGCTTTTCTAAGTATTTTTGCATTTTACTGTTGTGGGTGATTAGTGGTTGTGATTTCTTGTTCTTAGTATTCATTAGTCATAGTTAAGTGTGTTTAAGCCTTAAAAATAGTATCTTGTTCTTTTAAATTTGTAGTTTATAAAATTGTCCTTTTGACAGTTGAAAGTGCATTTTGATCAAGTCCTAGTTTTATGGTGTTTTGATTGTTGATTTAGGCTTCATTAGTCATAATAATTGATATCACAAGGTCTGGAATTAATCTCATGGTTTAAACTTGAGATTTGGTTTGAAAAACATCATAACAATTAACAAAAGGGTGTTTGGTTCTTTAAGTTTGCAAGTTCTTTGGTTCTTAGTTTTGTTGGAAACCTGTTTTACTTGGTCATAACAACTCATATCACCATAAGAAAACAAGTTCTTAATAGCAAAAGTCAAAATTCTTTAATTGTCATCTTATGCAATCCATCGTTGGATTTTTCAAAAGCAAGATCATTGATTTTGTGTTCAAAAGTTGTTAATCTTGCTTAAGTTAGTCTTATCTCACCTTAAAACAACATATTAAGTGCTTAGATCGATCAAATCTCATTTTGGTCAACTTTTGGTTTTTCTCAAAAGTCAAAATTCTCAAAAGGTCGTTGAATAAACTTGGGAATTTCATTGTGGGTTCATTAGTGAGTTTCAGTTTATAAGCTCTTGGGGAATTGTAGTCTAGTTGGTGTAGAAAATACAAAAATGATAGTTTTTAGTTTCTTAGCTTGTTTGAGTGCTTATTTAATCGCTTATTGTGGTACTATCTCGTGAATCGCCTGTGCACGATGAATGGGTCCAAATTGATAAGCTCACACCGAGCTTATTACTTGTCCAAATCTCTGTGTTCTTGGTTCTTTGGAAAGCCAACTTGGTCCTCTTGAGTTTTCAATCTTAATATTTCACTTTTGAGCTTATTAGCTAGGTCGCTAAGGGCTTAAAGTTGTCCCATTTTCTGCTTTTCATCTCAAATAGCCAAAGTGCTTATTGGCTTTTCATAGCTTATCGTTGGCTTCTTTGCATAATTTAGCTTCATTTCAGTCTCTAGCTTATTTGCATCTGTTTTAAGCTTTTGTTTCTTCCGTCAAGCTTGTTTGAGCTTATTTCACCCAAATAAGCTATATAATCCACCGTTGGGCTTTTTAGCTATCAAATTAGCTTATTTGTGTTTTGTAAATTTTTTGTCTTTATTAAAGTTTCATAATATTAGTATATAAGTAGTTTTCAAAATAAAATCACAAAAACATCAATATAAAAATAGTGATAGCGTTTATTTAAGATTTTTAGCTTTTTGATTTTTCTTTTCAACTTTTTAATAAGCAAAACTTGTTTTTCTTTTTCTTAGGTTTCGTCATCATATAGGATTTTTAGAAAAGTTTCAGATTTTTCTCTATCTTTTAGTATTTATTATAATTATAAATAGTTAATAAATAATAAATAATTAGTAATAAATAATTAAAAAGTCTAAAAAATATATTTTCTGTTTTAAAATTAGTTTTATCATATTTTAGATTTTTCAAAGTTAAAATTTTATTTTTCCAAGTTTATTTTCTATTTTCTAGTATTTAAGTGTATTTTAAATAGTTATTAATTAGTAATAATTAGATAAAAAGTGTGAAAAATATATTTTTAGTTTTAAAATTAGTTTTATAGTATTTTAGATTTTCAGAATCATAAGTTTATTTTTCTAGCCTTATTTTGTATTTTCTTTCATTTTAGAGTATTTATTAAATAGTTAAAATAGTTTTAATTAATAATAATTAATTAAATAGTGTTAAAATAATTTTCTTTTCTAATAATTTTCTTTTATTTTTAGGATTCCAAAATGTCATTTTATATTTTTAGGTCTTTTATTTCTTAGTTTTCACTTTTTATTTTGTGCGATACGTAGTTTTTAAAACTTACGCTTACGCTTTCTTTGATCCGTTGTTGTGCTTTCCAATTTCGTGTCCAATTCTATTCCAAATCAATCAAGAGTGTAATTTCTAATCATAACCTTTACGATCACTATCCTTAGTGATCATTCTATCCTCCGAGTTTGTTTAACACACCATCGAGTCTCCTGGGACTAAACGACCGGAATTCCCTCGTATTCTCCGATCTTAATTGTATTTGTGTTCGAGCTGCTTTAAGTCTTTTTGACTTGACTGCTTAGCGCAGATCAAAATTTTGGCGCCACGGGAGGCTTTAGCGTGTGTTTAGCCATTTTCGATCCATTGTTGCACATACCCACCATTTGTAAAAGTTTTGTAAAGTTATAAGAAAATCAAAAGTCATTAACACTTTTCCTAAAGTGTTAAAACACCAAAAATATAAAACAACAAAACAATCGAACGCTTTTTATTTTGTATTCTCTTTAAGGTGATTCTTGAAGAGATACGATTTGGTTAAACGGACGATAACAAAAATATTGTCCAAAAGTTTTTGAACCCATCTCGCACAAATCTAACCTACGCCTTTTCAAGTGGTACTTAATTGAATACATAAAATCAACCACCGCAAATCAAGGCAAGGCACTACCTAACTGGGGTGCGACCATTAATAAGTTCCCGAACATCGATTTAAAACTTGCCTTTGTGTCACTTGTGATTTGGTGTACCTTTTTCAAAGAAGCCATTTCATTTGTGATTATTGGTTAAGTTCACTTGTGTTTTGCCTCATTTGTTTTGAAAATTGGTTTTATACATAGTGCATGCGCTCTGCTCTTCCGATTCTACAAGTCCACTTTCCGAACTTGGAAACATTCCTCGAGACGAGGACGCTCAGCTCCTTCACCGTGATCGAGGAACGCCTACCACCACCACCTCCGCCGAAATGGCGAAGACAAACCCATGAATGAGCTTCTCCAAGCACCCATCGAGGGTTACGGAGATGCCATTGTTGTTCCAAACCATCGTGGTCGACACTTTCGAGCTCAAAACCGGGTTGCTCAATCTAGTAACCCAAAGCCAATTCTATGGTTTTGAGCGGATGATCCTCATGCACACATTCGATGGTTTAACAAGATAGCATCTACCATCAAGTACAAGAATGTCCCATCCGGCTATCAAGCTTCTTCTGCTCCCATTTCTCTAGAGGACAAGCCCGGAATTGGCTTGAGAAACAACCCCTCGCTCTATAGAGACATGGGAAGATCTTGTCACCAAGTTTGTTAATCTAGTTCTATCCTCCATCCCGAACCACAAGTCTTAAGAATGAGATAATGAAATTTTCTCGTAGATTTGATGAATCATTCGGGAGGCATGGGATCGTTACAAAGAGTTGCTCATGAAGTGTCCGCATCACGGTTTTACCGAGTTAATGCAAATGGATACTTTCTACAATGGTCTCAATCGTGCCAATCAAGATTCTTTGAATGCCTCCGCGGAGGTATTTCTGAGCAAGACCACAAAAGAGGCCTTGCGATCATTGAGAACAAATCTCAGTCCGTCCTTTCGTAGCTAAGACATATCGCCTAATGTCGGACCTTCTTCTTCTTCATCCCCGTGAGTACATCTAGCACCGATGCTAAGATTGATAAACTCACGACATTGTTCGAGCTTTGGTTCTTGCTAACCGAAGAAAGTCTCCTTCACTCACCACCAACACATGTCAAGTGAAGAAAGTTGAAGTTTGTGTCACTTGTGGTGGTCCTCACGCTTACTACAATTGTACCGCCACCGATGGTAGTCCTTTGAGGCCAATGCTTTAGCCGGTAGTTCACAACAAGGAGGTAATCAATACCGCCCTCAAATGAACCACACTACCGTGCTAACACTAATCGTGCACCACCCGGTTTCAATCCAAATCACAACATGCAAACCGAATCGAACCAACCAAGAATGAACCAAGGTTATCAAAACCAAGGTAATTTCTATCCTGGACCCAATCAAGGTTTCCAACATCAAGGAAACCCTCATCAAAACAATTTCAATCGAGGAATCAATTTCATGGGAATATGAATCCTAATCAAGGGAATTTTGGTCATAATCAAAACATACGACCTCAAATTGTCCCTCCATCCTCCTCCCGTCATTACTCCTCCAGACCATCATCCGATGAGTTATCAAGCGCTTTATGAAATCCCAAGATGAAATGAACCGGTTGTTGGTCACCGATTGTCGATCCGAAGAAGTCTTTAAATGATCGACCCTGCCTCGTGTACTTTACCGAGCAACACGATCGCTAACCCGAGGGGCGATGCCAAGGCGATCACAACCAAGTGGTGTTTCATACCGGACCCACTGCTCCTACTACCTCTTCTTCTTCTTCTCTTCCTAAGGTAGTGGAAAGTGAACCTCCAAAACATAATGGACCCACGACTCCAATGCCACCTCCACCGGTGCCAATGAGTCAAGTTACCAAGGATACTACGGACAAAGTGCATAATTCAAGCCCACGGCATCAAGACACGTCCTACCTTCTGTAGTCCAACCTCAAGTGGTCCGAAACCCAAGTCAAATCAAGGAGTTGTTTTGAACCTCCCGTAGCTCCTATTGAGAATCGAATCCAAATCTTCTATTCCTTACCCATCGCGCTTGAATGAGCAAAGCTCCGAGAAAGCTAGTCATCAAATGGATAAATTTTTCCAAATTTTCCAAGAGTTACATTTTGACATAAGCTTTATGGATGCTATCATGTCGATGCCCAAGTTCGCATCTACTCAAGCACATGTTAAGCAATAAGGAAAAGTCGTTTGAAATGGCTAAGACCTCTTAACGAGAACCGCCGCCATATTATTCTAAAGAAGCTTCGAAAAGCTTGGAGATCCCGGGAAATTTCTCTTACCTTGTGTATTCCTCAGGATGGTTGAATGCTTTGCCCTAGCAGATCTTGGTGCAAGCATTAATCTTATGCCATATTCAAGATGGAAGAAACTTTCTTCCCGAACTCACTCCTACATGCATGACTCTCGAGCTTGTCGATCGTTTCCATATCCCGTCCTCTTGGCATTGCCGAGGACGATTTGTGAAAGTAGGAAAGTTCCATTTCCCACCGACTTCGTGGTTGTTGATTTTGATGCCGATCATCGGGTTCCTCTCATTGTTGGTCGAGGATTCCCGAGAACGGGCCGTGCTCTCATAGATGTATTTGAGCAAGAAATCACATTGCGTGTTGGTAATGAAGTCGTCACCTTCAACCTTGACCAAACTTCGAGGTACTCCGCAAATTATGATTTCGAATCGGTTAACCGAATAGATATCATTGATGTTGCTTTCGATGAGTACTCAAGAAGTTCTTGGTTATTCTCATAATTCGTGAGGGATTCCACCACATCTTCTCGACCTATCATAGCCAATTCTACTCCTTCTATCACTCCGTTTGAGGGAAGCGACTTCATCTTAGATGAGATTGAAGCATATTTGGCTAGTGATTCTGCTCTTGGGAAATTGATCACGCCCAATTGATATTGAGGGGACATACTTTATTGAGAAGTTGCTCAATGATGATCCATCATCAACCCCTCATCCTAGTGATTCAATCCCATTGAGATTAATCAAAATGAGATTAACTGGAGGAGATATTCTTCTTGAGAAATTGTCAACTGGATACTTCTCTTCCTCTCCTCCCATCAAGCTTCATAACGAGGAAGTCAATTCGCTTGAGAAAATCAAGAATTTCCGAGGTTGAGCTTAAGGACTTACCTCCTCATCTCGAGTATGCATTCCTTGAAGGTGATGATAAATTACCCGTCATTATTGCTCGAGATTTGAGTAAAGATGAAAAAGTCGCCTCATTAAAATCTTGAAGTCACACAAGCAAGCAATTGCTTGGAAACCTCCGACATCAAAGGTATAAACCCCGAGTTTCGTACTCATAAAATCTTGATGGAGGATGACTTCAAACCCGCAGCTCAACATCGAGACGAGTGAATCCAAAAATCCATGATGTTATCAAACAAGAGGTTATCAAACTTCTTGATGCCGGATTGATTTACCCGATCTCGCATCCTTGGGTCAGCCCAATTCATTGTGTCCCAAAAAGGGTGGCATTATCATATCACAATGAAGATAACGAGTTAATTCCAACTCGATTGGTTACGGATGGCGTGTTTGCATCGACTATCGTAAGTTGAATGACGCCACCGTAAAGACCATTTTCCTCTACCCTTCATGGACCGATGCTTGAGAGATTAGCAGGAATGAGTACTATTGCTTCCTTGATGGTTTCTCGGGTTACTTTCAGATCCCTATTGATCCACGGGATCAAGAGAAGACCACATTCACTTGCCCATACGGAACTTTTGCCTACAAACGTATGCCTTTTGGCTTATGTAATGCTCCCGCACGCTCCAACGATGTATGATGGCCATATTCCACGACATGATCGGGAAACAATGGAAGTGTTTATGGATGACTTCTCGGTCATTGGGGATTCTTTTCAATCATGTCTCTCCCATTTAGATAAAATGCTTCAAAGGTGTGAAGACACCAATCTTTGTCTAAACTGGGAGAAAAGCCACTTTATGGTCAAAGAAGGCATTGTCCTTGGCCATAAGATTTCAAAGAACGGGATTGAGGTAGATAGAGCAAAAGTTGATGTCATTGCTAAGTCGCCTCATCCTACTACCGCCAAGGGTATTAGGAGTTTTTGGGTCATGCCGGTTTCTATCGAGATTCATTCAAGATTTTTCCAAAATCGCCTGCCTATGACCCATCTTCTTGAAAAGGATGCTCCTTTTATCTTCTCACCCGAGTGCATCATAGCTTTTGAAACATTGAAGAAAAAGCTAATCAAGCACCCATTCTCGCTGCTCCGATCGACTTGCCTTTTGAGCTCATGTGCGATGCAAGTGATTTTGCTATCGGTGCATCCTAGGGCAACGAAGAAATAAACATTTTCAACCTATTCACTACGCAAGCAAAACTATGACCGAGGCTCAACTCATTACACCACCACGTAAAAAGAGCTATTAGCCGTGGTGTATGCTTTTGAGAAGTTTCGCCTTATCTTATCTTGACCAAATGCGAGTGTATACGGATCACTCGGCTCTTAAATATCTCTTTGCAAAACAAGATGCAAAGCCGAGATTGCTTCGCTGGATTCTCCTCCTCCAAGAATTTGATATCATTATACGTGATAAAAAGGAGCCGAGAATCTAGCTACCGATCATCCGTCTGATTAGAAAACCCTCACCAAGATGTTTTCGAGAAAAGGATATAAATGAAACATTTCCTCTCGAGACACTCAATGCGGTTTCTTTTCGTGGAAATTCTACCACCCCATGGTTTGTCGACTTTGCAAATTACCATGCGGTAACTTCATTGTGAAAGGGATGTCGACCCACAGAAGAACAAATTCTTCAAGGATGTTAAACATTATTTCGGGACGACCCTTTCTTGTTCAAAATCTGTGCGGATCAAGTCATCCGACGGTGTGTTTATGGACGAAGCTATTGACATTCTCACAGCTTGCCATGCCGACCCACCGGGGCCATCATAGTCCAAACTACACCGCCAAAAGGTGTTTGATTCCGGTTCTATTGGCCCACAATCTATAAGGATGCCCACGATTATGTCAAAACTCGTGACGCTTGTCATCATGGTAATATATCTCAAAGGAATGAAATGCCACAAAATGCCATTCAAGTTTGTGAGATATTTGACATATGGGGTATTGATTTTATGGGGCCGTTTCCATCTTCTCGTGGTAACAAGTACATACTGTGGTCGTTGACTATCTCGTCAAAATGGGTTGAAGCAAAAGCCTTACCCACCAATGATGCCCGAGTAGTTGTGAAGTTTTGAAATCTCTGCTTGCTGTGTTTGGAACTCCGAGAGCGATAATCGTGATCGTGGTACACATTTTGTAATGACCAATTTGAAAGAGTCATGCAAAATATGGTGTTACCCATCGCCTCTCCATCGCATACCACCCCAAACAAGTGGGCGGTGGAAGTTTCAAACCGTGGTATTAAAAGGATTCTTGAAAGGACAAGAGGCGAAAATCGTGCATCCCGGTCGGATAAACCGGATGACGACTGGGCCTTCCGCATGACTTACAAAACACCAATCGGGTGTACTCCATACAAGCTAGTGTACGGAAAGGCATGTCATCTTCCGATTGAGTTAGAGCACAAGGCTTACGGGCCTTAAAGCATGCAAACTTCGATATACTGATACCGGTGATCATAGAAAAGTTCAAATGAATGAACTAAATGAACTTCGTGATCAAGCTTATGAGAACTCTTTGATCTACAAGCAAAAGACAAAGAAGATTCATGACTCCAAGATCAAGAACCGCGCTTTCAACGTTGGTGATCGAGTCCTTCTTTTCAATTCCAGATTGAAGATTTTCTGAAAGCTTAAGTCCTACTGGTCCGTCCATTCACTATCGCTAAGGTTTATCCTTATGGTACCGTTGAGTTATCTCAACCCGATGGTCCTAATTTTAAAGTGAATGGTCATCGAGTTAAGCATTACTTTGAGAGGACATTCCCCGTGGTTGTCCCGGATTTACAAACATTCCCATGAACCAATGAATGCGGGATCGAGTCAAGCTAGTGACTCGGTAATCAAAAACATTAGCACGCACCATATGGGTTTTCACCCATAATTTCGCCTTCTTACCCCTTTCTACCACCCTAGTGTGGGGAGTTTTCCCACATCGTTGTATATTCTCAATCTTTAAAAAAAAAAAAAAAAAAAAAAAAATCTTCTTCTAAATAATGGCCGTAATATTTCCTTTTACGTTTTTGTTTCGCATAACCGCGGTACTTTGAATATTGAGGGCAATATTCATTTCTAAGTGTGGGGAATTCTCACGAATTTCATATATATTATTTACCCAATTCCCCGCTTTTGGCCAATTTTTTTTTTTTTTTTTTGGAGTAAGTGTTTTACACTTTCTCAATTGGTTATCATCCGCCATGTTTCAGAAGACAAAAGGATTGGCTAATCCAGAGCAAACGGCTCTTGGTAAAGATTTCTCAAACCGCTTATATGGCTTGCAATTTGCCCAAAATTGTATGGTTCTTCACTCCCCATCATCCTCAAAAGATAATGAGTTGGCTAGCCCGCAAGGTTATGGCTTGTGGTAAAGGCGTGGAAAATCCATAATTGGTATTCACTCACCAAAGATAATCTTGATAATTTATCTAAGAGTTGGCTAGTCCGTATGGGTACGGCTTCGGTAAAGACACATCAAACCGTTATATGGTTTATGATTTGCCAATAAATCATCCGGTTATCGTTGTACCAAGATTCTTACTTGAATCAAAACAATTGGCTACTCCGTAGTGATGGCTTTTGGTAAAGAGTTTTCAAATCCATCAAAGTTTTTCAAATCATTGCTAGGGACTAGCAATATCTCACATGGGGATTGATGAGTGTCCAAATACTCATCATTTTGTGTAATCTAAACCGCAAAATCATCTCGAAAACACTCAAAACACATCAAAATGATCAAATTATCACAAATCGTGTTTTATGTGTTTTAAATGCAAAATATCAAAATCGATGAAAATGTATCAAGTTTGCAAAATTGGCGCTTTAGTCCCCGAGTTTTAAAAGTTGTCAAATCTAGTCCTCGAAATTCAAAAATGTGGAAATTTATCATTCAAGGTCCTCAAGTATTCTAAGTTGTTTAAAATGATCCTTGAATGATTCTTTGGTCAATTGGCAAGAAAGGTCCCTTAACTTTGAAAATTACAAAATAGTCCTTGGACCTTTAAAATGGATTTTATGCAAAAGGGCCCTTGTTTTATCAATGTTTGTCAAAATTGGTCCTTGTGAGAAGTTTGGAAATGTTCACTTTAGTCCTTGAGTTTGGCAAAATTGCACTTTTGGTCCTTGTTTATCACTAAAACCAAACGGATCCTTTAATATCACTAAGGCCCAAATCCAAATCCAAGCCCAACCCAACTCTTTTGACCCTTTGACCTTGACCCCTGTGTCACAACCAATTTCGACCCCACCACATCCCCATTTGACCCCCCTGTTATTAAAATCGTGGTCAAAGAAAGTCAAAAGGAGAAAACGCCTAATACCGTAAACATCAGAGCTCTCTCTTCCCACTCGAAACCTCAAAACCATGACTGGTTTTCACTCCATTTTCAACCCTCCCATACCATGTCCCTCCAACTCCTCTACATTCCAAAACCTTTAATTACCTCAACCAAATCCATTAATTGATTAAACCGCTTGAAGAAATTTTGGCGCCAAAATGCAAGGTGGACGGATAGGATGATTCTAGCCAATCCAATGGCTCAAGTTTGGTGGGAAAGATTCAGAGGACATCTTGGATTGTTGAAAAGTCTATAAAGGGAAAGGGATGCATTGAATCAAGATATCTAGTGTAACTTTTATTTTTCATGTCGTTTTAGTTTAATTTTCAATTTCAAGTGTATGTTTTAATCTTAAAACTATTGTATTTCAAGTTCTATTGATATAAGAAAGCCTTTGTGAAACTTTAATTCAAGTTTTAAAGTGTAATTCAGTTTATGCAAAATCTCAAGTTTAAGCAAAATCTCAAATGTTTCAAATGTTGTTGTTTGTTGTTTGTATGGATTAGAATAACTCATGTAAGCTCCCATATAGCTTTTATAAGCTATTAGAAACATCTAAAATTCAATTTAGCTTCAAAAGGTAAAAATCTCAAAATACTAATTAAATAGGTATAAAATCAAAATCATGGTGAAAGGCACAAGAATGCTTTGGAGCAAGGTGTATTTTGATGGCTTGGGTTAGTGAACCCTGGGGTTCTATAGGAGTAGTCCTTGGTATTTGTTCTTGGTTTTCACTAAATCACAATTGTAAGCTTTTCTAAGTATTTTGCATTTTATTGTTGTGGGTGATTAGTGGTTGTGATTTCTTGTTCTTAGTATTCATTAGTCATAGTTAAGTGTGTTTAAGCCTTAAAAATAGTATCTTGTTCTTTTAAATTTGTAGTTTATAAAATTGTCCTTTTGACAGTTGAAAGTGCATTTTGATCAAGTCCTAGTTTTATGGTGTTTTGATTGTTGATTTAGGCTTCATTAGTCATAATAATTGATATCACAAGGTCTGGAATTAATCTCATGGTTTAAACTTGAGATTTGGTTTGAAAAAACATCATAACAGTTAACAAAAGGGGTGTTTGGTTCTTTAAGTTTGCAAGTTCTTTGGTTCTTAGTTTTGTTGGAAACCTGTTTTACTTGGTCATAACAACTCATATCAGTCATAAGAAACAAGTTCTTAATAGCAAAAAGTCAAAATCACATTTAATCTTATCTTATGCATCCATCGTTGGATTTTTCAAAAGCAAGATCATTGATTTTGTGTTCAAAAGTTGTTAATCTTGCTTAAGTTAGTCTTATTACACTTAAAACAACATATTAAGTGCTTAGATCGATCAAAATCCATTTTGGTCAACTTTTGGTTTTTCTCAAAAGTCAAAATTCTCAAATGGGTCGTTGAATAAACTTGGGAATTTCATTGTGGGTTCATTAGTAGGTTTCAGTTTATAAGCTCTTGGGGAATTGTAGTCTAGTTGGTGTAGAAAATACAAAATAATAGTTTTAGTTTCTTAGCTTGTTTGGTGCTTATTTAACCGCTTATTGTGGACACCCTATCTCGTGAATCATCTGCTGCATGTGAATGGGTCAAAATTGATAAGCTCACACTGAGCTTATTACTTGTCCAAATCCTGTGTTCTTTGGTTCTTTGGAAAGCCAACTTGGTCCTCTTGAGTTTTCAATCTTAATATTTCACTTTTGAGCTTATTAGCTAGGGCTGCTAAGGGCTTAAAGTCTGTCCCATTTTCTGTTTTTCATCTCAAATAGCCAAAGTGCTTATTGGCTTTTCATAGCTTATCAGTTGGCTTCTTTGCATAATTTAGCTTCATTTCAGTCTCTCTAGCTTATTTGCATCTGTTTTAAGCTTTTGTTTCTTCTGTCAAGCTTGTTTGAGCTTATTTCACTCAAATAAGCTATATAAGCCACTGTTGGGCTTTTTACCTATCAAAACTGCTTATTTGACTTTTGTAAATTTTTTGTCTTTATTAAAGTTTCATAATATTAGTATATAAGTAGTTTTCAAAATAAAATCACAAAACATCAATATAAAAATAGTGATAGCGTTTATTTAAGATTTTTAGCTTTTTGATTTTTCTTTTCAACTTTTTAATAAGCAAAACTTGTTTTCTCTTTTCTTAGGTTTCTGTTATCATATAGGATTTTTAGAAAAGTTTCAGATTTTTCTTTATCTTTTTAGTATTTATTATAATTATAAATAGTTAATAAATAATAAATAATTAGTAATAAATAATTAAAAAGTCTAAAAAATATATTTTCTGTTTTAAAATTAGTTTTATCATATTTTAGATTTTTCAAAGTTAAAATTTTATTTTTCCAAGTTTATTTTCTATTTTCTAGTATTTAAGTGTATTTTAAATAAGTTATTAATTAGTAATAATTAGATAAAAAGTGTGAAAAATATATTTTAGTTTTAAAATTAGTTTTATAGTATTTTAGATTTTCAGAATCATAAGTTTATTTTTCTAGCCTTATTTTGTATTTTCTTTCATTTTAGAGTATTTATTAAATAGTTAAAATAGTTTTTAATTAATAATAATTAATTAAATAGTGTTAAAAATAATTTTCTTTTCTAATAATTTTCTTTTATTTTAGGATTCCAAAATGTCATTTTTATATTTTTAGGTCTTTTATTTCTTAGTTTTCACTTTTTATTTTGTGCGATATCGTAGTTTTTAAAACTTACGCTTACGTTTCTTTGATCTAGTTGTTGTGCTTTCCAATTCGTGTCCAATTCTATTCCAAATCAATCAAGAGTGTAATTTCTAATCATAACCTTTACGATCACTATCCTTAGTGATCATTCTATCTTCCGAGTTTGTTTTAACACACCATCGAGTCTCCTTGGGACTAAACGACCCGGAATTCAATCTATTCTCTCGATCTTAATTGTATTTGTGTTCGATGATTGTTTCAAGTCTGTTTGACTTGACTGCTTAGCGAAAGCTATGTATTTAGTATCAATACATATGCTATATTATATGTAATGCATTCAATCAATAAAACTATTTGGTTATCTTACATGGTATCCGAGCTTTAGGTAAGATCCACCTAGAAAATTTGCTATCCTCCGGTTATCGGCTACTCGCCGGTGATTCGGAGGGATCCTAGTTCTTTTCACTTTATTTTAGTCTTTTATTAGGATGTTATTTTTCATAGTCAATGCATAAACCCTAAACCTTAGCCGTCAAAACACACAAAATATCTATGTTGAGTTGCTTTCAACCAACCATATATTTTTTTTTCCTTCACCCAATTGTTTGTTGTTGAAGATCATTGTCGTTTTTCGCACATAGATGGTCGCAAAATTGCCGCTCCTACCTAAAGGCAAAGCAAGCCATGACGTAAAAAAAAAGCGTCACGCAAAGGAGGAAGTTGCAAGCAATAAACAACTATGCCGTCAAGTACAATTATGCTTTCGGTCAACCAATCAACAAAGAAGATGATAGAAGAAAAGAAGTGGCTTTCAACATATGTTCCATTTTGTCGGTTCGAAAGTCTCTAGTTCAAACTGCGGGGGAGTGTTAGATAGGCTAGTTGGCCCAAACCAAATAGTGGTTTAGGTCCATTAGGTTTAGGGTTTGGTAGCTTATTATCAAAGCTATGTATTTAGTATAGGTACATATGCTATATTATATGTAATGCATTCAATCAATAAAATTATTTGGTTATCTTACATGCATGGGAGTGTTAGATAGGCTAGTTAGCCCAAACCAGATAGTGGTTTAGGTCCATTAGGTTTAGGGTTTGGTAGCTTATTGTCAAAGCTATGTATTTGGTATAAATACATATGCTATATTATGTGTAATGCATTCAATCAATAAAATTATTTGGTTATCTTACACCCTAGACTTGACAATCTTTTATCTACACATGTATCAACAAAATAAGACATGTTACTGTGTAAGTTTTATAAAAGTTGGAAACAAAATGACGCTTATGATTTAGACCAGGTGTAAATAAGGCTTATGATAATGCAAAATTTCAAACCTAAAAGACATAGAAAGCCATGTTACTTTTTGTTGAATATAAAGATGCCAAGTAGTCCTTAACTTTTTGTTGAATATTCAACCTTCAATAAATAAGTATAAGGATGCCAAGTCGCTCTCGTTGATACTTGTGCTATTTGATATTGTTAGGATTTTCAAATTCTAAATCTCAAAGACATAAAAAGCATACTATAATCATTGCAACGATTGATTTCTTTTATGAGATAATACCACAAAATGACAAAATCCACTTAATGGTCTCTAAAATAAGAGACTTGTAACCCAAAATAAGAGACTTGGGAGAACAGGGTGAGCGGTGAAGAAAATGCCATATATCCATCTTAGCCATTTTTCCTTATATGCTATTACATTCTTTGCATGTTCATTTAACCTATGCATGATTTCCTACATCGATGAGCTTGTATGTGGATGTATCTTCTTTCAGTAACAACGCTCTACAAATGCAAGCTTATTCGAACTTACCTCTTTAGGTTTTGTGATGTTTATTGGATTCTATATTTTCATCTCTAGTAGTTTTGTTTAAAAGTGACACAGTTTATAATAATTAAGTCATTGTTTTGATGCTTAATGGAGAGCCGTGACATCTAAATGTCTTCTAACCGACTACTAAACTCGGGGTTGGGTGGTAGTACTCAAGAAGAAGTCGCACTGTGTGTAGTTGAACACATGATTTGGCTTTTGACCATCATGAAGTCTCTGTTAAGTTTCAAGAATATCCCACATTCTTGAGTGCAATTGTGGTTTCAAACCTTAAATACATTGCAACTATTATCTTCACGTTTTCCCTTTCTTGAGTGCAATTGTGGTTTCATTGAGGAAGTTGTTTGGAAGATTAAATTGGAGGGATATTTTTATTGTTTGACATTATAATGATATAAAGTATAGATACATTGAGAGTGATAGTAACAAATGAGATTGTGACAATGCAATGAGTCTAGATTGTCATGCTTTATATAGAGTCACTATACCGTAAAATGACGCCACTTTTAAAAGTCAAAAGTAGCAAATAAATGTTCAAAGCTTGTTAGCAAATAAATGTTCAAAGCTTCTTATCATAATATGTTAACTGAGAAACGTGCATAATGCTCAAATTCAATCCCTAAAAGTTTGGAAAGTTTGTTAAACCATGTTAGACTTTTAATTTATGTGGCCAAGATTTATTGTTGTGTTGATCGGATGGTTGATAGGTAATGCCAAGTCATAAATTTTTATCTATGCTTCGTCGACAATAGAAAGGAGAATAGTGAAGTTTGATACACACTTTTATATTGTAATGTACGTATGAATTCAATAATTGTTATAGTAAAATCATGTCATTATGGAGGTACAACCGTAGACGGATCTACTTGGTAACAATGGGGGCAAGTGCCCCCATGGCTAAGAAAAAAATCGCGATTTTAGTGTAATTTTTAAAATTTTGAATTTTTTTCAAAGTGCCCCCACTCAAAATTCAAAATGCCCCCACCCACATACTAAAACCTAACATTCAACACTCTAAAGCTTTACAAATCCATCATTTTAAAGTAAAAATACTCGGTTTATCATTACGATCCTCTTTTTTTTCCGCATTCTATTGTTGTCGTCAAAAAAAAAATTTTGCCCCCCACATTTTCATTTCCTGGTTCCGCCACTGGGTACAACTTGTTTCTACTAATGGTTTTGACTTTGGCTTTTTTGTTTCGTTTAATCTTCTTTGTTGGGAGATCATTGTCATCAGTTTCCTACATTCTCTTACCACATAGATACATTTAGTAAGAGAAAAAATATATAAGATTAAAAGGAGTGAAAGTTGAAGTGAGCAATCTTACATTATAAAGAGTCGGCATCATTCCTTCAATTTTTCGTCTTTTAAGAAAGATCGCCTTTTATTAAACTAAAGAGGTCCTACAAAACAAATACAAATACAATAACTTTGGAACGTGAATCAATAATTATAAATTGTAACATCTTCTTATTACCATTCCATCATCTATGTACAATGACATCGTCCATTTTCACCATCTCGAGTTTGTTTCAGGTTTGCATTATTTGGTTACGATAGTTGTATTAAGCTGAAAAGATAGTGCTTCCTTAAATAAGATAAAAGAGTAGTAAAATGCATGAGAAAATTATGTAAAATAATAATAAGAAGTTTGAACACCTCAAATCAGTTGCTTGCCATTTATCTTTGAATTGATGAAATTCTGAGTAGGTACCTTAAATAAAATGCATGATTGATAGCTATATAGGTTGCTTTTATAGCGGCATTATTAAGTAAAAACTAAAAAGACGTCAAAAGATAATATTTAAGTAGCAAAATGGGACTATTTATCCGATAGTTAGTTAGAAAAGTGTCTACTATCCTACTTTTGCTTGCGCTTTGAATTTCAACTATTATCTATCAGAGAATACATTTGAAACGCAAAACTCAATAGAATGAGATATCACGTGCATGCATATGAGTTGGCAAATGAATTTATGTGGTGAGATCTTTTATAGTAGCAATCGTGTCGATATAAATGCCGCCATGTCATATTTTTCGGGTTGTACTATTGGAACCCCTATGATGTCTCATCATAGGGAATATTCCTTGTCCCCACTTTTCCAAGACAACACGCTTTTGTCGGTTTATGTTCGTATTTACGGTTTTAAGCGTTTGACTTATTAAACTTTATATTTATTGTTCGCATTTTCGGGTTTATAGTTTTTTGATATAAATAAAATTATAAAACAAAAAAAATAAAAAAATAAAAAAAAATCAAAAATAATAAGAGGGTCAATCTAAAAAAATAGGGGTCAAAATAACAACCCTTTTTTTCTCTATGCTACGTCAACAATAAAGAAGTATAATGTGGCACGTTTTTTTTTTATCCTAAATCATTACAAGTTCAAACATTATCAATGGGTCATCACATCATCATACATCTCTATTTTCCTTTTGTTCAATGGTTGAGCGGTCTTGAATTTCTCTTGCATCCAAAGTTAGCGGTGCTTTTAACTCTTTACTTGTTCTTGCGAAATTGACCTCACCTATGACTTCAATTAACTCGAATGTTAGAGTCATAGAAAATGTAATAAAACAAAGGAGATTGTCGTAATGGTGATATTTAAGACGCTTTGGCTCATATCTTGCCAAGAATGTTCCAAATAACTCCTTCCGCATAGGCGTGTGGAAAAAGATCCAACATATCGGTAATACTTGCGTGAGTGTTTCCTAATTTGCTTTGCAAATGATGGTTCGATAGTTACTTGAGCCTGTTTGTTAGATGAGCTATGAACACGTGCATTCAATTGTGCCAATTTAGATTGTACAAGATATGTTATGCACAACAATTTTTGATCAATTGCTTTTCATTATTGCCATCTTTCTTGCCACATAGCATATAGCTAAAAACATATATAAATTGATTTTTCAAATATGAAACATAGATTTCACTTATATAATAACAACAGAATTGTTTTAGACTTAAAGAGTAGAAAAGTATGATTTTTCATGAGAAAAATGTCACCTAGAAAAGTAAGGATTTCAATATTAGACAATGTAACTAATGAAAAGATACAAGAATCCCATTGGACTTAAAGAGTAGAAAAGTACGATTTTTCATGAGAAAAATGTCACCCAGAAAAAAAGGCCAAACCCTAAAAAATATCTCTTTGGCGATTTACGATTGAACTCCAAAACATAAATCGATTTTCATATCCTACGATTCACTAAAATTCTTTAACCTATTAATTGTTTAATCTTATTCACTGTTGTGGTTTGCATTAATTGGTTATTTGTTTTACTGGGTCGGTTGCATTCCTTTTGTTTTGAGAGTTTCATGCATTATCGTAGGTCGGTTTATTAAACTACTTTGGTTTTGCATGCTTGGCTCATGAATTAATGTATCCTTTAATCGATCCTATATTATTATTCTATACGCCTACTCGCATGAGGCAATATGATGGGAGGTTAGTTTTGATTTGTCATGTTTATGAAACCCTAACCTTGCGTTAGGGTTTTACCTTTGTTTATTTTGGTTTTCTTCTTTGCTTTGAATTGTACTGGTGAATATGATTGTTTTGTTGTGGGTTGTGGGGTTTTGGGAGATGGAAAAGGATTTTTAATAAGACTAGTGCTTCCAAGGTTTATTCTCACGGTAATGATTCGAATGATACTAATTCTATGAATAAGAGATCTTCGCTAGTTTGGCCGATCAAATCGGCCCCATGAATGAAGATCTTGGCGCAGTGTGTGGTGAGCCGAATTATGGTCTTGACCGGTCGCTTTAGAAGCGTGTAAGACCTTTGAAGAGGCTATGCGCGGTGTTGAAGTTACGAATGCGGAGAATGCGGACAATGGTACTAATGTTGTTTCTAATTCGTCTCCAAAGTTCATAATCAGCCCCAACCAACGGGTGCCCCGAGTGTGAAGCCAGTTTCATATGCGGGTGCTACGTCAATTGATTCTACGAAGCGCAAGTCTAATTTTCATAGGTTGGAATGTAGTAAAAAGTTTAATGGGGTGGATCTATCCATTCCTATGAAATTCGTTGAGGAGGTAAACTCTAAATTTGAGAATACCCTTTATGGTTATTTTCTTGGTAAATGTATTGATTTTCCGGTTGTTGATTAATACGTTCGTAATACGTGGGTCATGTATGGTATTCAAAAGGTTATGATGAATGCTAAGGGGTTCGTTTTCTTTAATTTTTCCACTCGTAAAGATGATGTTCTTGAAAACGGACCGTAGATGATTAGGAATGTGCCATTTATTCTTAAAACTTGGACGTTGAATACTAATCTGCTTAAAGAGGATTTGACTAATATTCCAGATGGGTTAAATTCCATGATGCGCCCTTGCTATGTTTTCTCGATGATGGTCTCACCTCCTAGCCACATTGATTGGTACGCCAAAATGTTATATACTTATACTAGTCAAATGTGCTTGGAATCATGGGGTCAAGTAGTTTTGCTAGATGCTTGATTGAAGTTAAGGTGGATCATGTTTTTAGGGATAGCATCACCGTTGAGATACCATTACTTGATGGGACAGTTCTACTATTGAAAAGATCCGGTTAAATACAAATGGAAACAAATTTCGTGTGATACGTAAGCTTTTGGTCATACCGCTTGATTGTCCTAAACTGCTCCACCTCCTACTCAAAGCCTAAACAAAGTGTTAATGATGGTTTTCAAACTGTCAATAACAAGAATAAGGGTAGGAATGGTAGTCCAAGTGTTTCAGGTAAGGGAGGTTTTACTAAACCTGGTGTGGGTCCTAAGTTTAGGTATCAACCTAAAGCGCCTCCTCCTGAACCCAAGAAGGTGGATAATATAAAGAAGAAAACCATTGAAGTGGCTAGTACAAGTGGGACGAAGATTGCTTCATCTAATCCTTTTTGCTGCACTTAATATGATCGACATCGATCAAGGTGGCACTCCCACCGATGTAGTGGATTCTAGTAGTACAATGGAAGCAAAGGAGGTTGGGTCTCTTAAGACAGTAATGTATCACAAGAACCGCTTGAGTGATTCAATGGAAGCTACCGAGGTTGGTCATACCCTTATTGTTAAGAAAATTAGGGAGTTTGAAAAGCTTCATTGATGGGAAAGCTACTCTTGTTGATGATGATGGTAATCCTATTAAAAGGTTTATTATCTAGGTAATAAAAGGATTTTTCGTCTACTTCTTCTACTAAGAGGGTTAACCCATTCTCTAAGGTGCGAGATATTGTTGACTCCGATAGTGATGAAGAGGAGGTTGTGAACACTTTGTTGAGTCAATGAACCTATTTGATGGTGGTCATGATCGTGAAGATGATTATGATGACTATGCGGATCAGGTCTACGATCTTTCAGGGAATTTGGATGCTTATTATGACACGTATAGTATCAAGCTTCAAGGCCTTGGTAGGAAGTAATTTTGTTTCCATAGGTGTCTAATGTTATCTTTTGAGTAGTGGTTTATTTTCTTGTATAGAGAATAGGAAGTATCTTGTTATGTTAGCTTTCGCCTATATAACGGCCGAGATATGGATTCACCCATATCCTTTGTACTTAAACATTTTTGAGTAATATATTTCTTGGGTCTTTGACCTTTACCCAAAAAATGTCACCCGTAAAAGTAAGGATTTCAATATTAGACAAGATGACTAATGAAAAGGTACAAGAATGCTATAGAGAAGTTTGGCTCACTAATTATACCTTGGATAGAAGAGGTTCGGATGACCATAGCGATAAAGAACCGCTATAATGTATAATCCACCATCAATGACTTTGTAATGGGTATGTAGTTTTGGAAGTAGTGGTTTGATTTGATGTAAATATTTTTGATATTTCATTTGAAAATGATGGTGGTGGTGGATGGTTGTAATGGTTGCGGGTGGTAGTGGATGGTTGTAATGATTGGTAGTGATAAGTGGAGATGGAGAAGAAGGAGGACGGAAGAAGACAAGACCCAAAATAACCAAAATACCTTCATGTCAAAGGCACATGGGGGAGTTAATGGATGTTGATTGACGAAACTTGTCAAAGGGATATTGGGTGATGCAAAAAGTGAACAATAGCGACCTTGGGTGTATTTGATTTTGTGAAGGACTCAAATGTGTATTACGTAAGTTCTGACTAACGTGTATTTTACTCTTGCTTTTATGTTTATAATTTGTATTGTCGTTGAATTGTATATGTTTGGTGTTGTATAATATATGTTTTATAAACCTATTGTGTGATTGGTATTGAATTTATTAGGCTTTATGTATACTATTAAATATTAAAGGTATTATAGGCGTTTGATGAGCCGAAATATCGTAATATATTTAAGTGGAAAACTGGTCGATTTTGCGGTCGAACCGATAACCGGATGACTCGATCGGGGTTTTAAAACATTGCACCCAACAATTTGATGGTCCGTAAAATAGGCCAACAAATCATGGGAATACCATTAGAAAGGCTTTCGAGTGTTGAATTCCATCGACTATGTGTTAAAAACCCTCAAGTTGATGGATGATTTAGTTCTTGTTCTCGGGGCATCATCCCACCAACAAGCCTCTCTCACTTATTTCTTTCACGAACTCGTGGTAGCATGCGTAGTCACAAATTACAAAATCAGCCGATATCCATAGGAACGGATAGTTGCTTTTCGATATTCCCCAACAAAGTGGACTAGCTGTTGTGTCAATCTATATATATTTCCTCTAAAATCAATATTTATTACTAAATAGAAGATTGTTTTTATCCGAAATGTAGTTCCAAACAATTACAAAATCATAATCTATTGAGCTAAAATTAGTTTCTTTGTAAACCAATTTTTTTCTTTCAGAACCCAAAAGTTAACTAGAAAACAAAATTGATATCACTTCAACAAGTTAGAAAAGAACAATAGAGAGGTAAAGGAAGAAGAAGAATGAAATTTCATGAAGCAAAACTAGATAAGAAGCTTAAAGATTTTGTTGATGATGAGTTTGTTGCTTGAAAAAACCTACAGATGCCAAACTTTTAATTATTGAAAATGGTTATGAGTAAGAAAGAAAGAAGTATGAAAAGACAAGGGTATATTCACCAATATAGACACTCAAGAACTACTTTTCAATTTTCCCCACTTTGCTTGAAAAAAATAATAAAAAATAAAAATAAATAATAAATTACCCCAATCGACACTAATCTTGTTAGAGGTTGTATTGGGATAAGGCACAACTTTTAGCGTGCACGAGCTCCTTAAGAAAATAGAGAAGAACTAAAGATTTGTTTATCTTAAACTTTGATTTATTCATTCATAACAATGATTCGGTATATATGACCGAATAACCCTAGCTTGTAAAACAAGCCAAACATAAAGACATATCTTAACAATGACACTTTCTTAATACGACACAAAGACATATCCTAAATAAATATAACATTACATAAAGCCCGGACGTATCATTCCCCACTCCTTCGAAATCACCTTGTCCTCAAGGTGTGGTCTTGAAAAATTTCTCTTGATTCCGGGATCCCATATCCTAATCCTAATCCTAGTCCTATCTTCCACTCCCGTAGTTCTCCTGCCTTCCGCTACCGCAACTAACACCTTCTTCCTCTTCCACTACCTTGGACATAACACAACACCATTCTTCCGCCTTCCGCTACCCATGCCGTAACACTCCCCACTCCTTCACAAATCACCTTGCCCTCAAGGTGATACGAAGAATATGCCGATTGAGAGTCCGATATCCATTTCCACGCATTTGGTTAAACAAATTTATGGTTGCGTTCATTATTCATGAGCCCATGAGCATCACCGATACCAATTCCTTCCCATAGTTGGTGAAGAGCCACCAAAGAAGTGGGTATAGAACTAACCCCGTTGTCCGCTAATTCCTCGCTTAAATTCAAATTTATTTCACCCAAACGATCATCAAATTCACGACCACCCACAACAATCTCTTCTGTACTTTTCTTATTTTCTAAAAATTCTTCAAACTTGCTATGAACTTCATTACTCCCACCAATATCGAAAACACCATCTATCGCGTTATTAACCACATCAACACCAATATATTCATCAACATCTAACGATCTTTTAATCTCAGGTGAAGCGAATTCACTTTGTAATGATGGAATGGTATCTAATTTCTTTTCAATTATATGCTCTTTCTCTTTCTCTTCAATTGCCTCAAAATGAGCCTCGACTATATGGGCTAAGGAAAAGGCTTCTCCTAAAGTTGTAGGCCTTGCCTCACAGCTTTATTTGTAACGCCGCTTAAGTCCGGAGATATAAAACGATGTAAGTAAAGATTCGAGATCCATGTTACTTGATTTGCAAGTACCACAAACTCACTCATATTCGGTCACCGTACCCATTTGCAAGAGCTTAGAGTGCGATTCAGGTCCCGATCGCCGCCACCGATGCCTTGAATAATATTCAAGCGATTAATAACTCAAAAAAATCGATGAATAGTACCACGATGAACAAGACCGATGAATGACTCCAATGAACATTTATTATTTTTAGAGTAAACCGCAAAATACATCCCCGTGGTTTACGCTTTTGAGACCTTACATCCCCGTCATAAACTATTAGCTAGTTACATCCTTCGTTAGCCAAACGTTAGCCATTTTACATCCTCGGTCACTAACTCCGTTAGTTTTCTTCGCTAATGCTAACGGAGGGTCGCTTTTGGTCTTTTACTCATACGAGGGGTGTATTTTGTTTACTCTTTTACATATAAGAGGGATGTATTTTGCAATTTACTTTTATACTTTACTTTTTTTTTTTTTTTTTTATTTTTATTAATATTATTATTATTATTATTTTTTTATTTATTTATTATTTTTTTAATAAAACATCACTTCATTAGAAAATATAGGAAATTACAAGAAATTAGTGGGAGCCTGAGACTAACCGGGCCCCCACTCCTCTAGCAATAGCTAAACTAATACGATTAAAATATGAGCAAAGACGAGCCCCAATGTCTCGAGTCAAGGAGAAAAGTCTAATACGCTTTAGTAAGGTTACCGCCTCTTTCTCAAGTTCTCCAAAAGAAGAGAAAGAAAAGGGAGGAACCCGTATCCGATATCTCGCGATTTAACCTCATACTTGACACGCTTACGCCGTGCACCTCACTAACCGCACGCTCGGCACGAAATCACGCAACCCCGATTGCGCCAAAGGAGACGAACCCGTAAGATCAACACAAACATCACTCCCGCCATCCCAAGAATAAAGCAATATATCACGGCCGCAGCGGTCCGCTCCATATCTCCATGAAGCCCAATATCCACCTCTCCACGAATGTAAATACGGACCGAGCATATATCAACAAGAACATCACGCATAATGTTATGTCGATGTTTAATGCCACCTTATTATTATTATTATTATTATTATTATTATTATTATTATTATTATTATTATTATTATTATTATTATTATTATTATTATTATTATTATTAGAGTTAACTATTTATATAAAAACACATTTTGTCGAAAATATTATAAAATTTCCAAAATTTTATAAAATTCAAAATTTTATAAAAAAATTCCAAAATTTTATAAAAATTCTACAAAAATTCAAAATTTTATAAAAAATTTATAAAAATTCAAAATTTTATAAAATATTCCGATAAAATTTTTATAAAAACAAATTCAGAAAACTTGTTTTTAAATTCCGTTAAAATTTTGTTTTAATAAAATATTCGATAAAATTTTGTTTATAAATCTGCTAAAAATTTGTTTTTTAACTTTTTCTTTTTACGGAATTTTTAGAAAAATTTTTGACAAAAAATTTCTTTTACTTATTTGAATACTTTTTGTCGAATTTTTATTAAAATTTTCGACAAAAAATTCTTTTTTCTTTTGAATACTTTTGATGGAATTTTTATAAAAATTTCGACAAAAAATTTCTTTTTTCTTTTTGAATACTTATTGACGGAATTTTTATAAAAATTTTCGACAAAAAATTTCTTTTCTTTTTGAATACTTATTGACTGGAATTTTTATAAAAATTTTCGACAAAAAATTTCTTTTTCTTTTTGAATACTTATTGACGGAATTTTATAAAATTTTCGACAAAAATTCTTTTTTTTTTTGAATACTTTTTGATGAATTTTTATAAAAATTTTGAAAAATTTTCTTTTTCTTTTGAATACTTTTGACGGAATTTTTATAAAAAAATTTGTCTAAAATTTTGTATAAGAAAATTCCATCAAAAGTATTCAAAAAAAAAAAAGGAAATTTTTGTCAAAATTTTTATAAAAATTCACGAAAAGTATTCAAAAAGAAAAAGAATTTTTTTGTCGAAAATTTTAATAAAAATTCGACAAAAAGTATTCAAATAAGAAAAAAGAAATTTTTATAAAAATTCGTTAAAAAGAAAAAGTTTAAAAACAAATTTTAACGGAATTTAAAACAAAATTTTATCGGAATATTTTATAAAACAAAATTTTTAACGGAATTTAAAAAATTTAAAACAAGTTTTTACGGAATTTGTTTTTATAAAATTTTATCGGAATATTTTATAAAATTTTCGAATTTTTTATAAATTTTTTATAAAATTTTCGAATTTTTATAGAATTTTATAAAATTTTGAATTTTTTATAAAATTTTGAATTTTATAAATTTTTGGAAAATTTTATAATATTTCGACAAAATGTTTTTTATATAAATAGTTAACTCTAATAATAATAATAATAATAATAATAATAATAATAATAATAATAATAATAAAAGAATTAAAAAAAAAAAAAAAAAAAAGTAAATTGCAAAATACATCCCTCTTATATGTAAAAGTGTAAAGTGAAAATACATCCTCAGATGAGAGAAGAAGACCAAAAAGTACCATCCCAGAAGACTTAATCTAAGAAAACTAACGGAGTTAGTGACCGGGGATGTAGAATGGCTAACGCTTTTAACGAAGGATGTAACTAGCCAATAGTTTATGCGGGGATGAAGGCCTCAAAATCAGAAACCATGGGACGTATTTTAGCTTACTCTTATTTTTATTTTATTTTTAATTGAAACCCTAATTTGGTAGCCCTATCAATGAGTACTTTCAATGAAAACACCAATTGACACGTAATCTTGCCAGGGTTGTATCGGGATAAAGACAACTTTTTAGCAATGCAGCCCTTTAAAAAAATAGAGAAGAACTAGAGATTTGTTTATCTTAAACTTGATTGATTCATTCATAACAATGATTCGATATATATAACCGAATAACCAGCTTGTAAAACTAACCAAACATAAAGGCATATCTTAACAATGACACTTTCCTAATTCGATAAAAAAAACATATCCTAAATAGATATAACATGACATAAAACCCGGGACGTATCACCCTCTCAACCACCGAATTTTTGGTTTTTTCTAACTTAACAAACCCCCTTTTGTCATGGAAATTATATTTCCTTTCCTCTTTTCTTGAACCAAACATAATAAAGTATGAATTTAAAATTCAAAACCCACTGACATGCCCCAAATTAACCCAACCAAACACGACCTTATTATATTCGTTCAAAAAACACGACCTTATTTTATGAAACGATTCGACACTCAATATTTTGATTGTGACACTCCAACTTACGCATTAACCTGGTTGATTGCTTATATATTCAGCTTTTAACTACTTGTACATACGAGTGCCAGTAAATCAAATCTCAATGTGTACAAATCATCACCCTTATTTTATTGCACTTAAAAATTAACCCGGCCATGTGTTCTTTATTGTTTTTGCATATAAACGTTACATGGCCACATTGAACTAACCAAAATTCTCCATTCACTACAGCTTGGTGAAGCTGTGTGATTTCTAGAGTGAGAAATTTTGGGTTGATCCAACATGGCTTCACAACAAGAGATGAAACCACATGCAGTGTGCATACCAACCCCTTTACAAGGCCACATAAACCCGATGCTAAAACTAGCCAAAATTCTCCATTCCAAAGGTTTCGATGTCACCTTTGTCAACACCGAGTTCAACCATCAACGTCTCATTAGATCTCAAGGCCACGAAACCTTAAACGGTCTCCCTTCTTTCCGCTTTGAGACCATTCCGGATGGTCTTCCACCACCCGAGAACAAAGATGCCACCCAATATCTCCCAACATTAGCTAAATCTGTTAATGAAACTTGTTCTGGCCCATTTAAAAGTCTTGTAGCGAAAGTGGTGCTTTATTCACCAGTGACTTGCATAGTGGCTGACGTGCTTATGGGATTCACCCTCGATGTGGCCAAGGAATTGGATATCCCGGAGTTCTCTTATGGACGAGCGGAACTGCTTCTTTAATATGCTATGACCAATTTCCGATCCTTTTGAAAGAGGTTTGATGCCCTCAAAGGTACGTAACGTGCTTTTATTTTCTGTCAAAATTAGATCTGATTTATTGCACCTTTTAGACACCAAAGTTTTGTTTGACAAATTAGCTAATGATTGTTAAGAGTAATGTTAACTACAAACTGTAATTTTTTTTATTATTATTATTTTTTTAATATGAGTGTTTGGCAAAATAGATATCTATACTACTTATAAAATACGGAGTATATATCTATACTACTTACAAAATATAAAGCTTATTGTACAATACATAATAGACTATTAATGATATTTCTCATTAATCTTAATTTTAAAATTTACAAGTCTTAAATCTTAATGTACAAAATATAAAGCACTATTAATGTGGTCAATATATTTAATGTAGTTAATTAATTAACTGGTCAATAAATACAATTAATGCAGCTTATTAAAACACCTCACAAGAAATACAAATTATCAAGATATCAGTACAACCAACTTAAACATAATTCCCGCATTAAAATGTCATTAATACAAATAATAAAGAACATTATAGAAATATTCAAGCCCGAACGAGAAACGTCCAAATGGGCCCGAGCCTCGAACCGCACGATTCAAATGGGCATCGGTTAACGGCTCGAGCCCGAACGGGCACGAGCTAAACGAAATTTTGAATCAGTAAATTTATTATAAAAAGAATATAATAACCTAAAATATATGATTCAACGGAAAATTTTATTTCGTGGTATCCGCTGTCCGCAACGCTGCCGAAAACCTTGCATTAAATGTCATCGATACAAATAATAAAGCACATAATACAGATATTAAAGCCCGAACGGTCAATCGGCAATGGACTTAGGTCCGAATCGGTGCGGGCTAACGAACTCGAGCCGAAATTAGGCATGGGCCAAATAGCACGCAATAAACGGGCTCGAGCCCAAACGGCAGAGGCTAAACGAAATTTTGATATCCGTAAATTTATTGTCAAAAGAACATAATAAACTAAAATACATAATTCAACGCTAAAATTTTATTTGAGGGTATCACACAGCAACGCCATGGCACTTCGCTAGTAGCTATAATTATAAAAGAGGCAATTTGATATATTTTTTTAAAATTTAGAAATTTCATATATACCTAAACATGCTTAAAACATTGTAAATTATGTATTTAATACTTGCATTTTCGGATATATCTATACTATCTATAAAAGTGTATGGTTAAAGTGAAATGTTGAATTGTTAAATGTTGAAAATTAATCAAATGTGAGAGAAATGTATAGTTTAATTAATACCTTATTAAAACGTCTCGTTACTTAAAAGTATAGTAATTTATTAATATTATACAACCAACTAAAACATATCTACCAATATAAATACAAACAATTAAAATACCGCATACTAAAAAGACAATAAAATTTTCACAATATACAATTTAAACAATCTACAACATAATCGAGAATATAAAATAATTAAACACACTAATTAATGTTATTTTAAAACACCTTAAATGAAAAGTACATTTTATTATACACATTATACAAATTAGTAAAACACACAAAGTTTCATATAAGTTTAACAAGTTGATGGACGTATAGTTTTGAAGATCGGATCGACCAACGGTTCAACGAACGATGACAGCAACAGTTCGACTAACCAATAAAAGCCATTTGAAGACGAACCAGAGGACCCATTGAAACCGATACAAACCGGTAAATCAGCCTTATCGAGATCTATTTCCCCGATTAATCGTCATGTGGTACCTGCGTATACTATATATAAAGGAAAAACAAAAAGTGAAAAGTAAAAGTTGAAATTAAAATGTAAATGTTGAAAATATATATTTCAAAAGGAAACTATTAGTACACATCAAAATCGGGTTGACCCGAGACTAGGATGAGACGGTACGGTCCCGCACTCGATCCCGCATCAATTAGTGGTACCGATTTTTCCCGAAAGATAAATTAGTGATACCGTACCGCATCAACGGATTCGGATATCGGTACCGGTATCGCACCGAAAATCGGGTTTTCTCGCCGGAATTTTCCGACGGTAACAAATTCCGCACGAATTAGTGGTCCCGATTTTTTTCACCTTATATTGTAGTCCTGACTGCATCAGATTTCAAAAATCGGCACTGCTTTGCACGATTCCGGATTCGCTCAAATGCTCATCCCTACCCGAGACACTTCAAACCCGATGGGTTGACCCGGTTTAAATCGACCCGTTTTTCGACCGGAATGAAACTAGTTGAACCATCCGGGTTTCAAAACATTATGTTTAATCCCCAAATATTCAAACTTTTATTATTTTTCGTTTATGACAAATAAACTTTTTTTATCACTAAAAGATCTGTCGCTATAAAATCTTGTTGTTATGTACGGATACTCGTCTAGTATAAAATTAATCATGAAAGAAAGGTGATATATAAAATTTAATCCATTATAAAATGTTGCACAAAATGACATTTCCATTATAGTATTAGAAACAAACATAAAACATAGAAATAAAAAATTTGGTATATAAATAATTAACTTAATGTTTTAAGATAAGATGCTCGTAGTAATCAACGACGTCATACCTTTCATATTCAACTAACTAAACAAGTATTACAATACAAAAACATATGCCGTGTGCATCTGAAAAAGCTTGTTACTTTTCTTGAAAAGTTAATACTATGAAACAAAGTTATATCATTCTTGTATCAAAAAGCTTCAAAAAAGTTGACTAGTAAATATACAAGTGCATTAGCGATATGATATTATTAAAAAAAAATGATAGGCTATTTGGGTCATTCTTGTATAAAAAGATGTAGGGTGTTGATCGGTTTGGTTATCGGTTGTTGGTTAGTTCGGTTCAGCTTAATTCGGTTAAAAATTTTAGGTCAACTCGAGAACCGAACCAAACCAAATTCAAATTCGTTTTCTTTGGTTGAATTTAATTTGTTCGGTTTTGGGTTAACCCGAATTTCACTATTTAAAAAAATTTAATAATTACATATATATTTAGCAAAAAATATATTTCAAGCATAAAAGTGTTTTATTATATTATGATAACCTTTAATAATATTTATTTATATATAAATATAATTAAAATATATAAATATATATAAAATATATAAATATATAAAAATATATATATTTATATGAATTCGGTTTTGCTCAAACTCGCTAAACCCATATCTGAAACCGAGAACCGAATTAGTAGTTCGGTTCGGTTCGGTTTAGCAAATTCGGTTCGGTTATTAGTTCGGTTCGGTTATTTTCGGTTCGGTTCGGTTTCGGTCATTCTTGTATCAAAAGATGATCTTTGGTTGGTTCGGGTTCTGGTTTCGGTTCGGTTCGGTTTGAAGTTACCTAAGGTTAATGACTACTAAGTCTCTAGGATTCATAAACTTAACACTAAGGTGATCTTTGGATGTTTAGCCTACAATTCTACTAGTAACTATAAGCTAAGGTTCAACAAAGATTAATCAAGCATTAATAACACAACGGATGACCTATCGCAATACTAGGTCAATCACAATTAAGATAAGAGACAACCAATCAATATTCAATAACTTGGTTTCATATATCTAAGCAAACACACAAGTAAATTAGGCGACACGGGGAACATGCAAGCATACACACAAACAATTGAAGACATGATTGAATCAATGAAGTAAAACACGATCTTGTTGTAAAATAGGTATGGAACCCTAAGATATCGCCAAGACACCTTTGGTTCGGTTTAGGTTTTACTCCACAAAACTACCTCTAAAACTAAAAATTCGGATTCTATATATAGTGTTACAAACCGCGGCGTCACTCTTTAATTGTGACGCCGGGCCGCCGTCATTAGGGTTTCGCCTTGGCCACGTTATCATTGCGACGCGCCACCTTATGCCTCGTGACGCGCCGCCGGGCTCTCGACCGCCCTGATCAAATCTAGGCCGATATGTCGCGACGCCTACTTTTAAAACGATGCGCCACTTGTAAATAAGCAATTTGGCAATGAGTCGTCATAAAACATGTTGCACGGCATCGCAGCTTAAACCGACGCCGTCCCCTTTAGTTCCAAAGAATTGAAGTGTCTCGATTCTCGACTTTGGCCATTTCTTTCAGATATTCGCCTTTTCGTCCGAATAAGTGTCATTCCAACAATTTGCCTTCAAGAGACCTAAAAGTGAAAAGGAACGAAATTAAGTAGAACGGATATAAAAGTGATCAATTAAGGGCTTAAATGACCCCTCAATAGTGTACCTTTTAAATCCTTATCGCCTAGGCGAGATTGTGTGGGTGGGCGAGTGTCTGGGCGAGGAAAAGAGGCTAGCGCGAGATTGCGGGGTTGGGCAGAGGTGGGAGTGAATGGAGGCGAGGGTTTGGGCGTGAATGGAGTTTAAGCGAATGGAGGCGTAGGCGAGGGATTTGTTTTGGGCGAGGGTCTAGGTTTTGTTTTGGTTTTGGTTTTAGATTTAGGTTCAAGAATGAGTGTGGAAGGTTGTTTTGTGATCATAGTATGAATTATGAAAAAAAATGGTGGTTTTTGATTTGTTTTTGGTTTGACGTTCATGTAGTGAAGACATATGGTTTTTGTAAGGAATGAAGAAAGGTGAGGTGATGTTATATGAATTGATAAAGTATGGATGCTTTTGAGATTTTCTTTTGGATCATAAATATACAGATAAGAGTAGATTGAGGGGTGGGGTAGGTAGGGCATACAACTACATCCCTTTTATGTTAAGGATGTACTATATGAACGGGCCCACCCCTTAGACCGCCAAAACACAGCCTCCTTTGTCCTCCCTCTCTCTCATACAGGCGTATGTGGCCCCCACATGCTACTGTACCATTATTTTATTTATTTATTTATTATTTTATTTTATTTTTTTGGTTTTTTATTTGATTAGATTGTGTATAGTTTATTTTGTGTGTTATATTTAATTTGTGTAGATTTTTATATGTATATAGTGTATTTATTACAGTAGTGTTTTTATATGTAGAGATTTATTTGTGTATTGTTCTATTTAATTAAACAATAGCAATAAAATATTTTATAAACTTTTTATAAACTTTTATAAACTTTTTATAACTTTTTTATAAACTTTTATAAAAAGTTTATAAAAGTTTATAAAAGTAACGTAAAATAAATACCATATAAAAACACTACACAATTAAAAACATTATACATATAAAAACACTACACAAATAAATACACTATACATATACCTAAACACTACACAATTAAATTAAAAAAAAAAAAAAAAAAAAAAAATCCAGACATACCATACGGGGCCTACAAACATGAGAGAGAGGGACAAAGGAGGGACAAAATACCCTAAAATATAGGGAGGTTAATCTAAAAACTAGGCCCCGTCTAAATAACCCAACCCTTATGTTATTATGGATGCACGTGATCATCGTATCACTTAACTTTGAGATCATTTTGGTAAGAGTGATGATACAGGGCCTAAATAAATATGCTTAAAGAAGATTTAACGATAAATATATTAGACATCACATCGCACAATACATTTACGCATTGTGATCCTTTTGGCCTCTTTAGCAGGCCCATTTATCATTTTCCTTTTGGTAATATCATGAAAAATAGTCTTTCTTATAAATGGGGTATGATTTCGGTTCATTTTGGTAATTGCCTTTTAAGTTTTGTTTTATTATTATTAGACACAAGATAGATTGTACCCCATGTTTTGTCGAGTCTCATGAAAATTGTACCTTTCCTGCATTCGAAAACTATAAAATTATATTTTTAGGAGTGTTTTTGTAAGTGTAATAATATATTATTATTATTACGTAGAAATTTGATTATAACTATTTGCCGTTACTAATTCGATGCTCAGATGCGCTTGGTTCCGTGATTTTCTAAATTCACGAGATAACCTCTCGCTTTCTTTCAGAATTATCGTTGAATGTTAAAAGTGTATATTTCACTTATCTAAGTATTTATTTTAGTTTCGTGTTATTACAAGGTCGCGCATGTGAGATAACTCCCCAAAACAATGGTTTAAGTTTTATGTATGCTTAAATTTAATTCAAAGAATAATAAATTTCACATTTACTATAAAGATACTAAGTGGACAAGTATCGTGTGTGCGGTGTCGGCTTTTAAGGAAACGAGATTACCTCTCGCTTTTAAATTTCAAATATCGACAACCGCATTAAAATAAACGATTCAATTTTCCGACGTAATAAATATTATTATAATAATATGAAATTTTACTATTGTTATACCAACGTTGTTCCTTTATGTATAACATACATGGTCATAATCATCACTTCTCAAAATGTCCGACCATGTAATTTTCACAATGTTAATACTTATAGCACATGATTTTTAGTTTTGTTTGTAGTTTTCCTTGCGACTGACAATGGGTCATCGTAAGTTCTATGTTACATATAGTTCAACAGAAGAGATAAGGTTTATGTTATAATGGAAAACGGATTTTGTTGATCAAACAATATCTCTCAGCCTACAATTATTGAAATGTATAGCTTTTTATTAATACGTCTAAAACACAAATTTATATATACTTTAAGTAGTTAGGAGGTGATACTTACACGGAGACTTGTACCACATCCACATAAAATCATGTAAATTTACCGTTATTGACGAGAATGGAAACATGAATAAACCCTAAAAGGGTAAAACAAAATCACAAAGGTTTTTAAGACTAAAGTGTAGTTGATAATTAAATCCTTAAACAATGAACCCAAGCCCTATATTTATTGGGAAATAAATCTTGTGGAAAAAGTCATCTAAACATTGTAAAACTAACTTAAAAATAAAAGATAAGAATCGGCATCCGATACCTCTACGGCATAACAAGGTTTACGTGTTTATGTCGTAGCAACAAAGATGTTAGGATTAATCCTTATTCGAGAGCTCTACTACGTAATAATAAACATGCTTCTATGTCGTAGAGGAAACTAAAAAATGCATGGCTTCTACATCGAAAGAACAAGGCGTTACGCCATAGAGAAAATTGATCACCTTTTCTTGATTCGAGTCCTTTTGTCATGATCCAATCACTCTATGTACTCCTCACCTAAATTTTCGATCTTGTCCTCATCATTCTCCCTTACTTTTGAAAAACTCGTCCTCAAGTTCTCATCATCAACTTCATCATTGGGGTGAAACTCATAAATGTCGGAAAAGTTTCATGGTATTAGGTAGATTTACAACATAAGCTACCGCCCTTGATCTTTCGCAAAATATTGTAATACTCAAAGAAACACCATTCCTTCATCACCTTCCTTAAACAACTTAACACGAAAATGTTTATCCGCAACAACCTGCACTAGCATTTGACTCAAAGAATCTTGGCAAGGAAAACTTCATGAGTAGCTTGTACATCTTCCACCATCCTATTTGCTTGAACATTCTTCTTGCCGTGTAAATCAACCAAGTCTACCACTTTATTTATCGAGTGTTGTATACAATAGCAAATGGTGAAAACCTCTTCGAACTATGAACTACACTATTGTAAGAAAATTCGCCACTGCTAGAGATACATCCCACAACTTGGTTATCTCCACACAAACAACGAATCGTGTTTCCCAAAGTGCGATTAACCACTGATTTGATTATCGCTTAGGATGTACCTAAACGCCCAAAGTGTCAACCAAAATGGACAAGAAACTTACTATCATGATCCAAGTAATAAACTTTGGAACCCATGAAAACGAACCACTTCCGAAGAATAATCTTGCAATATGAGCCGCATCTAAAGTCTTTTACAAGGAACAAAATGCGCTATTTTTGAAACTCACAACAACAACAAACGATAATTAAGTCCTCTTTGAGTACGAGAAAGTCCATGTACAAAATACAAGAAAACATGAACCTAGGACACTTGCACGGAAGTGGCATATAAAGACCCGATTTGTGCCTTGCCCTTTTCTTCTTGACACACAACACATTTACGCACAAAATCACCAACGTTGATCTTTAATTGAGGCCAATAAAATCTCTTCTCCACGATAGCAACCGCCTTGTCACGTCCCAAATGACTACTTAAACCTCCCACATACAACTCCTTAATCAATTGACTCCTAACGAAGTCTTAGGGATATAAGCGATTTCCCTTTAACAAATAATCATCAAGAGCAAGAAAATCACCTCTATGTTGTTTAGTTTCAATCTCGTCCCAAGTGTCACTAAATCTTCATCATTTGTATACATGCACCTAACTTTGCTTGATCACATAATTAAATTTCTCCTAAAAAACTCGCCACCGCTCATGTATCTTGTTAAATGCCTTTTAGTTTGATAATATTTAAGAGCTTGATGGTCCGAATAAACCATAAACTCTCATTGAATCAAATAACGCCCAACTTCTTCATTGCTCGAACAACCGATATAACTCTTGTTCATAAGTAGACCACTTTGACGAGCTTCATTTAACTTCTCATTATGAAAAACTTTGGGCCTACCTTCCTATGATAAAACATCACCAATCGCAATTCTACAAGCATCAAATTACAATTCTAAAACTTTATCAAAATTAGGAAGCACCTTGGTTTAAAAATGCGCGCATCATTGCACAAATTGCACGCATCATTGCATTGCTTTTGAAATTTCGCATCATGGTAGCTAATGTGAGGCCAACTTTTCTTTAATCAACTTGAAGCTTTCTTTCGCTTCCTTAGTCCACTTGAAAGGACCTATCTTCAAACAATTTTTGATTGGCTCCACAATGCTACTAAAGTCCCGAGCGAACCTCCTATATAAAGTTGCCAATCCATGAAAGCTCCAAACTTCAGTCAAATTCTTTGGTGAAGGCCAATCCCTAACCGCCTTAACATTTTCATCATCCACATGAATACCTTCCGATAACCAAGAAAAAAGCTTACTAGTAATAAAAATACACTTTTTAAATTTGCTTACAAGTTGTTTTCCTCCAATGCCTTCAAAACAACTCATAGATGATCTAAGTGATCCTTCTTCGCTCGCTATAAATCAAGATATCATCAAAATAAACCACAAGAAACTTACCCATAAATGGCCTAAAAACTTGAGTCATCAAAGGCATAAAAGTACTTGGTGCATTAATTAACCCAAATGGCATGACAAGCCATTCATGCAACCCATTATTCATATTGAAAGCGGTCTTGCACTTGTCACCCGGTTTGATCCGAATTTGATGATAAGAACTCCTCAAACTAATCTTGGAAAATGACTTAACGTGGAATATGAAAACACTACCTTACCATGATCTTGTTGATGGCTTGACTATCCACACATACTCTACCTTTAATTATTCTTGGGTGTAAGAAGTTTTCGAACCGCACAAGGACTAATGTTTTCTTGGATATTCTCCTTTTCCAACAACTCTTCTACCTTCTCACGCAAAATATCTGATTCCTTATGACTCATCAGATAGTGAGGAAGATTAGGTAAGCTTGCTCCAGGAACTAGATCAACTTGATGTTGAATATTCCTCAAATGTGGTAAAGAATTTGTAGTATCATCCGCAAAAACCTTGTCAAACTCTTCAAGACAGGATTTAATAACTTCATGTATTGAAGCCATCATTCCATCTTCAACCCCTTTAACAACCAATGCAAAAGAAATTCCCATCTCTTTTTTCTCGGCTAGAAATTCCTTTACTAAAGTAAGCAAAGTCATCAACGTCTTACTTTATAATTTCTTCTCGAGATAAGAGACGCCTAGAGGTATCATACTAATATTCTTTCCACTTCCTTTATATTAACATATATTAGATTTACCTCTGTGCGTTGCATCTACATCATGTTGCCATGGTCGCCCTAGCAATATGTCTTCGTATCCTTCTCATCACAAGTAACGAGTTCAATCTAATGCTTCCCAATGGTGAGAGGAATCTTACAAATTTCGATTACGTTTATAGTCGGTCCCTTTTAGGAATTAGGAAAGGCTTGGTTGGTAACTTAAAAGCTTTAATCAAGGCCCTAGAAACCAATTCTTATAACTCCTTCGTCAATGATAATCGAACAAACCTTCTCCTTAACCAAGAATTTAGTATGAAAAACTTTATTACTTTGCGAAGAATCACTAACCATTGGTGAACACAAAGTCCGCTAGATTACATAAGCTACTTCGCTTCTCCTTCCTTGTAATCTTAAGAACTCACCCGTATATTCGGCCACAGTTCGCTTACCTTGAACACACTTATGATATTGTTGGTATAGAATTTGTTCAATTTTAGGGGGTAAAACCCCATCTTTAATCATTTTCTACATTCTTGTCCATGTATCCACAAGATGCTTTCTTTGTCTCCTACGATTGTCTTGCTCGCTTTGCCACCAAGCTCCAACCTCTCCACGCATGCACTTATAAGCCACAATCTTAACTTGTTCTTCTTCGAGAAAATCCATGATTTCAAAGAACTTTTCAACCTTATACTATTAATCCAATATCGCTTCAATGTCAAGATTCCGATGAACTTAGGAATCTCGGCTTTGACATGATATCTTTGTCGCTCTCTATAGCCATGTCGATTTTCATTCCTCCTATTAATAACCATAGAACCATTATTTCTTCTTCTTGAACCTCTAGCAAGAACATTATTGTCCTCATCTCCTTCCTCATCAAAAGACCGTAATAAATCATCTTATCTCCAAACTTGTGTGGAGATCGGTCACAATCATGATTATCAAAGAACCCATCAACTTTAGGACGGAGTCTATAATTACCATGATTGTTACCCTCACTATGTGATTAATTACCATCACCTACGACCGCAAATCGTAATTCATGATACTAGTGGACACACTCGCGAAACTGGAAGTAAGATCATTGGCCGTGCTATCCATGTCTTCGGTGGATCGTACCCCACTAGTAGTACTACTAGGTTTTTGGAACATCTCCATCTTTCGTCATCGGGATACCAAAAGGATCTGATGCCAACTAACGTAGAACGACAACGTGAATAATACCCTAAAAGGGTTAAAGAAAATCAAAAAGGATTTTGAGACTTAAAGTCAAAGTTTAGTTGATAATTTAATACCTAAAGAACGTGTCCAAGCCCCGTATTTATTAGGAAGTAAATTCAAGAAAAAGTCATCTAAACATAGTAAAACCGACTTAAAAACGGAAGAATCGGCATTTGATGCCTCTATGGCGTAATAAGGTTTATGTGTTTACACCATAGCAACAAAGATGCTGGGATTAATCCTTATTTGAGAGCTCTATGGTGTTAAAAAAAACATTCTTCTAAAAAAAAAGGCGTAGCTTCTACGGCGTAAAAAAGAACAAAGCATTACGCCGTAGAGAAAAGTGGATCAAGTTTTCTTGATTTGAGTCCTTTTGCCATGATCCAATCGTTCCATGTAACACTTTTTAAGTGGTTCTAAGTTTGCAACTTTAGATAACATCAACCTTCAAAATGATATTTCATTATTTAGCATTTTAGTTTATTCATAGATGAAAGTTTCAGTGGTGCAAGTTCGCAACTTTAGATAACAAAAACATTCCCATCACTGACAAATTTCATGCATCTAGATTCTAGAATCACCATTGTCGCACCCAATAATGATATTTGCTCAGTAGCAAAAGGTACTAACATGTAGCATATATTAACAACGCGTAAAAAACATTGGTTGATCTCTAAATTAAAACCTTCTTATAACAGTTTAATTTATATGTATTTAAATTCCGGTGATACAAGATCACGCACACCGTTAGTATCTCGAGTAGCGTGGTATTGAAGGAGTACAACTGAGTTACTCGCTCACTGATTCTGTTTCAAGTATGCTCATTCTTCATTGTATACTCTCGGGTGTTCAAGAATTTCTCTTTTTCAGATGACAGATCTGATCAAAAGATTAGTACGATTAGGAGATCTGAATAGGTGATTCGTTAAGTGGATATGAAATTGTTAGTGACTAATGTAACGATTTGTTTGGAGATGATTATGGTGGTGAAAATGTTGAGCAGATATTCTAGGGAAGAGGATGGTGTGGAAGAGATGCATGAACACTGTTTGGAGATTATTATGGTGGTGAAAATGTTGAGCAGATATTCTAGGGAATAGGATGGTGTGGAAGAGATGCATGAACACTTAGGATACTGGCAACCGTAGTCCGCATGCCTTCAACATCAATGAAACCGATCGGCATCCCCATTGCATGTTCTTCGGCTTGGATCGGTGTGGGATGAAAAAGAGGATAATCGGCAATCTTTGCCGATTCTACATGCAAACCAACTAGCCAAAATGTGAACGTTGGCATTTAATATTTAAGATGAGGTATTTAATATTTAAGATGAGGTATGGGTTGCATTACCGCCACTAAAATCTATGTTAGGTATTGAGATTGGTATGAGATGAGATGTAATAATATTATTGGTGGGTGACAGGTATGAAAATTGAGACGGCATTCTTGCCACCACCTGTGACGTAGAAAAAAGTCAAAGATGAAACTTTGGTAAAAGACTAAACAACGTGGGAGGGCACAAACGTAAAATCAAGATATCAAAATAAGTAATCATATATTTGCTTTCCTGTGCAGCATACTAAATATATTAGCGAGATAAAACAAAAATGTTGTCAAACAAAGCTAAAAGTAGTTGAAGACGATCACGTTTTTAAACATGTTTTATACAAATTAACATCATTGCTGAAAATCTTGAAGCTAATATTTATCCATTTTTTACAGATCCAAGCTTTTTAGTGAACGGTTATTTGGATACAGTTATAGATTGTATACCAGGCATGAGTGGTATACGTCTAAAAGATATCCCTACTTTCGTTAGAAAGATCTATCCTGGTGACGAATACATGGCTCAATTTTTGTGGTCACAAGTAAACAGAGCAAAACAGCTTCTGCCATTATTTTTAACACTTTTAATGAGCTAGAACCGGACGTGTTTGACACGCTCTTCAATGTTTCCTCCTTGTTATGGGATTGGACCTTTACATTTACTCGAGAAATCTATAACAGATAACTCTCTTGCATCCATCAAATCAAATCTCTGGAAAGAAGAATCCGAATGTTTAACATGGCTAGACTCCCAAGCACCGGCGTCAGTTATTTATGTGAACTTTGGTAGCATTGCGGTAATGACAAATCAACAACTAGTTGAATTTTGTTGGGGTCTAGAAAATAGCAATTATCCGTTCTTGTGGATAATAAGACCAGACCTTGTGGTTGGTGACTCTGCTATGCTTCCTCCAGAGTTCGTAACAAGGACAAGTGGGAGAGGTTTAATGATTGGATGGTGCCCGCAAGAACAAGTTGTAGATCACCCCTCAATAGGAGGGTTTTTAACGCATAGTGGATGGAATTCAACAATTGAAAGCATTTCTAGCGGGGTGCCTGTGATTTGTTGGCCGTTTTTTGCAGACCAACAAGTAAATTGTTGGCTATGTTGCAACAAGTGGGGTGTTGCCATGGAAATTGACAATGATGTAAAGCGTGATGAAGTGGGAAAGCTAGTGGTTGAGTTGATGACTGGAGAAAAAGGGAATGCCCTAAGGAAGAACGCCACTAAGTGGAAGAAGAAGGCTGAAGCAGCATGTGTTGCAAACGATGGTTCATCGGTAGCAAATTTGGAGAAACTCATTCATCTTATGCAAGCATCTTCAAATAAATAATCTATTGGTCGTGAAAAAAAATATTTGGATTACATTTCACCTACCATAAGTCCTATGCTTGGTTTTATGAAGACATTTTAAACATTTTACATGCTCAAGTTCAATATAATAACTTTTGAAATATTATACGTAATCATATATGCTCCTTATGATTTGTGTGGAGTGTTCCATCAGCGTTATGGAATGAAGCAACAATACTTAAAATTTGTTTATGTAGTTTCCCAAATTTTTTGGCACATCAGATACCACAACTTTTAACTTCTTTCATGTCATATTAATAAAACGAGTACGTGACGCATTAACGAGTTTATCTTTGAAACTTCAGAAAGAATTGAAATAGTTTGGCATAGCACTGACATACTATATATACACAAGCAACATAATATTCATTATTCAAGGACTAGGTAAAATTTATAGATTACATGCATGCATCTTAATCAATGGATTATAAATTATTTTGGAGCTTTGTTCAGCAGATGAATGAGTTTCTCGAGATTAATCACTGATGATCCAGAGGGAACTGTGCATGCCACCTCGGCCTTATTCTTCAAGTCGAAAACATTGTTCCTCATCTCAACCCCCTTTTCTCCGTCCATCAACTCAATCACTAGCTTTGCTACTTCATCGCTCTTAACATCATTGTCAATCTCCATGGCAACCCCCCACTTGTTGCAACTCAACCAACAGTTTGGTTGTTGATCAGCAAAAAACCGCCAACAAATCGTTGGAACTCCGCTAGAAATACTTTCTATTGTTGAATTCCATCCACTATGCGTTAAAAACCCTCCAATTGACGGGTGACTTAGAACTTGTTCTTGGGGGCACCAACTAGCCAACAACCCTCTTTCACTTGTTGCTGCAATAAACTCTGGTGGAAGCACAGCCGACTCACCAATTACTAGGTCGGGCCGTATTATCCACAAGAAAGAATGATTACTTTTTGCAAGTCCCCAACAAAACGCGATTAGTTGCTCATGTGTCAATTCTGTAATGCTACCAAAATTCACATAAATTACAGACAACGTCTTTTGGGCATCTAACCAGGTTAAACATTCAGGCTCCTCTTTCCAAAGATTTGATTTAATGGAAGCTAGAGATTTATTAACAATTCTGTCCTCAAGTAGATGCAAAGGGCCTATGGTGTAGCACAAAGGAAACATTAATGAGAGTGTGTCCAAAATATCGCACTCGAGTTCATCGAAAGTGTTGAATATAATCCCAGAAGCTGATTTCGCTCTCTCTATTTCGCTATATGCAAACTCGACCATAAATTCATCACCAGGCTTGATCATTCTAACGAAAGGTGGAATATCTTTTAGATGTATACCCGGCATAGTAGGTATAAAGTCTACGATAGTATCCAAGTACCCGTTTATTAAATAACTAGGATCTGTATATATACACAGTAAAATGATGAAATTAGATATATACGGAGTATTAATCTGAACCAAACTATCTCCAATATTTCTTTTATTTTGTTTAAGGATGTATTGAGTCATTCTAGATGTATTGATTTATCATCGATTAGTTCTTGATGTATCAGTCCGTCATAGCTTATCTTTCGCGGCCATACGGCCGAACTTATATGATTGATATTTGTGATGTGTTGTTGTCCTATCGAATTCTCCGGAATGGGTCTATAGTTGACTGTTTGTATATCAACATTCGGTGTTCGTTTTTCTAGATTAGAGCCCGCCTTTGTTGCCGCCGATGGATTCTAAATCCTAAAGCCCATAACTACTGTTGTTAATATGGTTTCTTTTCTATATGGTGTATCGAAAGTAATCACGAGTGTATCAATGGGTTATGTGGTCGTGTATCACTTGATTAGTTATACAATAATTTCTTATTAGTAATGGTGTGTGTCCGGACTTGTTTATTATTAATTGTATCAAGTTATTCACGTCAACTTTAACTTGTGGTGGAGAAATTTTCTTTAATTTAATATCACGCTAAAGAATTTAAATAATAAAAAAATTGTGTGAGAAGATATATGAAAGTAAAGCAATCAACAGCATGATTGCCATTTGTTAAGATATTTACAAGATTGCCATTTGTTAGTTTGATTTAAAGATCTTATTAATGATGCATCTAAAAGCTTATAATGCTTATTATTCTTCGTACTTTAATACAATATCTTACATTAACGTCCCTATATATATATATATATATATATATATATAACAATTCCTACATAAATAATTATGATCTTGTTTGCCATTCCAAAATATGTAAAAGTGATGACCTTATTTCATGCTTCTTCTTTTTATCTTTCTTTTCTTTTGTTTATGAAAAGAGTGCAGTATAGATATATATTGAACAGTCTTGCATAGACAGTTTGAAACAGAATCTTAGAAACAAAACCTATTAGAACTAGTTACAGATTGTTAACAAAAATTTGTGTATTACGGGTAAAGTATAAGACTCGATATGTTTATTGTTTCTCGTAAATGGAATATTTTAAGCTACAAATTAATGTTTTAATTGTCATGTGACCAAACCTATATGTACTTCTTACTATCGATGAGAATTTTAAAAGATTTGGAGAAAATTTTCTCATACAAAAGAATCTCATAAAGTTACAAATATATACTTATAAATATTTATAAAATGAACTAGAAAATATTACCTTTGAGAGGCATCAATCCCTTTTCTATAAGATTGGGGTACTGGTCATACAATATCAGAGAACCTGCCCCTGATGTCCATAAGAGGACCTCGGGAATACCTAATTCCTTAGCGACAGGGAGAGTGAAACCCATAAGGAAGTCAGCCACTATGCAAGTCACCGGTGTATCAGAAGCATTAATTTTGGAAACAAGGCTTTTAAATGGAGTGAACCCCGTTTCATGGAGGGACTTGAGTACAATATTCACATCTTGGGTGGCATCTTTGTTATCTGGTGGTGGAAGGCCATCGGGAATGGTCTCAAAGTGGAATGAAGAGAAGCTGCTTAGGGTATCGGATCCTTGAGATCTGACAAGACGTTGGTGGTTGAATTCATTGTTGACGAAGGTGATTAGGAAGCCTTTGGCATGGAGAATTTTAGCAAGTTTTAGCATCGGATTAATATGACCTTGTGCTGGATTTGGTATGCACACTGCATGTGGTTTCTTCTCTTGTTCCGAACCCATAGAAAAAAAAATAAAGGCTCGTTTTCTCTACGTATCCATAATTATGATCATAGACACCAATTTTGAGTGCATGTAGCAATGGTCTTAAACTTTTATAGCTCTAGTGAAGAGTTTGTAAAAATTATATAACAAAAATGAACTTAGCAATCAAAGGGCCCAATAACTCAATTATTTGAGACTTTGTAGGAAGATTACAATCATAAAAAAATCGACCAGGTATGTTACTTTACGTAATTGCCAACATATCGAGATGTGGATATTTTACTATTATAAGATTAAGATACAGGAACCGAAAGACAGTAAAACTGTTGGGTAAAGATAATAACTTAATATCAGAGTTATATGAAAGTTGTCATAGAATCTTATACATATAAATTATCTGAAGGCTTTGTGTTGTTTGGGTGATAAAACTGTTGTCATTTCATTACTGTATGAGGATGGCCACTTCTATATAATAGGGCAGCGAAGTTGTTGCTATTTGATAAACATCTTCAGCTAGCAAGGTTTTGAGCATCGGAAGAGAGGTCTAGCTAGCGTTTTACATCGGTGGGTTATAAACTAATTATAACCTGCATATTTTCTGTCAAGAATCTGTTGCTAAATGATATAGAACACATTAATAAAACGATTATTTAACAATAGACTTATAATAGCTGTTAGCGACAATCCAAGCGACTGATATTCTATCGCGAGCAAGCTATTGTTGCCAATAGTGAATCCCTGATGTGTCCCTATTTCTTGGTGTTTTTCTTCAATAATTTATTACAGTTTTGTAAATCAGCTATCAGTCATTCGTCGATATGTCACCCTGTGATTAACTTAGAGCATTTGGTTTCCGTTGATACAACTATCCCTTTTATGTCATTAGTGCGAATTCAAATATTCAATGCATTAATATGAATTTGTTGAGAGTAAGGGAATAATTAGCTTCAATTCGCATTATACAGTAAAGAACATGCAAAATAAAGAAGATTTTATATTATAAAATACCAGCGAGAATCAAATACGCTAAACTGAGATAAATATTGAATACATAACGAATTATTTTGTAGATGTTTTTAGCAAATGAATCAGCTTCTCGAGATTAACCATGGATGAACCAGAGGGAGAAGTACAAGCATCGTGGGCCTTGTTTTTCCAATCAATTGCATTCTTCCTCATTTCCTTCCCCTTTTCTCCGCTCATCAACTCAATCACTAGCTTTGAAACTTCATCACACTTTACATTGTTATCGATCTCCATGGCAATCCCCCACTTATTGCAACTCCACCAACAATTTGGTTGTTGGTCAGCGAAAAACGGCCAACAAATCATTGGGACTCCACTGGAAATACTTTCGATTGTGGAATTCCATCCACTATGTGTTAAAAACCCTCCTATTGATGGGTGACTTAAAACTTTTTCTTGGGGGCACCAGCCAGCCAACAACCCCCTATCACTTGTCTCGGCCAGAAACTCTGGTGGAAGAATAGCAGAGTCGCCAATTACAAGGTCTGGTCGTATTATCCACAAGAATGACTGATTGCTCTTTGCAAGTCCCCAGCAAAACTCGACTAGTTGCTGATGTGTCATCACAGTGATGCTGCCAAAATTCACATAAATAACCGATAATGGCTCTTTGTCATCCAACCATTTTAAACATTTAGGATCCTCGACCCATAGATTAGATTTGATGGATACTAGAGATTTATCGACAATATTGTTTTCAAGTAGCTGCAAAGGGCCTATGCCGTAGCAGAAAGGCAACTTCAACAGAAGTGTTTCCAAAATATCACATTCTAGTTCATCGAAGGTATTGAAAATAATAGCAGAAGCTGTTACCGCGCTCTCATACATTTTATGTGCAAATTCAACCATATATTCATCACCAGGATACATGATTCTAACAAAAGGTGGAACATCTTTTAGACGAATTCCGGGCATTGTAGGTATAAAATCTACAACCGTGTCTAAATACCCCTCTACAAGATGTCTTGGATCTGTATTAAAAAAAATGAAAAATTAAGTTGGATTGAAATGGTACCAAACTCTCACCTTGTTATATTGCGTAACTGTTTTCTTGAACGGCTTGTGTTATGACATAGAACTTGTTAGAATCGAATAACAACATATAAGTTTTAAGTCAGATGAATTTAACTTCAAAATTGACTAAAGTTATTGTATTACTATGCACAGCGTCATAGGATTTTGATTTTAGAATCTTCAATTTTTAAAATAAAAAACTGAGATAAGAAAAAGAAAAATTGTACCTTTGAGCGGCATCAAACCTTTTTGTATAAGATTACGATACTCATCATAACATATTAAGGAGCCACCTCCAGCAGTCCAGAAAAGAACACCCGGAATTCCCAATTCCTTGGAGGCTGTGAGAGCGAAATACATAAGGAAGTCAGCCACCATACAAGTAACCGGCGAATAAGAAGCACTCACTTTTGCAAGCACGCTTTTCAATGGACCCAGAGCCGTTTCATGAAGTGATTTGAGTGAGGTTGCGGTATCTTGGCTTGCATCCTTGTTTTCTGGGGGTGGAAGACCATCGGGAATGGTCTCAAAACGGAAAGAAGGGAGGCCACGTAAATTGTCGGAGCCTAGAGATCTAAGGAGGCGTCCGTGGGTGAACTCGGTGTTGACAAAGGTGATGTCAAAGCCTTTGGAATGAAGAATTTTTGCAAGTCTTAGCATTGGGTTAATGTGACCTTGCGCTGCGGCTGGTATGCACACCACATGTGGCTTGTTCACTTGTTTCGAGCCCATGGAACCCTTTTCTAACTATATCTAGAATAAGCGAAGACACAAAATTTGAAAACATGTGACAATGGTCTTATAGAACACTAGTAAAGGATCAAATTTTAAAGGTAGAGGAAGAAAACAAATTGTGATTCGGACATAAAAGAAAAATACAACCTATTGTTAGTTCCTCTAATATAAAAAAGGATTTTCTACTGTGTTGAATAAATATAACACATGTTAGAAAAACTCATAATTTTTTACCTAATATTTTTATGTCCATATTGTTTTTTAAAGATCTTGATCCCATCTTAAAGAAGAAAAAGTAAATAATTCATATATTCGCCCGCCTTTTATATGGTTGGCTAAGTGGATTAAAATAAGACATAACAAGAGTTGTTTTAACAGCATTGGGTGTGGCTGCGTTATGGCTCGCCGTCGGCTGAGGTGGCATCTCGCCGTGGCTCGCCGCCATACCGCCCTGCCAATTCGTGGCTCGCCGTGGATGATTTCGCCATGGTGACGACGAAGGAAAAGTCTGACCAACCAAACGGCTCTAAATTGAATTTGCAAAAATAAAGTGGTAGTGGTGGGCCTCAAATGAATAGGTTGAGGTTTGTTATGAGGGAGGGGGTTTGTTGTGGTTAATTGTGGAGGTTTGTTATGCTGATGTGGCGCTGAGGTGACGGTGATGAAAAGCCATGGCTAACCTACCACACCCAATGCTCTAAGCGTTGCAAACTCATTGACAGTCTGACTAACTTTTAAGTTAACTATCTACATATTTAAGATGGGGTGAGTTATCCACACCTTCCCATAGGGAAGGTATCCAATCATTAGATGCATCATCGGCTTGTACGTTGTGCATCACAGGTTGTACGATTTGATCAAAACCTCCTCTTGATGTGAAAATATAAAAAAGGTTTATATAACATAAATATCAACCCGTGTACTATACAAACGTTGTACTTTATATTTCCTCCCTCAAGTTGGAGTTTCTATAAAGCCCAACTTGTAAAAAAAATGTTGCACTTTCCCTAATGTCCTTGTCATTATACTAGTGAGACGAGAAGGAATAAAAGAAGTTTCGAGGTATCCCTCATGTACTTTATCTCTAGTGAAATGACAATCTACGTCCAAGTGAAATGACAATCATGTACTTTATCTCTAGTGAAATGACAATCTACGTCATATGAAACATGAATTTACGGTAATCTGTTGACTTATTATGTTAGACAGAACATAGCCTATACAACCAAAAAACTTAGTCAAACCATGATTTCAGTATCTAGAGGCCTGCTTCAAACCATGAACATACCTGCTATTTAACATGCAGACTTGCCCTATAAAATTTTATGATAACCTTTAGGTGGCAACATGTAAATTGATTTGATTTGCTTGATCTGCTATACAAAAACACGTACAAATAAATATACACTCATAGAAAGTTCTAGATTTGGGCTAAAGCCCATTACAAATTTACAAACATATACGAGCTAATGATGTGTGGTTCGGGGTTGAAATACTTTCTTTTTCGCTAGCAAGCTTTACAACTCACTAGGCAGTGTGCTTAATCATTGCAGTGTAGTATGGGCAAGCCCAGGGGGTTGATCGTCCTCTAGGGGAATAGAGATGCTAGTAGAGATGTATAACGAAAAGGTGAGGTTAAGGGAGATTCTTTTTATATTTTTATATTTTTTAGAAAGCAAGTAAAAGTCTCGTGGTTTAAGAGTGGGGGTGGTAATTCTATCAATTTTAAGTACTTAATAATTTAAACTAAAAACTAATTATACTAATGAAAAGGAGAAAAGCTATGGATTGATTGAGTGAGTTCTTATGATAATTAAAAACATGTTTACTTAGATTTTCTTACTCCCTAGTTATCTCTTATTAGTCGGTTGAATTGTCACATCCTCATTTTAATTGGTGCGTTGTATTCCGTGTTAGTCATAGGGGGTGCCTAATTCCCTAGTTCTATGAATTGTAACTCTCCTCTAGACTATCCGGGATCGACAAGTACCGTAGTATCTCCCCCGAATACTCTATTATCCTAAAGCTACAACTCACGCAATAAACACGATGATGGCTCAAGTGCACTCTTAAGTTTTTTGCTATTTAGGACGTTCAACCTCGCAACAATTAAAGAAGAAGCCAACTTTCTTACTCTAGCGTCTACCAATTAAAACAAGAGACAACCTAACAATAATCAACAACTAGGTTTCATAAATCTAAGAAACCACAAGATTAATTTAGCTAGGCATAATAGATAAGCATGAACACAAACAAACAATTGAACATAGAATAAACATGGTGATAGATTGGATAAACAAACTTATCTTTGAGTGTAAAGAAGGGTTTTGAACCCTAAAATACTGCCCAAGTCGGACTATGAACGAACTAGGGTTTGCTCTCCAAAACTACACACTAAATACAGAAAATTCGAAGTCTATATATAGATTTACACTTGCGACGGCGTCGCCTTTTGATGGTGACGCCGTCTGGTCTCCGTCATTAGGGTTTCGTTATGGACATGTTATCGTTGGGACGACGTCAGTTAAGGAAGTGTGACGCCGCCTGGCTTCATTACAGACGTCGTGTTGGAATGGGTCTTGGTCGTCTGGTGTAAATGTAAAGGCGACGCCCTTCTGGAATAAGGCGTGACGCTGTCATGTTGTAAAACCAAGATATGACTTGTAAAACCAAAATATGACCTGAGCCGTCGCTTGAGACTTTTTAGAAAACCTTATGAGCGACGGCGTCGCCCTATGAGTTGGGACGCCGTCAGGTGTAAAAATCAGCCTTGAAATCTTGACTTTGTTGTTTTTTTCATGTTTTCGTTCCTTTTCGTCCAAAAGTGTTTGATTCCAGCAATTTGCTTCCAAAAGACCTAAAATGTGAAAAAGAACGATTTTAAGCAGTAAAGGATATAAAATGTATCGATTTAGGGCTTAAATGGCCCCTAAAAACGTATGTTAAATCCTTATCAAATATCCCTACACTTGGAATTTGGTTGTCCTCAGGCAAATGTGATTTTAGCCAATCAATTTATGAGTTAGGGGTCATTTAGCATTGGTTTAGAATAGTTTACAACAAGTACAAGTGCCACAATAGTCAAAATAAGAACGGAAATTATATACTAGCACCTTACAATTGGTGTTTGGATTCTCTCATCTCTCGGGTTTATATGAAATATAACATGTAAGGAAATGGAAGATAAACACTCACTACCTGTCATAGTAAATAGATTACCATAGGCTTGAGAATAGATCAAACCTCCACCGCTTTGGCGTAATTACCTAGGGATAACTATCTAAGAGGTCTTTACAAAGGGTTATAATGTTAAGCTTCGGGTAGGAAATAAAAGGTTTTGTTGGATATGGGATATTTAGTTGTGGCAAGTCATAAATCTTATGTTACAAGATCAGTGATGCAAGTGTTACTAAGCCAAGACTAGACTCACTAACACTAGATAACGATTTGAAACAAAACATAAACATAAACTTAAAAACATAAAACATAAAGATAGATGTAGGATGGTAGCCTTTTTTTTTTTTTTTTTTTTTTTACTCTACTATCCTCTAAGATAACATCAAAATAAAAGGATTTATAAGACCATCCCTACACTTGAGTTTTTATTTCATTAACACTAATTGACCCAATTTAAAAAGATCAAAACACTTGGAGTACTTAATTACGTAGACAAAGGAAAATTGAATTTAACGTTCCTTCCCGTTACTCCATAAAATACTACTTTGACCTATGAGTCTCAATCATCCCAAAACTGTATACAAAGGATATGACTCGACTTAGCAACCATGCAAGTAACTAGATAATTAAACTAAGGGTTTAAACAATGATTACAATAATGTACTAGAGATGAATCCATATAAGGTGGGCTAAGGCGATTTGGGTGTAACATTTGGGGGTGGATTGTAAACAATGCTCTTCATTAATATATTCTAGAAACCGGAACATCACGAGAACCACGCAAAGATAGGCTCTGAGGAGTTAACTAGGGGTATCGTATATTAAAGATGAGTACATCGCAAGGGTGTGGGGAAAATTACTCAACCGATGAGGTTGACGTAATTAAATTACAGGTTTAAAACAAAGGTTATCCTAATGCCTCTTATCTTTTAGTTAATCCTAACTACACGAATGTAGTCTCACTAGCGATCTCGGAATGCATCACAAAACAAGTTCTAGAATCTATTATACTACCGATACACTCACTAAGCATTAAAGATGAATGCTTTTATTCCTAAATATCTAGGGGCGAACCTCACATTTTTGGGTTGGAATTTGAGTGGTATATAGTTTTTGTGCTAGTCATATAACTCCTATCCATGAGACGCTTTATTAAGACTAAAGTTTTACTCGTAAATGCCATAAATTTTTTTAAATTTGGTGCTAAAATTACCCTAACAAATATTTCTCATAGTTTATTACACAGTTTACTAAGGACAAGACAAAAATCAAGTGAGTGAATAGTTTCAAAGTTTTCGTTTTATTCTTCCTCCCTACACTTAAACTGAACATTGTCCTCAATGTTCCCCGAAAGTATCAAAGTTATGATAAAGAAAGGTAAATAAAAGAGAAAGAAACTAATACTCCCCTGATTAGCTCGGTAGGATATGCGTAGAGTTGTGGTTAAATCCTCCTCCAAGAAGAATGAGCAAGTAATAAGTGCTTCCATAATGTACTTCATCTTCTTGTCTCCAATAGCTGCACACTTATAAGAAAATGAAACGAAACCTCGCGTAAAATCGGCGGTATAAACTATATAAGAATAAAACTACACTAGAAAGCAAGTAAGATATAATGCTTGTGGAATGGATGTTTGCAGATTTCTGGAAACTTAAGAATCGGAAATTTCCAAAAATTACAATTTAGACAGGAAATGAAAAATGGAATCTGTTTATACATTGCCTGACGCCGTCGGGCTTTAATCTCGATGCCGTCAGGTTGTCCTGACAGAAAGAGTCCGATGCGTTTTCAGGAAAAATTCTGGAAAAATTACTTCTTTAAAGACCTGGAAATATTCCTGCAAAACATCCATTATGACTCGATACAAGCATTTGACTCTAACAAACACAAAAATATATACAATTCCACTTATCTCATGTTCATACAAGTTCTTAAAAACATAGGTGATCTTCCCTACACTTATCTTTTTGTAAAATACATTTATATGTAATTAAGACAAAGTTAAAAACAAAATAAAGCATTTTCACAAAATAAACATGATAATTAAGCAACAATGAATAAGATATATAAAACAAACAAACAAAAATGAAAAACAAACAAGCAAACAATTAAACATGGGTTGCCTCTCAAGAAGCATTTTTCTTTATTTATGAGTCTTGTAGCTAGACTCGAAGTCATACCCTATGTGACTTCATTACCATCATCTTCTTCCTCATGATGATTTCTATTTGTATTTTCCATAGCATAGCTATGTCCGATTGTGTATCTCTCTAGGAAATCATCATGCCCCATTTGGTTCTATATTCCGGTCCTAGCTTCACGCATTCTTTATAGAATCCGAATGTCTTACTCATCACATAATCTACTCTTCTCCTTCTATCCTCCTCATTCCTAAAGTATACCGATAGCTTAAGTTCTTTTTCATTATTGGATAGTGACGAGAATTGCTCAATCTTGAATGGCATTTGGTAGGCAATCTTATCGGTCTCGTCCTTGAATCTAACTATCCCTAATGATGGGTCATAAGTCATCTCGGAGCTATCTATGAATGGCTTTCCTAGAACTACATGGGACAAGCTAGGATCTATAGCCGTACTAATATCCTCCACAATCACGAAATCCGTTAGGTACGTGAAGCTTCCTACATAAATGGGAAATCGCTTAAATCTACCGAGGAAATTACATCTTATTCTAGGATCATCGGGATCTTGCCTACTTGGGATAGGTCTTTTCATCACCCGATTATAGTATGTGCTAGTCATGATGTTTATTGGGGACTTGCGATCGATGTAGGCTTTTGCCACGAAGAGGTGTCTTATGCAACATGGTATGTTGAGAGATTGTACATGTTTTAGTAGCGTTATGTGTGCTTTTGTATATGTTATTTGGTTATATTTGTATGATTTTAGTGCTTAATCGCATCAAAAGATGTTTGTCTAGTGTTTATAACCAAGTGCGAGGAAGCGGAAGGAAAAGTAAAGAATGTTCAACAATTGGAAGATTCCGTTTCGATGAAGCATGTCAAGCACAAATCAAGTATTTCAAGTACCATAGAAGACCAAGATGATTGAAGAACCAAGCTCTACAAGTCGAATAAAGTAAAGGTCGATTTTCCGTCACTCGGGAAGACCAACCGGATCGGTTGCAAATGCAACCGGATCGGTTGGATGATGATCAAAAAGTGCCCATGGCGATGGACCAACCGTTCGGTTGCCACCCGCAACCGATACGGTTGGAACACTCTAGAAGACCAACCGGATCGGTTGGTCATGTGACCGATCCGGTTGGAGACTGTTTACGCCAAATCTTCATCACTAAGTTTCCCTTTGTATCCAAACGATTCTAGGTCCTTCCCTTGGTGTATTCTAGTCCCTTCCTAACTCCTTGGAGGCCAAGTTCACAATTAATACCCTAGGACTTGGAACTAGTATAAATAGAGACCTCTTGTGAGCATATGAGACACACACTTCAATACAACTCTCTCTACTCATCAAACAAAGCTCTTAAGCTCTCAAATTCATCCTTAGAAGTCCGGGAAAGTTTGGAGTTCCAGAAGTACCACATTTGGAGGCCAAAACCCTAAGGAGTCTACCCCAATACTTTGGGAATCATTACTTCACCATTTGTAATCTTATTCCAAGTATTGTAAGACTCTTAATCATGTTTTCTAATGTTCAAAGTTATGAGTTTATGTTTATGTTTGCTATGAGTGGCTAGTTTCTTTATACACTTGCTTAAATGATGTTGATTATCATATGATTAGTTTGTGATTGTGTTAACATGTTTTAATTCAATTTCAAGTTGATTCTAAGATCCAATTGTGCTAAAGTTTCATAGTGACATTTGTTAATCAAGTTTGACTAGTTGATAGTAATCGTAGAGGTCGAAAGAACTTATTGTTATTCAACTAGTTATAATCATTTTGTCTATGGATGATTGTTTTTACCCATTATTCTTGATTAAACAAAGGAACTAAGGTGTGGTTGTAATAAGAACGCTTTTTGATTATCAAGTTGGATTGATTGGAAACATCTAAAAGGTCGTAAGATTAGTTGTTGACAATCAATTGTAACCTTTTGTCTATAATCGGTTACCTTTTGTATTGACCATTTCTTAAGCAAATTTGATAAAGCAAATGGATGTTTTTGTGTTTAAGTTTGTGAAAATAAACTTATGAAACTTGAATTGATCTTGAATTGATTGGTTAAACTTAATGCTTGTTTTATGAACTAAAATCTTGTGAAGGTTTAACTTGTAAGAACAATAGATTAGTACACCAACTAATTATCATAACCAACATGTTAAGAGGTTAACACAATCATACTAATCAAGGATAAGAAACTAGTTTAAGCAAGTGTAGTTTTAATCATCGAATTTCATTATATCTATTTTCGTTGTTATATGCTTTTGGATTGCCTTAGTTGATTTAAACTTGTTAATCGATTCACTCAAATCCTATGACGATCCCGACTTACCTTCATAATCTTGCTATAACGGACGAGTGCACTTGCTCGTATGTGTTATTGGTAAAATTGGTAAATCGTCTTTTATAAATTTAAAACTTGTACACGTAGCACATCAAGTTTTTGGCGCGTTTAAAACTTGTTGCTTGGGGATTTGATTGTGTTTGACAAGTTTTGAATCCACGTCGATCGATTCATTTCAAAAATTTTTCGAAAGCTTCAACCGATCTGTCGTCTCACAACCGATCCGGTTGCGCCTAAACCATAACCAAATTGAACTAACCGATCGGTCGCTCCTCGAAACCGATCCGGTTACTCTTTTCTGTCCAGAAATCTGTTTTCTTTGTTTGTCCGTGTGTTTAGATATTGCCTGGATTCTCTAGGTCATTGTATGAACACTCGTGCAGCGGGAATAGAACCAATCTCACCTCTTACCAACCCCGAACGTTTGATTCGAAGAAGAAGAAGAACACCTTTCATACCCTTAGAAAATCGTGTACCTAGAGTACCAAACCCACCATTTGATAACCTCGTAGAAGCCAAAGTCGTTTACAACCCTTTCACCAATTTACCTTTTCCCATGGCGGACGATCAACCCATGTGGGGAACCAACCGAGCCGTAGCACCAACCCATGAGAGTGCTATTGTTGCTATTAACCTTGGTGACAACTTCACCGTGAAGGGTCATCATCTTTCCATGATCAAAGACCGTCAATTCGATGGCCGTGCATGGGCCGATCCGCATAAGCACATTGCCGAATTCATCGAAATTTGCGGCATGTTCCGTTATGGCGACACCGATGTCAATGCCATCAAACTCAAACTTTTTCCATCATCACTCGCCGGAGATGCTAAAGTATGGTACAATGAATTGACCCCAGGAATTATCAACACTTGGGAGGAGATGAGGCAAGCCTTTGTAAGCCGATTCTTTCCACCTGCCATGTTTGATCGATTAATGGGAGAAATTCGTGCTTTCACACAAAATCCCAACGAATCACTTGTCGAAGCTTGGCTTCGGATGAAAGATTTGCTTCGTAGTTGTCATGGACATGGATTATCCAAAGGAACCATTATCCAAATCTTTTACCATGGACTAGATGAAATCTCTCAAGGCATCCTTGATCTTTGGAGGAATTTTCTCTATAAGACTCCTAACGATGCACACCAATTACTCAAAGATCGAGTACTTCTCAAACTCGATTGGTCTAAAGATTCCAAAACCAAACCTCTTCGAAAAAACGTTGATTTTGTCGAAAACACCGATACCTCAAAACTCATGGAGAAAATGGAAGCCTTAACCTCAAAAATCGACTCGCAATACAAAGATATCAAAGAAGAAATGAAGGAAATGCGAGACGGATGCAACAATTGTGGAGGAAATCACCCATCGTCTGAGTGCGACGATAAGCCCATGGGTGGACCTAACGAAGGAGAAGCGAATTATGTCTAAGGAGGATATCGTGGAGGAGGATATCGTAGTAATTATTACGGTCGAAATTCGGAAATTGGCAAGACCGCCGACCAAGGGATGACAACCGTGATTCTCAACCTCGAACCGACAATCCGCCCCACAAAACTCCGACAAAAGATGGAAGAATCGAATTCGAAAAACCATGAGAGAATTCGTGGCGCTCAAAAATCGCAAATGATTTCATCAAAATCAATTTTTCAATCTCAAAGCCAAAGTTGAGCGAGGACGGAAAAATCATCAAGCATCTATCCAAGATCTTGAAAACAAATTTAGCGATTTTCGACCAACATTCCTCTCGACCATCGGTTCGTTACCAAGTAACACCCAATCCAACCCAAAACCATCAAATGATAAAACGTACCGTCCACCACAAACAAGAAATGAGCATATCAATGTTGTCTTCACAAGAAGTGGTCTCTCGTACGATCCACCACCAAATCCTAATGAAAATACTCCTATCACCCAAGATAGTGAGGATGAAGGCGAGAAACCAACACAACTCAAACCACCAAAAGAAAACCACCCCATCGTCAAGGCGTACACACCAAAATTCCATATCCTCAACGCCTTAAGAAAGAAAAAATGGAAGAGCGTTATAAAGTTCATTGAAATAATCAAAGAGGTTAGACTCAATGTTCCTCTCGTTGATGTCTTAGCGGAATGCCCAATTACGGAAATTCTTGAAAGAACTTCTTAATAACAAAAGCAAGCTAGAGCAAATATCGACTACTTTCCTTAACGAAGAATGCTCACCATTGTTCAAAACAAAATCCCACCAAAGCTCGGAGATCACAGGAGCTTTCTTATTCCATGTACTTTCGGGAATAATATTCAATGCGATGCTTTAGCCGACCTTGGCGCAAGTATCAATTTGATGCCTTATTATTTGTATTCCAAATTATGCAACAACGACCTTAAACCAACAAAATGAGCATTCGATTAGCAAATCATTCTTATCAATATCCTGTTGGTATTGCCGAGAATATGCTTGTTCAAGTCGGTAAATTCATTTTCCGTGGACTTTGTAATCTTAGAAATGGAAGAAGATAGTAAAGTCCCACTCATCTTAGGAAGACCTTTCCTAAATACCGTGATGCAATCATCAAAGTGAAAGGAAAAGAACTCAACCTTGGAGTTGGAGAAGATCGAATCACCTTTCTAATCGATAAAGCAATGCGCGCTATCCACGTTCCAGTGATGACACTTGTTTCAAAATTGATGTTATCGATGAAGTCACTGACGAAGAATTGGATGCATTACTTAACGAATCTAATCCATTCATGACTACTTCCGAAAAAATCAATGAAACAGACTTTGACAAAGAGTTTGATGATTTCATGAAAGTAGAGTTCGAAGGAGATAACACGGAGGAGGAAGAAATGGAGGAAGATAATTTTGAAGAAATAACTTTCGATGACGAGATGGGAATAAAATCTTCTATCGAAGAACCACCAACAGATCTCGTGCTCAAACCTCTCCCGATCATCTTGAATATGCTTACTTGGAGGAAAACTCACTTCTTCCAAGTAGTCATATCTTCATTACTCGAGGCCAATGAGAAAGAAAGTTTAGTTTACGTCCTCAAAATCATAAACAAGCTTTCGCTTGGAAAACATCGATATCCAGGAATTAGTCCCAATTTACGCAAACACAAAATCAATTTCGAAGATGGGATTAAACACTGTTGTTGAGCGTCAACGTCGACTCAATCCCAACATGAAAGAAGTTGTCAAAAGGAAATCATAAAACTTCTCGATCTTGGTATCATTTACCCAATCGAGGATAGTCCTTGGGTGAGTCCGTTCCTTTGTGTTCCCAAGAAAGGAGGAATGACGGTTGTGACTAATGAGCGGAATGAACTAGTCCCTACTAGAAGCATCCTTTGGTTGGCGCGTTTGTATTGACTATCGGAAATTAAACAAAGCCACCGAAAAGATCATTTTCCACTCCGTTCATGGATCAAATGCTTGAAAGACTAGCGGAAATAAATTCTTTTGTTTCCTCGATGGATTTTCGGGATACTTTCAAATTCAATCGATCCTAATGACCAAGAAAAGACCACTTTCACTTGTCCTTTTGGAACCTCGCATATCGGCGTATGCCTTTTGGTCTTTGTAATGCACTGCGACTTTTCAAAGGTGTATGATAGCCATATTCAAGACATGCTCGAAACCTCCATGGAAGTTTTCATGGATGACTTTTCGATCTTTGAAACTCATTTGAAGCTTGTCTTTCCAATCTTGATAAAATGCTCGAAAGATGCGAAGTTGCACATCTTGTCCTTAACTGGGAAAAATGTCACTTCATGGTGACCGAAGGAATTGTGCTTGGCCACAAGATCTCCAGTGCAGGCATGGAAGTAGATAAAGCAAAAATCGACATTATCACGAAACTTCCACCACCAACTAACGTTAAAGCCGTTAGAAGTTTTTTAGGACATGCCGGTTTCTACCGCCGCTTTATCAAAGATTTTTCAAAAATATCTCGTCCGATGACAAAACTTCTTGAGAAAGATTCTATCTTTGACTTCAATGCTGATTGCATAAAAGCCTTGAAACGTTGAAATCTCAAGCGACTAGTGCTCGATCATGGTTTCACCTAATTGGTCACTACCCTTGAGCTTATGTGCGATGCCGGCGATTTTCTTTGTTGGAGCCGTCTTAGGCCAACGAGAAGGAAAACACTTTCGGCCCATATATTTTGCTAGCAAGACTTTGAATAGTGCTCGGCAAAATTATCTGATCTGAGAAAAGGAATTCTCGGCCGTAGTTTTCGCGTTCGACAAATTCGATCCTACCTCGTACTCTCAAAAGCAGTCGTGTTCACCGATCACTCGGCACTCAAATATCATTCACCAAGCAAGATGCTAAACCGCGTCTTATCCGATGGATTACGCTACTCCAAGAATTTGACATCGAAATCAAAGATAAGAAAGGAGCGAGAGAATCTAGCGCGATCATTTATCACGTCTTGAAAATCCGGATCTTGAGGAGTTAAAGGAAGAAGAAATCGATGATTACTTCCCGATGAAACCCTCATGACCGTTGATGGAAATAGCGATCCTTGGTTTCTTGACTTTGCGAACTATCTCATTGGAGGAATTCTCGAGAAAAGGTTTAACTCACGCTCAAAGGAGCAAATTCTTTTGAACTTAAATACTACTTTTGGGAAGAACCATATCTTTTCAAAATGTGTCTGACGGAATGATCCGAAGATGTGTTTACGGTTCGAAACCCATAAGATTCTTGACGAATGTCATCATGGCCCAACTGGGGACATTATGGTCCTTCCACCACGACTAAAAAGTTTTTGATCTTTGGATTCTATTGGCCAACAATATTCAAAGAAGCACATACACTTGTTCGAGCGTGATGCTTGCCAAAGAACCACCAACCTTTCACGCAGAGGCGAAATGCCATTGACAAGCATTCAAGTGTGTGAAATATTCGATATTTGGGAATTGATTTCATGGGACCATTTCCTAAATCCCACAAATCTGAATACATTCTCGTTGCTATAGATTATGTGTCCAAATGGGCGAAGGTGAAGCTTTACCAACAAGCGATGCTCGCGTCGTCGTTAATTTTCTCAAAAGCTTTTGCTCGTTATGGAATCCCCAAAGCCTTGATAAGCGATCGAGGAACCCATTTACGTAACCAACAAATGGAGAAAACCATGAAAAGATATGGGGTTCATCATCGATTCGCGACGACTTATCATCCACAAACCGGTGGCCAAGTTGAAAACACCAGCGAGCTCTTAAAGAATACTCGAAAAAAGCGGTGAAGGACAATCCTTGGTGTGGTCGAAGAAACAGCGATGCTCGTGGGCGTTTCGTACGACTTACAAAACTCCTATTGGCACAACTCCTTACGAGACTCTGTATGGAAAAACTTGTCATTTGCCGTTCGAAGTTGAACATCGTGCTTCTTGGGCTCTTAGAAGCTGTAACACCGATCTCAAAATATTTGGAGAGAAGAGATTCTTGCAATTGCACGAACTCGACGAATTAAGACTCGAGCTTATGAAAATTCCAAAGCGTATAAGGCGAACAAAAGCTTATCACGACAAAAAGCTAAGAATTGAAAAGAATTCAAAGCGGAGATAAAGTTACGCTTTTCAACATGAAATTCAAATTCAAAGCTCTAAATTACAACCAAGATGGTTTGGACCATATATCGTTAAACATGGATATCCATCCGGTTATGTCGAACTTTATGACAAACAAGGTGGAAGTTTCATCGTTAATGGGCACCGAATCAAACTATACTACGATAAGGAGCAAATGAATGAAATATCGGTTGAGACAGTTCACACGAAAATGAATTGAAACCATCACCTTCGTAGCACCTTTTCGGGAAGAATCCCACAAAGTGTTCCTTGAAACCATCTGCTTGAGTTCATCCGGAGCGATATTGATGCTCTTGGTGAAGAATTCATGTATGTCCCGAACTTTTCAAAATGTTCAAGGCTGCATCGTGGCCAAGTAAATTCGGGAAGATTCGAGTCGGTGATGACTCGTTAATAAAACAAGCGCTTCTCGGGAGGCAACCCGTGTGTTTCGATTTGATTTTACGTGGTCACGCCCAAAGTTTAAACCTTTGGTTGAACTTAAGTGTGGGGGTGCCACAACTTAATAAAACTCTTTTGTTTGTATATAAGATTTTGTGCAGGTAATGATTACTCCAGTGGACGCTTGGATGAAGAAAATTAAGCTGACAAACTCATTGGAATATCTGGTTTCATCTCTATTTCCCTATTTCTATACTTTGAAGTTCGTTTTTCACATTGAGGACAATGTTTAACTTAAGTGTGGGGGGTGAATAGGAAAATTAGAGTTTTAAGCTTAAATTTAAAATTTTGTTTGCCCTTGTGATCTAGTTATTTTCACGCTTTTAGGATAATATATTAGAATAACTGGATCAAACCACTGGTAAAACTGGTAATATTTGAAACTTTGAGATGTGTTCCGATTAATATTGCAATCCATTCTGGGATCGATAAACATTTGCTAGCACAAATTATAGCCCTTACCACTAAAATTGTGAGGATTTGAGCCTGTTCTATATAAAGCATACATCTTTTATGCTTGAATCTTTTGCTATGAGTGTGCTGGTGATTTTATTTATTCTAGAACTTGTGCTTGTAAATCATTACCAGACCGCAGTGAGATCGCATTCGTGCGATATAAGTAAATTCGTGTGATAAAGAGGCACCTTAGGATTTAACCCAAATGGCCTTCCATTTTCCATATTATGCTATATTAGCTAGCCACATCGGTTAGTTAACCACCTACATGGACCCATTTGTAGCGCTCATCTTTAGCGCTAGATACCTCTAGTTACACCCTCTGAGCCATCCTTTTCGTTTTTGATAAATCCAGAAAATACAAAAAGATTTTACACTTTAAAGCTTAGCCTTACCCTTGTCAATGTCTAAACGGTTGGTTGCTAGTCACCTGGAATGAGAAGATTGTTCAAATGATTATGAGTAACCGTACCTTGTTAGTTGTGTCAGCCATTTCAACGATATGTTTAAAAAAAATATGAATGTATTAGCCAATGTGCTATGTTCGAAGAAAAGTTGTCATGGCGAATCAAAGCGAAGAGTTGTGGAAATCCGAAGAAAAGAAAATGAAGCTATAATCATTTATTGGTTTGCGGATTGTTTGGTAGCTAGCAACACGGGTATTAGACTTGATTCTATTTTTATTTTAACACCAATTTCATTAACATTCCCATGCCTTATCCATACCCTTAGCCCTAAGCCTTAACATTATAACCCGAATAAAAGTCCTCTTTAGATGTTTTTGCTTGGTGCTCACGCCACGTCGGTGGAGTTTTGTTTCTTGTACAAGCTTATGGTAATAATCTAATCATGATTGAGCAATGAGTGTGATTTATCTTGTTACTCCACTAAAAATTGAGTGATTGAGTGAATTATATTTCGTTCCTTTTTCGTGAGGTGTTTTGAAATGTTAATCATGCAAGAAAATCATTGGATATTGTCAAACATCTTGAAAGTTTCACTCTTAAAAGCATAATTGATGAATCTTCTCTCGTACTTGTACTTGGTAGATTTGCATCATATTTTTCGTAATCATAATTTTGTACCAGTGGATGTTTTTCCTAGATTTGCTTGAGGGCAAGCAAAGTTTAAGTGTGGGGGAATTTGATAACGCTCAGATTGTACATGTTTTAGTAGCGTTATGTGTGCTTTTGTATATGTTATTTGGTTATATTTGTATGATTTCAGTGCTTAATCGCATCAAAAGATGTTTGTCTAGTGTTTATAACCAAGTGCAGGGAAACGGAAGGAAAAGTAAAGAATGTTCAACAATTGGAAGATTCCGTTTCGATGAAGCATGTCAAGCACAAATCGATATTTCAAGTACCATAGAAGACCAAGATGATTGAAGAACCAAGCTCTACAAGTCAGAATAAAGTAAAGGTCGATTTTCCGTCACTCAGGAAGACCAACCGGATCGGTTGCAAATGCAACCGGATCGGTTGGAAGAAGAGCAAAAAGTGCCTATGAAGCCAGTCCAACCGTTCGGTTGCCACCCGCAACCGATACGGTTGGAACACTTGTAGAAGACCAACCGGATCGGTTGGTCATGTGACCGATCCGGTTGGAAGGACTGTTTCTGCCAAATCTTCATCATTAAGTTTCCCTTTGTATCCAAACGATTCTAGGTCCTTCCTTGGTGTATTCTAGTCCCTTCCTAACTCCTTGGAGGCCAAGTTCAACAATTAATACCCTAGGCCTTGGAACTAGTATAAATAGATACCTCTTGTGAGCATATGAGACACACACTTCAATACAACTCTCTACTCATCAAACAAAGCTCTTAAGCTCTCAAATTCGTCCTTAGAAGTCCAGGAAAGTTTGGAGTTCCAGAAGTACCATATTTGGAGGCCAAAACCCCAAGGAGTCTACCCCAATACTTTGGGAATCATTACTTCACCATTTGTAATCTTATTCCAAGCATTGTAAGACTCTTAATCATGTTTTCTAATGTTCAAAGTTCTGAGTTTATGTTTATGTTTGCTATGAGTGGCTAGTTTCTTTATACACTTGCTTAAATGATGTTGATTATCATATGATTAGTTAGTGATTGTGTTAACATGTTTTAATTCAATTTCAAGTTGATTCTAAGATCCAATTGTGCTAAAGTTTCATAGTGACATTTGTTAATCAAGTTTGACTAGTTGATAGTAATCGTAGAGGTCGAAAGAACTTATTGTTATTCAACTAGTTATAATCATTTTGTCTATGGATGATTGTTTTTACCCATTATTCTTGATTAAACAAAGGAACTAAGGTGTGGTTGTAATAAGAACGCTTTTGATTATCAAGTTGGATTGATTGGAAACATCTAAAAGGTCGTAAGATTAGTTGTTGACAATCAATTGTAACCTTTTGTCTATAATCGGTTACCTTTTGTATTGACCATTTCTTAAGCAAATTTGATAAAGCAAATGGATGTTTTGTGTTTAAGTTTGTGAAAATAAACTTATGAAACTTGAATTGATCTTGAATTGATTGGTTAAACTTAATGCTTGTTTTATGAACTAAAATCTTGTGAAGGTTTAACTTGTAAGAACAATAGATTAGTACACCAACTAATTATCATAACCAACATGTTAAGAGGTTAACACAATCATACTAATCAAGGATAAGAAACTAGTTTAAGCAAGTGTAGTTTTTAATCATCGAATTTCATTATATCTATTTTCGTTGTTATATGCTTTTGGATTGCCTTAGTTGATTTAAACTTGTTAATCGATTCACTCAAATCCTATGACGATCCCGACTTACCTTCATAATCTTGCTATAACGGACGAGTGCACTTGCTCGTATGTGTTATTGGTAAAATTGGTAAATCGTCTTTTATAAATTTAAAACTTGTACACACGTAGCACATCGTGGGAAAATTTGGGCGAGGAAGCGGGTGGTTAGATCATCCCAACTTGAGATGAATCCTGCGGGAAGTCACCCAAGCCAATTACTAGCTTGGTCTCGTAGAGAGAATTGGAAGAGACGCAATCGCGTGGTCTCCCGAGTGGTAGCATCAAGGTCAATTGAGTCAACGATTTTTAGAAAATCCTTGAGATGCTGATTAGGATCTTCGGAACGAAGTCCATGGAATGAACATCCGTTTTGCACCAACCGGATGGTGTCAGATCACAGGGTCGTAGTTTGAGCTAAACGGGTGATAAGGATTTAAAAGGTACCTTTTTGAGGGGTCATTTAAGCCCTTAATTGATCACTTTTGTATCCGTTACTACTTAATTTCGTTCCTTTTCACTTTTTAGGTCTCTTGAAGGCAAATTGCTGGAATGACACTTATTCGGACAAAAAGGCGCGAATATACGAATAAAATGGCCTAAGTCAAGAATCGAGACACTCAGTCTTTGAACCGAATGGGACGGGCTTGCATGTTCTCCATGTGCAAGTTTTAAAATTTATAAACACTATTTATCCGTCTAATACTATAAAACACATACGAGCAAGTATACTGTCCTCGATAGCAAAGGTGGGTAAGTAGAGATCGTCCCAAGTGATTTTGTGTTTGAAATTGTTTTAAAAGATTGGTAGCAAGAAAGCTTTGTCAAGGCTTCCTCAAAAAGTGATGTTATAGTGAAAATCAATAGTAAGAAATATATATACTTGTGTGTAGTTTATAGGCAATCATAGTAAGTGTTCATGAAAGCTTGGTGTAAACTCTTGATGTGATGCACAAATCATAAGCAAATGATTTCCAACCATGGTTTATGTTTGCAAAAATCATTCTAAGAACAAAAACATATATGTAATCCTTTCAGTCCTTATCCTAATGATTATCCTTTTAGAAAATCCATTTGTTTGTAAAATGTTCTTATTAAACTCGTTCTTACGAATCTTTCGACCTTTCGTGATGAAAATGTTTCTAGTCTTGTTTTAATAAGTAAACATGGTTGTTGTCAATCACCATATCCCCATACTAGTTTGTCACTTAACTTTTGGAATAAACACAAGAGAAATCCTTTCGGTCCTTTTTCTTAAAACATGTTTTACCAACAAATCAAACAAGACTAGTATTTTTCCAACAAACTCATTTAAACAAGATCATATATAAATGCATCACATATGAGAACACTAGTATGATTTCCTACATCCTAACACACAAGTATATCCAAAACTACTCCATGATAATAATAACAAAACACAAGAAATAACAAAGTAATTCCAATAACTCAAGAGAATAGAAATCCATAACAAAGTTCATAGAATACCTAAACTTTGCATTTACAAGAACTAGAAATCGTGGCTTATAGAAACCACACGCCCAATCACCTTTCTTAACCGTATAACTCGAATAACCAAAACAATGGATGAGAATTGCTCTCTCCAACCTCCCGGACGCTTTTCAAATGAATACTAAACTTTGGGATGAATAAAATGGTTGGTAATAGTTTTGGTGTAAACTATTACACTTTGGGTTGTGTCACGCCTAGTAAACTATGTCTAGGTTCAATATATAACCAAAGAGACTTTACTAATCGCCAAAATATTCCCAACAAGTTAATATCAAGAAATGATCGGCCTCCAATGATTATGGGAGTTAAGGCAACATTAAATGCGTTTTGTGTAACTCAGGTCCATGCAACCGGATCGGTTACGCTTGCAACCGGATCGGTTGCTTTTGACCAATTCCCAACCGATCCGGTTACCTTTTGTTGACTTTCTTCACCGATGCCTCTTTCTTTGTTTCACCGATGATTTCCAAGATGAAACTTGATCTTTCCTTGTTGTAGATACTTAGAAATCATTGTGCTTCCTAATCATTGAGTCCAAAAGCTTCCTTGCTCGACTTCCTTCCTTGGGAATTCTCCCAACGTGCATAAAAACTTCATTTCTTCATCATTTGTGATACCTGGCTACATATACATACACAATACGCATCTTTTGCACTTTTGCAACAATTATGAGTAAATATAGCCGATTAACATGCACAAAACCAACAATAACGCTACTAAAAACATGTTCATTTTAGGCGTTGTCAAATTCCCCACACTTAAGTTCTACTTGCCCTCGAGTAGGTCTATCATTTGCAAAGATCGATTTCAATTGTCTTGATACCGTGGTTCAAAATTTAACAATCATCCCAAAAAGATAATCATTAATTTGCTTTTAATATGTGAAAACTTTAAAATGAACCAAACACTTTAGATAACATAACTAGAACACCTCACGAATGATTTTAAGAATTCACTCAACACTCATATATTGGTGGGTATATGTAAATCACTAAATGCCTAGTCATGATCAATGCTTTTTACCATAAGCTTGTACAAGTATCAAAACAAAGAAAATAAATTCATCAAAGAGGGCTTTTATTCGGGTTATATCGTTAAGGCTTCGGGTTTATAAAAGGTATGGATAAGGCATGGGATGGTTTATGAAATTGGTGTTAAAAGAAAAATAAAGTCAAGTCTAAACCTCCATGTTGCTAGCCATCATACAAACCACAATCCCGAAAATGATTATATAATCTCCTCTTCACATATCGATCTCCAAATATATATATCACGTCTTAGCACATTGGCTAATCGATATCTCAAACATACTTCCTCTTCCTTCATCTTCATAATAATAATATAGCACATTGGCTATAATGATTTTTTTTTTTTTTAATTATTTTTTTTAACAAACAAGTTCCCTCACACTTAGTGTAAGCATACACCACAAAAATACAAATGAGAAAGACGTCTCTTTCATCTTTGTTGGAGAATGGTACACACTATAGACAAAGTATAGCTTCTTCATAATCATCAAAAACAATCCAACATTCCAAACAGCTAGCAACAAACCAATAGACATGACAAGGGTTGGTTAAGGTTTAAAAGTGTAAAATCTTTTTGTATTTTCCTGGATTTAAACAAGAATGAAAAGATTGGCTCGAAGGGTGTAACTAAGGGTATCTAGTGCTAAAGATGAGCATTAACAAATGGGTCCATATAAGGTGGTTAACTAACCAATGTGGTTAGCTAATATATCATTAGATGTAAAATGGAAGGCCATTTGGGTTAAATCCTATGATGCCTCTTATCACTTGAACATATTTTTATCACTCGAGAGTGATTTTAACCGTAATGCATAACTAGTACAAGTTCTAGAATCGACATAATCACCGGCACACTCATAGCAAATATAAAACAAAAGATGTGTTTTCTACAAAAAGAAACCTCACAATTAAGTGGAAAAATGCTATAATGCGCGCTAGAAGATGCTATCGAATCCAAAATGAATTACTTCCGTAATTTGGTTCAAATCAAATTTTTTTCAAAAACCTCATTTTACCATTGCAATACCCAAGTTGTTTTTAATATATATATAAAAAATGTGTGAAAACAACTAGACAATCAAGGGCGATTTCTTGCTAATTACTTGCATCCAAAAGTTTAAAAAAAACTAAAAGCTAAAAATTTAAAAATGGTATCATTTTTCCTATTTTCTTCCCTCCCCCATACTTAAGTTTTGCATTGTCCTCAATGTAATAAAAATAAACTTCAAAGTAAAGAAAATGGGAAAAAGAAATAGTCAAAGATACCACGGATAGGATATGCACACGCATATTGGGTCATAAGCAAGCATGTGAGTTATCCAACTCCAAATATTTGACCATCAATAAGCTTCCGACACATCCATCCTGCAAACAAAACTGCAATACACAATACACAAACAAAACAAAACAAAACAATCTAAATGCTACTAAAAACAAAATAAAACAAAGTAAAATAAAGTATGATAATCATCCTAGAGAAAATAGTTTAAGAGATAGAGATGATATTGTTTAACACACAATAACCATTGTTTTTGAAACCATAAATTAAGAATGATTCACGATCATTCGTCATCCTCATTCATCTCATCACCTTCTTCATCATCATACTCATCATCATCACTCTCGGTTACATAGTTCTCGTCCACAATCTCAGAACGAACTCTCCTCTTCTTCTTCTTTCCTCCGACTCCTGCTGAAGATCCTCCAACATCATAGCTTGATCCACCAACCTCGGGTAATCTACCATATGCAGGCACTGGATCAGGAAATGGTGCGTATCCCGGATATGGATACGGATAGGGTCCAGGATAAGAAGTGTAGGGGAAAGGATATAGTGGAACATTGGGTGGATTGTAGGGTGGCAACTCGTAGTTGGCTTCTTGAGCCATGTGTTGAAAAATAGGCATTGAATAATCATTGATGTAATTGTTTCTCAACATCATCGAGTCTCTCCAAACGTCCCTACACTGAATTTCATTCAAATTTTGGTTCCACTCTCCCCAACCTGAGTCAAAACTACTAGACGTACCCGTTTGCACATTCCCCATCGGTATATTGCCTTGCTGCTGTGGTGGTTGTTGTTGTTGCGGTTGCGGTTCAATCCATGCTCCCAACATTTTCAATTTCCTATTCAAAGCATTTCCAAAACCAGTTGCACTCCAAATCTCACTAAACGTTGGCTCTCCACACTTAGCCAACTCACTACTATTGTAATACCCAAGATTTTTTGCCAACCTTGTTACAAAAAGTCCTCCACAAATGTTGCTATTACTTTTTATTCCCGGGGCTCTCCTAGACAAATACTCGGCTATTAGCCAAGCTGCATTTCCGTCCTTAGTTTCCTCCAATAACATCATAGCCCACAAGTCCGGTTTCTGACATTTGTCCCTGCTTCCATATCTATGAAATGGCCCAGTGACTAGCAACTTGTGTAGAATTCTCATCAACGGATTCCTAATGGTTGCAGCATTCCTCCTAGTGTAAGAAGGATATCCCACGATTAAGAGCGATTCCTAAAAATAAGCGGGCACACTAGGGTATTCTTTTCAAACCTCCTAAGCCTCGAAAAGTGAGCTTCAAACAATCGATGCTTAACCTCATTTGGTTCATATAAGCCTTGAGCAACTGCAAAATCTGGCAAAGTGTAGGCATGATCACGCCCACAAAGCCTAAACCATACACAAACTTCTTCTATCAAGTTCCGAACATTGACCTTTCTTTCAAAGTACATAGTCGAAAAGAACTCCATACACCATTCACGATAAACCTCTTCATTTATGCCAAATGCTCTTTCCCATGACAAATCATCAAACGAATCCCCATCAGCCGGATACACATAAGATGTCCGCATCATTTTTCTCAACTCCTCTTCACACTCATATTCGGCAAATAAATCCCAATCAATCACCCTCGGAACCCAACATGTCCAATTTTGCAACTTTGATAATCGTTCCCGGAAAGCATGTTTCTCCTCGTTGGTGAGATCTTTGAACTTCAGTTTTTCATTTGCTTCCGTCTTCAGGCTATACTTGACTTTCTTCTTTTCGTTCCTTTGGCAAAACTTGGTAACAATCGGGTTTAGTGGAACTTGCGTCGAGCTTGAACTACCTACAACAATTCTCTATAGAAATCATAAATATAAGTCAATATAAGAGTGTTAGAACAAATGGGAAGGTCCATGGAAGCTTCAAAGGTCCACTTCAAAAATTCGAAAAATTCAACATCAGAACCTGGAACCGGATTCGGTTGCAGGGCAACCGGATCGGTTACTCCTATTGTCCAACTCCAACCGTTCGGTTGCGCTTCGCAACCGGATCGGCTACTCATCCTGCATAAGGCTTTGCCTTCTAATCCATTTCCCACTCGATTTTTCTAAGTCCAATCCACTCCTAGACTGCATTCTAACATCTCCAATGATTTCTATATCCTCAAATTGCTCTAAATTCACTTCCCAAACCTCTAATCATCACATATTCATATGCTTAGAACTCAACAAATTAGACCTCAATTCTTTAATCACTAGTTCTAATCAACAATGTGGCATCTATTATGCATTAGGAACACTTCATCTACCAACTAGGAATCACCAATTGCAACTTAATTTGATTCAATGGCATAACCTAATTAAATCCAAAAATTCAATCATCTAATACTCATTCCATGTTGAATCAATCACTACAATTCTTTTTGCAATGCATTCCTATATCAACTACCCACTTAATCCTAAAAGATTACAAGTTAATTCGAATTATATCCAAAACCCCCAAATTAGTGACCTAATTTGCAATTCGAATCAAATGCTCTAATTAAACCTTGATTGAGTTAATTGAATGCATATGCTTACTTGTTTTGGTGACATGATGATCTTCTACAACTTATACAACCTTCAAATGGCTTCTATTGGTCGAATTTTTGAAAAACCCAACTGGAGGATTAGTGTGTGTGTGTGTGTTTTTCTGGAAAAAGTGAATTTTGGTATATATATTTGTATGCAACCGGTTCAGTCATGGACACAACCGTTTCGGTTTGCATTTTTGCCAAATTTTGCATTTTCCATGTTACTTAGGCATTTTACCTTCCAAGCAACAATCGTTTACTCAAAAATCCATTAAAGATGCACACAACATTCATCCACCATTTGGAAATTTCAACAATCATCTAATCTCAAAACTCAAATCATCATACTCAAAAACTAAAACTAAAACTCATAATCATATTGCATTAATCAAATAACCTCAACATAATAATTAAGTCATCGTCCACTTCCATCAATTCTAAATCTTCCATGAATTCCAAAACAGGTCCCCTCGGTTTGGGATAATAGGTTTGTTTCAAAGTTCCATCATCGATAGTCATCGTACCTCTACCCATGTCTATGATTGCACCACAAGTGCGTAGGAATGGTCTTCCTAATAGAAGTGGTAAAATCTTGTCCACTAGAATGTCTAGGACTAGAAAATCAGCTTAGTATGGTTGGTAACCAATTTGAACTCTTACGTTTTTCACCTCCCCCATTGCTTTTGCTTGGGAATTATCCGCCATGGTAAGTTTTGAATGATTTGGTTGTGGCTTACTAAGACCCAACGTCTTACACAATGGATAGGCATAACATTAACGCTTGAACCCGATCGGCTAAAGCATACACCGTGTAGTCCTGCTCACTTTAATTGGCAAAACAAAATTTCCCGGATCCTTCTCCTTACGTGGCATACCTCTAAACAAAATCCTATCTCTATCCTCCTCCGATAAATCTTTATCTTCCAATCTTGCTCTTGCTAGCATCACCGCATCTAGTTTCTTGCGGAGAGAACGTAATCTTGTAGTACCTCAATCACCGCTTTTTCTCATTTAGCTCAAGAAACTTTTGTTCAAGGTTTTCCAAAAAGCTTTTTTGTTCTTGGGTTAACGGTTTGAAAGTGTTTGGTGTAGTAGGTGGTGAAGGTGTGTAGTCATTTGTTTTGTTGGTTGATGTGGTAGGAGTTAATTTGTTGGATGAGGTTTTCTTCCTATTTGCCTTCCCCATCTTTACGACTTCCACATCTTCCTTCTCCATATTAGCACATAACTCCACAAGCATCTCGTTCACCCTTTTTCCTTCTTCCAAATCGGTGATATTGATCCTCATTTCTCCCAAAGCAAAATCCACTTGGCATTTGGTTGTTACAAGAAAATCCCGCCCAAAACATACATTGGGCTCATCGACGTTCCCTTCTTCCAAGACAACAAAATTGGTTTAAAAAATGTGACCATGAATGTTAACCTTAAGACCCTTAACCAGTCTTCTTCCATATGCTTCATAATCCAAACGTACATGACCAATTTGATCAAGAACCTTTTCCACAATGTAATTTTCACCATAGGCCATATTTAGTTGCGCGTCCCAAGCACTTACTCCCTCTACACTACAAGGTGTACCGAACCTCATTAGTGGCGAATCATACTCCGTTAAAGGTGCTTGTGTAAATATCACAACTCTTCCCTTCTTAGGAAGTTGAACCTTGTTTTCACCCGTTCCTTCCTGTTAGGATTTAGTAAATCCAGTACTTAAAGTGTCGGTCACCTCAAGTATGTATACTCGTTAGAAAGCTCGTAGTCGTAGTAATTCAGTGATAGTAATTAGATTACTTAGTAACACCATTGAGGACGGACGGGTCTTTACCCACTGTATGCCTGATCCACAGCCTAAAGTAGGCGTGCTATGCTTGTACCCTATAAATACCCTTTGCCCTCCAAGGCAAAGGGTTGGAGCTTTCATAATACAATTTTTTCTTTGTCTCACTAAGTTTCCCATCCTCTCCCACTTTCTCTCTCTAAACCTTATCCTTACGCCTAACATTTGTGTTTATGATGTGTTTGTGATAAACCAAGATACTACAAATGGTATCAAGAGCCATGGTCTGATCATCTATCTCTCATGTTCTTGGTTTGATTGTTATTGTTAGGTTAAGGTTTGGTTTGGTTTGGTTTTACGCGTAGTCGTTGGTATACGCGTGGGTATTGCGTATAAGGTTTTTGGTAAGCTTAAAGCACTAAATTTTACACTTAAAAACTCAAGATTCTTATGGGTTAAGGTTTATTGTGTGAAAAAATTTCAGTTTCTTGCAAAAAGGTTCAAACTTTACGAGTTTTTCTTGGTTTTTAAACGTGTTTGGATACGGGTATACTATCTTACACGTAAGGGTGATAAGTGGTTTGGATCTTCAAGTCTTGTTATTTTGGTGTTTTTAAGGTTGTTTCATCATTATAATCTGGTTTTCTAAACGGTTGTGGTCATAAAAATCGCGTTTGGCATATTTTGTACTTCTTACGCATAAGAAAACCCTAATCTTACGCGTAAGGTGTTCTTCAAGTGATCTTCAAATATGTTGGTTTACTCAGTGTTTTCTTGCTTGGATAAGCCTGAAAATACTTCGACTTTGGATATCTCTTACACTGTTTTAAGTGTAAAAGATTTTTGGGTAAAACCCTAATTTTACGCATAAGCATAAAGCTTACGAGTAAAAAATCCTTACGCCTAAGCCTTCTTCTACGCATAAGCTTGTCTTACACCTAAAGAAAACTTACGCATAAGGTTCTTACTTCTAAGCATTGGTTTACGCTTAAACTTAAGCTTTCTATCCTAAAAGTCTACGCGTAAGCTCTGTCTACGACGTAAGCCTGTGTCTACGCATAAGCTAGTGTTTACGCCTTAGATGCTGTCTACGCGTAATCTTGCTTTCTACGCATATGTGTATTAGTTTTACAGTTTCTCTCTTGATTTTGTAAAATCTCGTGAAAGAATCTATTTCCCGGTTAAATCAAAGATTTGTAAAATCCGTAGAATTTAAACATGTTTTCCGTTGTTGATGATGTGCAAGTCGCAGGATCGATACTGCCCTCCCATGCTTGATAGAACCGACTATGAGTCTCGGTCACAAAGAATCGATGTGCATCGCTTAGGAAAGGAAAATGGGGTTAACATCCTTAAGTCAATTGATGAAGGACCATATCAAATTGAGACTACCAAAGACGTTCGAAGCTGCTGCGATGGTTCTGTGACATTAGGATTGGATAGACCAAAGACATATGATGAGCTTTACGATAAGGAGAAGAAGAGATACGATGCGAGACATCGAGCTTCAAACATTGTTCTCAAGGTCTACCAAAATACATCTACAAGGCGATCAATCACAACATCAAGCAAAGGCGATGGGATAACGTTAAGATGCTTCTATCCGGTTCTCGAATCGACTCAAGAAGATAGGGAGTCTCAACTGTACGATGATCTTGAGAACTTTGAAATGATACTGGGAAAGTGTGGTGAATATCATGTCGATTTCACTGGTCGGTGAATGATATGAGGAATATCAAAATGACAATGCCGAATATTCGACTAAATTTTAAGTTTATGAACAACATGACTCCGAATGGAAAAATTTGTCACAACAGTCAAACTCAACAAAGGATTGAAGAACACCAATTATGAGCAACTATATGCTTATTTGCTTCAAAATGAGAAACATGCGACATTTGAGCGAATGATCATGGAAAAGTTCAAGACCAATGTTGGAGATGCAAGCTCTTCAAATGATTCTCGCATTGTACACTAATGTAGGGATCACTACTAAAGCATCACAAGTCATACCCATCGGAAATGGTAACCACAAGCTCAACCACGATCCGGTATAAGCCACACTGATTCGACGCGGTCATGGAAAACTTCATCAATCAACGGCTCTTATGGTTAAACAAAACTTGACCTTCACTCCACATACTAACAGTCTTCACACTAACAATGAAATCGAGCGCATCCAATCTACACAATCATGCTATTGTCGAGATGGAAAGGTTATGGTACAACCGATTCAAGGAAGACAATATGAGCAGGGAAGAGGTGGAGTTGGTGGTGGATATGTGGGAAATCGAGAATCATGGAAGGAATATGGCTCGTGGTCAATTAAAACCAATCAAGTGCTACAAGCTGTGGTGGAGAAGGGCACATTGCTAGAAGCGCACTCAACCAAAACGTCCTCAAAATGCGAATACTTGAGGACAAGATGTTCTTGGTTCAAGCACAAGATAATGGAGCAATGTTGAATGAAGAGGAGTTGTTGTTCTTGTCGATGGGAATGCTAAGACATACGATCTTGATGTGGACGAACAACAACGGTGCATGGTCTTGCCGAGAACAATCCCAACGCCTTTCAAGTTGCGGTCGTGATGCATTTGACTCGGATGTTGATGATGAACCATATGCATGCACTATCTTCATGGACTAATATCTCTCCAATGGCCTCTTCATCTCAACGGGCCAATCCCTCCAAGGAATCCATCATTAAAGAGGTACTTAAACTATATGATGAACTTGATATGCAAAAGATTCACCATGAAGTACAATCTACTGACGTCATTGAATCAGATATTGAAAATATGGGAAATAGCCATGTTGTCCCATATGAACAATATGTGAAGCAAGATGACAGTCTTATTATACCAAGTGATGAATCTTCTACAATCAAAAATAAATGCATGCCTGATGAATACACTGTATTTGTGCCTGATGATTCCTTGACCACTGAACTCAATACCTATAAGGATCAAGTTGCCATATACGAATAGCGTGCTAAGTTTGAACTGAACACTCGTGAGCAGGAGATGGATATCCAAATGCGTACACTTATCAGAAAAAGCAATTTTAGGGAAGAAATATTAAAACAATAGTTAAATTCCTTACAAGAAAAGTTTAACAAAAGCTGCTAAGCAAAAGCAGAACTTCAAGAAAATGTGAAAGTACTTAAACAAGAATTCAATGCTAAGGAATCAAAACTTTTAACCGAATTTTCCAACCTAAAACTTTGAAAAACAAACTTGAAAACAAGTTTATGCGTACAAGGAAACACCCTTGACCGCTCACATGATCACTAAGCATAGAGTCTTAAGCGATAAGCATAGTATCCCCATTGTAGAGGAACCCAATCCTGAGTATGGTAAAATAGCAAGAGCTGCTCAAAAGTTTGTCTATGATGGTGATGAGATCCTCAAGCCTAGACAAAAACCTTCATGCATTGAGTGCACTGAGGAAGATAGAAAATTAGAAGATGCCACTAAAGAAAAATTGAATGAGAAGCTTAAAGATCCATGGTGCATTAAATATAACATCACTTTTAAGTCTCATGATTACACTAAGGAAAATTGGATTTCCTTGAACAAGTTTAAGCCTCAAACCCTATTAACGCCTGAACAAATGTTCTGGAAAAAGGATATGGATAAACAAAAGGCAAATAACCTTGTTGAAAAGAACCCCCTGTAGGAAGTTGTCCTAAGCAACTGTGTATCCTCCAAATACACCAATGCATTTAGTGCCTAGAACACTTCCCACTAAGAGCAAGACCTTAATCACCTTTATGTAGTTTACCAACTATTTGTTGATTTTGAGAAAGCGTGTAAAGAGAATCACACCCACTAGGATAAGCGAAGGGAAAGGGGTTTTGAGCAAACTAAAGAATGCTATTTAAGCGAGTTCATGCCTTTCTTTATACAATTAAAAGGTCAATTTGAGAGTCTTAAAAGGGGATAGACACGAGATTAAAGACATGGAAAAGGAATTTGATGCAATGATAGTTGAGATCAATAATTATGAGCGGAACTTAAATATAATGAAATTGAAAGGAAGAATCGCATATCTTAAATGAGAACTTGATTTCTCAATGTGTTGCTCAAGATGTGTTTTACATTGCTACAATTCTTCTATTCGCATCTCAATTTCATGAATTATCTCGCTACTTTGAAAGTTTCCCATGATCGTGTCATTGACCTTGAAACAACAAATTCAAAATTGCATGAGAAAATAGAACAGGATGATCATGATAATCGGTCAAACATTTTTCTAAATTAGAAGTTGAACATCTTGCTTTGCAATTAAAATATCAACATCTCAAAGAAAATGTTAAAACTTCAAATATCAAGACATCCTCGATGCTCCACGAGTTTGATGCGGTTTTGAAATTAGCAAGCGTGATGAACAAATTCGAGCTCATTGTAACACGATCAAAAGATTGAAAGCCCAAATTTCTGGCGAAAGGTGAAAAGAAGGATGTATTGGTTCCCATATGCCCCACATTTAGATTCTCGAATTTCCAACTTCAAAACATTATTGATAACTTGCAAAAGGAAAATAATTTTTTAAAGCTGAACTTTCAAAGGTAAATGATCAAAACAAAGAGTTATGTGATTCATTTAAAGTTAATCATGATAAACAAATTGAAAAGTTAACTTCTTTAGTTAACGATATTGAGAATCAAGCGTGAGGTGAAAGGAAAGTTGCCAATCCCCAATTGCAAATATTACATTCCTAAGGTTTACGCTTGTGATAAGTATGCTATCGATATGTTATATATTCCCCACCCATTAGGAATAATGAACTTGCACACAAAGCATATCTCTCATACCTTAAGGAAAGTTTGAAGGGTCTCGTGAGATAGTAGAAGATGAAAGATTAGAAAAACCTTTTGATAGTACCATAGCCTATGCACGCATGGATGCCAAAAGATCTCGGGAACTCTTAGAGTACGTGATTGTCACAAGTCCGAAATCTAGCAATAGGCGAGATAGAATAGTTGCACCAGTTCTATGCCTAAGGATAAAAATGTGAATTTTAATATGCCTCACAAAACTTCGATCCGAACTTCTAGACCACCAATTCAAAGTGTAGTATCACCAACTAATATTCTGTTGTTCCTTCTAGAGAGTAGCAAGCAACACTAAGATTAGCGGGTCAAAGCCTTGAGCAATACAATGCGAAATAGGATCTTGCCACCAAAAGTGTTGAAGAGAAGAAAGTAGAAGAACATCCTAGGAAGAATAAGTTTGAATTGAATAAAATGAATCGTGTTGATTCTAGTATTAGCTATAAGCATCTTGTAATTAATTCAAATTACGCCTTTTGCAAAACATGTACGGAATGTTTGATCTCTGGTCTTAATCATGAATGTGTTGTGAATGCAGTGATAAATGTTGGTAACACTCTAGTCAATATTATAAAAAATGCTAGATAGGATAAGGAGATCTGGAAGCCTAAAAAGAAAAAGGTTAGAAATTGTTGGAAGCCTACAGGAAGAAAATTTTGCAATGTGGGTTATCAATGGAAACCTACGGGCCGAAAATTCAAATTAAATGAATCTTGTCCTAAGATGTCTAGATCTATGCCTTCTAAGAAATGGAAGCCTACTGGTAGAATCATACCTTTAAGAAGTGCTCACACTACAAATAGGTCCACTACCACTACTAGTTTAGCATCCAATACTAATGAGGACATATCATCGATTTCGATGTGGGTGCTCAATACTACTGTACTAACCAAACGGAACCCATTCGCTCATGGGGATCCAAATTATCCGATCATCCATTCTTGTCTATGTTTAAATGCGTGTCGTACAAATCGTCCTTTGGTATTTGGACTCAGTTGCTCAAAGCATATATTGGAGATCGCTCATGACTTATGAACTTCGTGAGTAAATTTATCGGGCCATTAGATTCGAAGCGACCACTTTGGAGCTATTATGGGTTATGGAGATTATGTGGTTGGAGGCAGTGTTATTTCCGGGTATATTACGTTGAAGGTCTTGGTCATAACTTGTTTTCGTCGGTCAATTACGTGATTCGATCTAGAAGTGGCCTTTAGAAAACATACTTGCTTCGTTAGAGAACTTGATGGTGTGGAACTTTTAAGAGGAACACGTGGAACAAACTTATACACTATCTCTATTGAAGATATGATGAAGTCTTCTCCAATCACTCACTTGTCAAAGGCCTCTAAAACAAAGTCTTGGTTGTGGCATCGTCATCTCAATCACTTGAACTTTGGCACCATCAATAATCTTTCTAGAAAGGACCTAGTAAGAGGCTTACCCAGATTAAAATATGAGAAAGATCATCTTTGTTCAGCATGCCAACTGGGAAAAAGCAAGAAATATGCCCACAAACCCAAACCTACAAACTCTGTTATGGAAGTTCTTCACACCCTTCATATGGATTTGTGCGGACCAATGAGAGTACATACGATTAATGGGAAGAAATATGTGTTAGTAGTTGTTGATGACTACTCACGGTTTACTTGGGTTAAGTTTTTGAGGACAAAGGATGAAACTCCGACATCATCATCAAACTTGTTAAGCAGTTGCGAGTGCGGCAATAAAATAATCAAAATCATCCGCACGAGATAATGGGCGAGTTTGTCAATAAAGAACTTAGTCGGTTCTATGAAAGTATTGGGATCGACCATCAAAGAAGTGATCCTCGCACTCCTCAGCGAGCGGTGTAGTTGAAAGACAAAATCGAACTCTTGTAGAAGCCGCTAGAAATATGCTGATTTACTCAAAGGTTCCAATGTTTCTCTGGGCTGAAGCCATTGCCACTGCTTGCTACACCCAAAACCGTTCCCTAATTCACACCTCTCATGGAAAAACTCCATACGAACGTGTCCACAATCAAAACACGATTTATCTTTCCTTCGTGTGTTCGGTGCTTTGTGCTACCCAACAAATGATAGTCAAGATTTAGGTAAATTAAGAGTTAAAGCGGACATTGGAGTTTTGTGGGCTATGCATCAAATAGGAAAGGTTACCGAATCTACAACAAAAGAACCCGAGATATCATGGAAACTATTTACGTCACGTTCGATGAGTCATGCGAGCAAATGGCTCTGGACAATCCGATTCGGACTCGCACCTCAATTACTATCTAATAGTCCCATCGGCCTCATCTTGTATAGTATCACTCCCCCTGCTCCATATGTACCTCCATCGAAGAAGATTTGAATAAGCTATTTGATCCAATGTTTGATGAATACTATGAACCTCATGAGAACTACACTTCTTCAACATCAACAATGGTGGCTTACGAACCGATCGTCACAGAGAATCCATCATCTCAATGTCTCTTTCTCTAGGAGCACCACTGCCGATCACTCATCATCATCTTCGGACCCTCAATCATCACTTGTACATCATGGAATTAGTAATTTTGATGGAGATAACCCTTTTGCTACTCCCGAAGATGGCCCTTTTGAAAACATATTTGCCCCTAAACCAACACCTGAACCATCTTCATCAGGGGATCCAAACTTTGCTACATCAGTCCCTCAACAACAACCACACGAGCACATTAGAAAATGGACACATGACCATCCATTAGACAACATCATTGGGAATCCTTCTCGAATTGTATCCACTCGAAAACAACTAGCAATGATGCCTTATGGTGCTTCTTTAACTCAATACTCTTTAAGATCGAACGAAAGATGTTAAAGCGCAATGTCCGAGGGCGGTGGTTTAATGCAATGCAAGAAGAAATTCATGAGTTCGATCGACTAGATGTATGGGAATTAGTACTGTTCCGGATCGTGCTATGATCATTGCTCTCAAGTGGATCTTCAAAGTGAAGCTTGATGAGCACGGTGATGTTTTGAAAAATAAGGCAAGGTTAGTTGCTAAAGGATATCGTCAAGAAGAAGGTATCTACTTTGAGGAATCTTTTGCTCTGTTGCACGTATCCGTGCTATCGAATCTTCTTGGCTAATGATGCCAGCAAAAACATGGTTGTTTATCAAATGGATGTAAAAGCGCCTTTCTTAATGGAGATCCGAAGAAGTGGTTTACGTCGATCGACCGAGGGTTTTGTGAATCCGAACATCCTACTCATGTCTATCGCTTGAAAAAGGCCCTTTACGGTTTGAAGCAAGCTCCTAGAGCATGGTGATAACGCTACACGCGTCGTTCGGGGTCAAAGGAACTTCCTTTTCGTCGAGCAAGTTTTTCAACACCCTAGGCAGTGAACCTAATCATTGTAGTGTAGTATTAGGGTACGCCACGGGAATTGATATCGTTCTCTAGGGGAATAGGAATGCTAGTAAGGAGTTACTACGCTAAGGTTGGGGTTGAGAAATATTATTTTTTTATCTTTTTTAAGTTTTTTTAGGAATTGGAAAAGTACGAATCTCGGGGTTTGGATTTGGGGGGTTGGTATTTCTACCGATTACTCTACTATCTAATTATCTAATTAACTAAGGTGAGGGTAGTCTATGTCTAATTATTGTGTGCTCGTATGATGATTTAAAGATGTGTTTACTTAGGTTTTATTACTCCTTAATTATCTCCTATTAATGGTTGAATTGTCACGTCCTTATTCTTAATCGCGTTGTGTGTCTAAGGTCGTAGGGTATGCGTTTATCCCTAACTCTTTGAAACTACCAAAGGGTCTCGTCTACAAAATCTCTAGGATTTATAAACTCTAACTCTAAGGTACTCTTTGGATGGTTTAGCCTACAACTACTCTAGGTGTTATAGTCTAAGGTTCACAAAGATTAATCAAGCATTAACTACACAATGAATGACCTATCACATTACTAGATCATTAACAATTAAGATAAGATACAACCAATCAATATTCAATAGTTAAGTTTCATATTCCTAAGCAAACACACAAATAAATTAGCGGGACATGGAGAACATGCAAGCATACACACAAATAATTGAAGACATAATTGAATTAATGAAGTAAAACACTTATCTTGGTGTAAGATAGAGTTTGGAACCCTAAAATCTTGTACAAGACGACTTTGGTTGGTTTAGGTTTTACTCTAAAAGACTACACTTTGAAACCGAAAAATTCGGATTCTATATATAAGATTACATTCGCGACGGCGTCACCTTATGATTTGTGATTGCCGGTCGCCATCATTAGGGTTTCATCTTGGCCACATTAGTCTTGCGACGGCGTCACCTTATGCTTGTGGCGCCATCCTCTTGACCTCGGGCCGTGCGGATCAAATCTAGGCCGTGCGAGTTGCGACGGCCTACTCTTTTAAAGCCACAAGCCGTCACTTGTAAATAAGCAATTTGGCTCTCGAGCCGTCCCAAAGTGGTCCGACGTCGTCGCAGATAACACCGACGCCGTCGCAGATAACAAGACTTGAGTGTCTCGATTCTCGACTTTGGCCATTTTCTTCAGTATATCCGCCTTTTCGTCCAAATAAGTGCCATTCCATCAATTTGCCTTCAAGATACCTAAAAAGTGAAAAGGAGCGATATTAAGTAATAACGGATACAAAAGTGATCAAATAAGGGCTTAAACGACCCTCAAAAGGTACATTTAAAACCTTATCAAATATCCCTACACTTGGTATTTGCTTGTCCTCAAGCAAATGTGCTTTTGGCCAATTAATTTATAAGTTAGGGTTCTTGAAGCATTGGTTTAGAACAATCCACAACACATATAAGCCCATAAAAGTCATAACAAGCACGGAAATTACATACTAGCACCTCACATGGGGTGTTTGGGTACTACATCTCTCGGTGTATATGAAATATAACAAGTTGGAAACGGAAGATAAACACTCATTAACCGGTCCTAGTACATAGATTACCATAGGCTTGAGAATAGATCAAACCTCCATCGCTTTGGCGTAAGCACCTAGGAAAGACTATCAAAGAGGTCTTTTAAAGGGTTGTAATGTTAGGCTTACGGTAGGGAAACAAAGGGTTTGGTGGGATAGGCTATTTAGTGGTGGCAAGTGAAAAATCTTTATGTTACAAGCATACGAAGAATGGCGTTGCTAAGCCAAGACTTGACATTCTAAACTCTAGATAACTAAAACAAACAAACATAAATTTAAATGATAGATGTAGGATGGTAGCCCGTATGTTATTTTTTTTTCAACACTCTATTTTTTTTCTTTTCTCTTTTTCTATTTTTTTCGATTTTTTTTTCATACACTTTTACTCTACCATCCTCTACGGTAACATCAAAATGATAGGGATTTATAGGCACATCCCTACACCGAGTTTTTATTACTCTAACACTAATTTGACCTGAATTGAAAAGATCAAAACACTTGGAGTACATTATTACGCAAATAAAGGGAATTTGAATTTAACGTTCCCTTCCCGTCATTTCATAAACTTTAACTTTTCCCATGAGTCCCAATCGTCCCAAAACTGTATACAAAGGATATGACTCGACTTAGCAACTTATGCAAGTAACTAGATAATTGAACTAAGGGTTTTTAGGGTGATAACAATAATGCACTAAAAGTGAGTGCATACAAGGTAGGCTAAGGCGATTTGGGTGTACATTTGGGGGTGGGGTGTAAACAATGCTCTTCATTGATATTCCAGAAAACCGAAAGATCACGAGAACCGCGAAAAGGATAGGCTATGAGGGGTTAACTAGGGGTATCGTGTACTAAAGATGAGTACAACGCAATGGTGTGGGGGAATTAATCAACCGATGTGGAAGAAGTAATTATATTACGAGTATCAAACAAGGGTTATCCTAATGCCTCTTATCATTTAGTTATTCCTAACTACACAAGTGTAGTCTTACTAGCGATCTCGGGATGCATCACAAAACAAGTTCTAGAATCTATTATACTACCGGTTCACACACTAAGCATTAAAGATGAATGCTTTAATTCCTACTAATCTAAGGGCGATCCTCACATTTTGGGTGGAATTTAGGTGGTAAAGGGTTTTTGTGCTAGTCATGTAACTTCCTATCCGTGAGACGCTTTTGTTAAAACTAATGGCCCACTCCTATATGTCATAAAAAATTTAAATTTGGTGCCAAAATTACCCTAACCGACATTTTCTCAAGGTTTATTACACACATACAATTGGACAAAGCAAATAATCAAGGATAAGCATAGTTTCAAAGTTCCCGTTTATTTTCCTCCCACACTTAAAGCGAACATTGTCTCCAATGTTCCCCAAAGTATCAAAGTTATGATAATAGAAGGTAATAAAAAGCGAAAGAAACTAATACTCCCCTGATTAGCTCGATAGGATCCGTGTGTGAAGTATTGGTTAAATCCTTTCCAAGGAGAATGTATGCGTGAAAAGCTCCTTCCAACCTTATGTATCTTCTTCTTGATAAATAAAACCTGCACACTTGAAGAAAACAAATGAAACATTCGCGTAAAATCGGCGGTAATAATATATATAAGACTCTACTAGGATATAATGCTTGTGGAATGGATGTTTACAGAATTTCTGGAAAATTAAGACCTGTAAAATTCCAAAATTTATAAGTAGCTCGAAAGCGAGAAAAAAAGTAATCATTGTTTTACTCCTTCGACGCCCGTCAGTTGCGATCTGACGCCGTTAGGTTGCGATCGACGCCGTCGGTTATCTGACAAAAAGCGGTGCGTGATTTTCGGAAAAAATTCGGAAATTTACATCTTTAAAATCTGGAAAAATTTTCTGCAAAACATCCATTATGACTCGATACAAGCATTTGACTCGAACAAACACACATGTATATCTTTTAATTAATTGCAATTCTCATGTTTACGTTTCTTTTGAAAACATGTGTAATCCTCCCTACACTTATCCTGTAGGACCACGTTTTACACCAACTTTATGCGTATACCACCTTATCACAAGATGAACACACGAAACAAACACAAACGTTATGTGTAAATTAAGAAGAAAGATTAAGAGAAAGATGGTGACTTGATGTTATAAAATCGTGTATGTAGAGAGAAAGATGAAACAATATGTTGTATATTCAAAGGAAAACACACACACACACACACACACACTCAAGCACACCCCTCAAATGAGACTTTGAGGGGTATATATAGTACATGACATAAACGCCCTAATGGGCTTTCCATGGGCTTCGTGGATATGGGTTGGACATGGATTGGATGACAACTTATACAAGGCTAGCTTAACATAACATCGAGCCATTTAGCTTAGTCCAATCCACGAGCCCAGTGACTATTATAATTCGATATCTAACACACGTTACAAAGTTCCTAAATGTGAATGACCATCACTTCTAATAAAAACTATTAAGGCTAACAATCTCCCCCTAAGGGGTGGTCATTCAAAAGATGCTCCACTTGATTAGGTCTTTACTTTTCTCGAGCTTGAACTTTGTGTGTAGATATAGAATAGTCTTGATTCTTTGTTCCTTCATGCTTTGTGATAAGTTAATGTGGTTGTCTGCCGTTGTCAACTTCGTTGGTTGGGTGTCTCCACGTCTTTCTCCACCATGCTCACACTTCTATTTGTCTTTTGGTTACCAATGATGTAGTTCTCGAGTCTTTATACTTTGTAGATTCTTTGACATTGATGAAGAATCATCTTTAACTTTGTGTTGTTGGTATGAGCATGTGGAAAATCTGCACGATCAATCTGCTCCGGAGCTTCCATAAGAAAAAAACATAAAAACAGGTTAGTAATAAGTGGATTCCGGCACTTACAAGTTTGAATTTCGAGGGTGTTAACAAACATAGTGTGAAAACACATCTCTAATTCTTACAAAGGCCGTTCTGAACCGGAGTCCCACAAGTGAGATAACGCGATGTACCGAGGTACACCTACAATTTAGATGAGTCATCAAGTACACAAGCATCACCCCACGATGTAGACCGTTTGAGACACACTAAGCGTAATCCATGGGAGTTACCAAGTGACTGCTGTCGGCTGCTTGATGTTGACTCGGCGGAGTTTCCATCAATCATTGAAGATTACGGATGTGAAACTTCTCATAAATGTTCGGCAGATTGCTAAGATGCGTGGGACTCTAGAATATATCACTTGTGTCCTTATTGATGAACAACAAGCGATGTCATGTCAGGTGTTCCTATGAGATCTTTTGATGAATCTCGTGGCTCTAGACTCAATTAGTGCATTTTGGTTTTCCTAAGCGGAGACTAGGGAGAGGGTCTCCTTTTTCAATATCAACTATCTCTAAAAGAAAGTCGATAGATTATGTAAGGTTCCCAGTGAGAATGAAACAAATCCCTTTTAAGAGGAATTGAGTGGCTAGAAGGTTTAGTGCGGTCGTCACTTGGCTCCATGGCGTCTTTGTCTTCAATACCGGTGTCATCTAGTGACAACCAAGAGAGATGAATTGAACCCGGTTTACGCCCTAAGGTTGATTATGGAGGGCTATTTCTTTTCACCCTTTTCATTACTTTTCTTTTAATTCTTCAACCCATTCTTTCTCCTTTCTCACATTACTCCTTTTTCAATCATACCTAAGGACTTCTAATACTAACTATTGGTGGTGTCCTTGGGTAGATCCTCCGCTCTGGCGGATCATAGGATGAATTTCCTATCCTTAGTCACCTTATAACTCCATGACTGTCCTATTGTTGCCATAAAACCATTTTTCTTGAAAATCTCTCAAAGTGTTTATGATTATCAAAACATTTTGTTAACACCTTGAGAGTTTTGGTTTCGAAACACTCCCCTTCACATGTGCTTAAATTTTTAATGAAATCGCATGCAGAGGGTAGAGTTAAAGACGTTTTGAATTGATCGATTTTAAATGAGCTAGACCGATTCAAGATACGTTTACATCACTAGAGAACTAGCTTGAAATTATTACCCGTCTGGTCAAGTCCATAGAAAGTTTCTCGAGATGGTACATTATTCTTCGTCAATTCAATGGTTACGACTGAGTCAAGCTCTTTTGAGAATCAAACAACGATCATTAAACTTTTTGATCACATTTTAATCACGTCTCCTCCCCCTCAAAAATAGCATAGTCGTGATATTTTTGATATCAACGGATTAAACAACATTTTAGAATCTTTTGGGGAGACAAACGAATTTGATTTAAGCATGAATTTGGAACATTTTGGTTTATACTCCCCCTTTAAGAAAGCATAATCAATTAAAGGGTTTTAGAGGGAGTTATCTTGAGCACAAAATATTTTGAAAGATTTTGAAAATCTTTTGAACAATCTTGAAAAAGTGCTCAAGATGATGATGATTCTCACCGATTTTAAATGTAGTGCCTTTGAGCGTACACTTGATTTTTCTTTAAAACACGAGTTTTGATTTGAAATAATCAAAAGTCATCATTTTAGTCCGGGTTTCGTCTTCAAGTATCTGAAAGCCATTTTGAAGAGATTTTGAGAAGCGACATGTTTTAGAAAACATTTAAAGAGCTCTCGCTCAAGCATCATACATGCCCGTATCATTGTTGAATGATATTTCTAGAAACTTCTGAATATCGATTATACGAGAGACATGTCGTGAGAAGAATATTTTGTATTTTTGATTTTCTATTGTTTTTGTATTTTTGAAAGTTTTATATTTTATATTTTTATATTTTGCTTTTGTTGGTTTTCAAATTTTGTATTTTGTTTTTCAAATATATTTACAGTGAAACTTTTGGAAAATCATTTTCAAGAAGATTCGAGAAGACGTTCTAACTCCTCGGGGTTAGGCTTCGCATTCAATTCGTCGAACTAAATCGTCAAACCTTTCTTTTGGAAGGGCTTTAGTAAATATATCGGCGAGTTGGTAATCTGTCTTCACGAAAAATAATTCAAGATACCTTCTTCTACATGTTGTTTTATGAAGTGATAGCGTACTACGATATGCTTAGTCTTTGAGTGATGAGCAGGATTGCATGATATGGCTATGGCACTTTTTAGTCACAATACATAGGTATTTTATCGAAAGTAAAGCCATAATCTGTGAGTTGTGTTCTCATCCATAGAACTTGAGCACAACACGCATATAGAGACACATACTCGGCCGGTTGAAAGTGCAAAGTGCACTATTGTTTCTTTGAAGACCGACTTACTAACTTTTCACCCAAAAATTGTGCTCCTCCGATGTACTTTTGTTGTAACTTGATCACTGCGTGGTCCGCATCCGAAAAGGCAATTAGATCAAATCCGGTTCCTTCGGATACCAAAGACCCTTGTGAATGGATGTCTTGGTGCGAAACATCCTTTTAACCTCTTTGAGGTGCGGTTCGGTAGCTTTGCACGAAACCGTGCTAATAAGCAAACAACAAAATGAATATTGGGTCTACTAGCGGAAGGTACATGAGAGAACCAATCATGCTCGATATTTCTTGGATCAATAGGTTTCCCAAACAAATCGGCTCCAATTTTTGGTGATGTTACCATTGGTGTTCAGTGAGTCACAATTATCCATACCATGATTTTCAAAATCTCGGTTGTATATTTAGCTTGATTAATAAAAATTCCACGTGGGGATTGATGAATTTGTAAACCAAGAAAAACTTTAGTTCCCCCATCATGGACATTTCAAATTTACTTTTCATGAGATTTTCAAAATGTTTTGAAAGATTCGGATTAGTGGACCCAAAGATGATGTCGTCCACGTAAATCTGAACAATCAAAATGTCGTTTTTGAATTTTTGTGTAAATAAGGTAGGATCAACCGTTCCTTTGGTGAAATTGTTTAAGATAAGGAAAGAGGACAGTTCGTCATACCACGCTCTCAGAGCTTGCTTTAAACCATAGATTGCCTTTTTGAGTTTGTAGGCGTAGTCCGGATGTTCCATGTCTATGAAGCCTTCGGCTAACTCACGTACACTTCTTCTTTCGAGTTCCATTCAAAACGCGGTCTTAATGTCTATCGATAAACCGTGATGTTTTGTGAGTACGCATAGGCTAAGAAAATCCGGATCGCCTCAAGTCTAGCTACCGCGCAAATGACTCTTCAAAGTCTATTCTTCTTCCTGTCGTATCCTTTGGCCACAAGGCGAGCTTTATTGCGATTTGATCATCTCTTCATCCCTTTTCTTCTTCCATAACCATTTGAGATCAATGACGCGAATGTCAATTGGTCGTGGAACCATATCCCAAGAGTCATGTAGGCGGTATTGGAGAAGTTCCTCTGCATTGCTTCTATCCATGCGGGTTCTGCCATTGCCTCGCGAATGTTCTTTGGCTCTATATTGCTAATTGAGCAAAGGTAAATGCATAAGTCGCAATCGGTGGCAAGTTGGCGTCTCGTCTGAATTGGCCTTGATGGTTCACCAATAACTTGTTCAATCGGATGGTCTTTAGTCCACTTCAGAGTAGAAGGATACCGTAGATTATACGAGTGCGAGTTAGATGGTTCTCGTAAGCTTGAAGATGATTCAGCTGATTCCATATCAAACGGGTTTTCAAATAAGTCTTCATCTAACGTTGCATCGTTCTGGTTATGAGTAGGTTCTTCTTGAAATGATATGTTTTGAATTTGCTCATCAACTGCTGGTAAAACTGTTTGAAGAATTGGAGTTGCTGGAGTAGATGTAGATGATGTAGATGGAGTTGGTGGATTGGTTTCGACCGTTGTAGATGCATCTTCTGTTGGTCGCGGTGGTAGATGATTTTGAGCGGGTGCAGCGGAATGATGGTTTGATGCATTTGTCGAAGTTCCACCATAATATTCATCGAACATTAACTCAAAGAAATTCTCCCATTCATGTTCATGAGGAGTGCCAACAAAAGTTGATGAAGCTCTTTGATGTACGAGTCCTGAACTGATATGCCCAGAAGTCTGCGGGTTTGGTGCGGGTTCTAGAGCGAGTCTCTCAGAAGCCATTTGTGAGAGTTCATCAAAGTTCACATTCTTCGTCTCCATGATCCTCCTAGTTCTTCCGTTATACACCCCGAATGCCCTCGAGCTATCTCGAATATCCAATGAAGATTCCAATATCACCTTTAGCTTTCAATTTCCTAGATCTTCTCATCGTTTGTTGGATAACACAAAGCGCCAAACACGTGAAAGTAGGAGATATCGGGTTTTCGTTGTTCACTATTTCATATGGGGTTTTATTGAATCTTGGATGGATTAAGGATCGGTTACGAGTGAAACAAGCGGCAACAACATCGACCCATAGAAATAACGGTGCACTAGAATAAATTAGCATTGTGCGAGCGAGCTTCCACAAGAGTACGGTTTCTTCTTTCAACTACCCCATTCTCATTGTGGAGTTCTAACAAGCGATGTCTAATGAGTGATTCCAACATCTTCAAAATAAGCTCTTAACTCACGATTTGTGAATTCAATGTGGTTATGCATTCTTACTACTCTAACGGAGTTTGAAGAAGTACTTGAATACGTTTCAAGAAGGTGATGATGATGCACGGTGCTTCGTCTTTTGATCTCGAAACCTAACCCATGTATATCTCGAATAATCATCGACGATAACAAGAATATACTTTTTCCCATTAATGCTTTCAACTCTCATTGGGCCACATAAGTCCATGTGCAACATATGCAACTTTGCTTCTTTTTCCTTGTTAGCGAACTTGGTACGGATGTTGTCTTTGGGTTTATATGATGCTCTTTGCTTTTCCTTGTTCGCATGATGGACATAAGTGATCCTTGGTGTATTTGAACATTGGAAGTCCATTGACGATGTTGTCTTTGGCCGGTTTGTTGATGGTGTCGAAATTGAGATGAGATAATCGTCATGCCACAATCAAAATGGGACTTTGTTCCGGATGCTCGTGTCATAAGACATATTGGTGATGAAGAGGCCATTTGGTTAATGTCGATAGCATACAAGTTTGTATCATGATTCCAGTTAAGAGATTAGTGCCATTCAAGTTTCTAACGAAGCAAGCATTTTCCTAAAAGCAACCTCTAAATCGCATCACAGGCGCCTGATCTGAAAACAAATTGTGTCCCAACCCTTCGACATAGTAAACCCGATTGATCAAATAATTTCCAAAGGTAGATCTCCATAACCCATGATAGCTGCTACATGATCATTTCCGAAACGTCACGGTTCCCATGAATTGCCGGACAAAATTGATCGTGACTTGATTCGGTCATGTGCTTGGAGCACCCGAGTCGACGATCCAAAGACATATTTCGATAACATGCCAATAACGAAGAAGAAGATTTTGGAAACCGTTTTGATTTTGGTTCCTTTGGGTTAGAGGTAAAATCCGATCACACTCATAGAAGTTATCTATTGGTAAGACATGTTCATCACTCATTCTACCATTACGGGTGTGAAAGTTCTACCGTGGGTTTCAAATGTCATCCCTAAAGTAAACATTATGCTCCCTATCAATAGTGTAAAGCCTAAGTCTCGCAACTAGTCTTCCTATTCGTTTAGCATAAGTTCTTTTTGGAACGTTCTTCTTAACAGGCTTATCATTCACATTCTTAGAAACACAATCATCATGAACATTGGTTAAAGATTTCTTGCAAGTTAAACAAAGAAATTCAACACATTCATTAGACTTAGCAAGTTTCATAGGTTCATTACATTCAGATAAAATGTCTTTCTTGTTATAAAGCGATAAATTCCTAGGGTGTTCTTCTACTTTCTTCTCTTTATTCAAGCGACTACTCTTAGAGGCATGCGGGACTCTATTGTTCCTTGTATTGGTCTTAGGATTTAGTCTGCTGCTCCTAGAGGTGCTTTCTAGTCCTGTAGAAGGTAAGGCACACGCATTAGGATTCACATTTTTATCAAGAGAAGTGGTTTCGGCTATCCTAGTCTCTTTGGAGTGCTTTTCTAAACTTATGTCTTTTGTTCCATATGTTTTAGATGTGGAGGCAGACGCATTAGTGGTACTCATCTTAAAAAGGCCAGGTGCTAAAACGTTTGGTTTCTCGATAACCGCTTTTCCTTTATAAACAATTTGTTTAGGTAAGGCAGGTGGAGTGGCTGGTTTTGATAAATAATTTTTCTCATTGACTTTTGGAGGAGGCATAGAAACAGACATTTTTGGTTTTAAAACCGGTTTAGGAACATTTGCTTTCTCCTCAGTCAATGGTTTTGAAATCTTAGTATCCATCGCCTTTCCTTTTTGACATTCGGTGAGTCCTCAAAAGATCATTTTTCGCTTTCATGTCATTGTAGGCACGCTCATACTGACAGTTTGTCATACTTGCATTCCTCGGTTTTCGATCAAGTTGTTTAAAATATGAGACATTTTCTTTTCAAGTTTCTCAAGTGCTTTTCATATTTTGAAACAATTTTGGAGGTCTCGACTGAGTCTTTCATGATCTACAACGAGAATATGTTTGTTAAATAATGGACATAATATCGATGAGTCGAACATCTTGAGAGAGTCATTTGAATTTTCCAAAATTTGATGTGTTCGACATAGTCATTAGCTTGCTTTACCGGATTTATGGTCCTTGACAAAGTCACCGTTTTCTTTCAAAATGCTTGTTCAAAATGAATTACCCTTGAGTTGATGTTATTCGGTGAGGGGCAATTTGAGTTTCAAAATACTTTTATTTTCATTATCAAAACTATTAAACCGGATGTTTGTTGTAATATTGGTTTTAGTTTTAACGATGTCTTGAAGATCCATAATTCTAGTTTTCACATTTTGTAAAATACTTCTCGCATCACTTGTGTTAAAAGGATTGTTTGAAGACATTAGTTTAATGTTCGAAGAGAATTTGAGACAACAACCGGTTTTTAAGCAGATTTTTAAGCAGTGTTGACTCTTTGTTTGAAACACTTGGTGTGATGGAAAACTTTGACTTTTCTTTTGATTAACAAAAGTAATTCCGAATTTTTGTTCCATTTGTTATAGTCGATTGGTTTGATTTCCGGATGTTTTGTTTCATTCTTTCTACTCTCCTTAGATAGTTCTAACGTTTCAAGAGAATCACGAACAATAATGGGTTCATGTAAAACATTTCCATTGTTTAACACATTCGAGGTTTCGAGCTTTCTTGAGGAACGAAGAAGGGTCATTACCAAGTGCCATTCTATGATTAGTATGAAGCGGATTTACTTGATTAGAAAGCATCTTGTTTGTTTGAGCGAATGACCCATTTTAAAGCAAATTTTCCAAAGTTTGGATTTTTTCATTTTATCAAGAATTTCATCAAGAAGAGAATCTTCTCGATTTGAAAAATCGATAATCAACTGCTTCTTCTCTTTTCAAGATCGAAAACATTTCTTTTGTTTAGAAAGTTGGTCATTTAAATCGAAATTTCCTTGTTTAAAGATTTAATTTTCAAGTTCAAATTCACATCAAGTGTGTTATACTTGATTTGCAATAGTTGTTCTTTAGAAACCAAATTTCGATAACCAATTTCTAATTTTGATTCTTTGTTTTATGAAATTCAAAGGCTTTTGCGTTCTCCTTGTAACTCTCAAGCTCGGCGGTCAATTTAGCATTCACGGCCTTAACCGCGATTGACCGTTCTAACTTTCTCGATTTCAATGCCACGATTATTGATTAATGATTCAAAATAAGCACGTGTTTCCTCATCGGTCTCGATATTTTGTTCCACACGGTCTCCACTAGGATCCACATCGGAGTCTCGAGTTAGTATTGCTACAACTCGGATTGTCGGTATGTATCATAAGTAGGTGTTGATGTCACGAATGTTGTTCGTCATGAGTAAACACATCAAATATGACATTGTTATAGCATGGATCATTGATTGGTACCTCGAGATATTGCATTGGTGCCATAGATGGGAGGTGCGTCGATTCGATTCGTACTTAGTCTCTGAAGATTTGCCATGAAGATGCAATTTGCATTGATTTCCTCAAGGTCTTCAAATCATCCATGATAGCGAAAAATCATTTTCCTCAAGACTCAATTGTAATCTGCTTCGACTTTCGTGCTATGACATAGCTTTACGAAGATACTCGGCGATCTTCTTTTTCGGCTTAGTAAGACGGTTCCTTGCCATGTGACCTAATCCTTGACAGTTATAACACTTAACTGATTACCACGATTCACATTTCCATAATTCCCAACGATGGAGTCGCAACATTCCCATTCGATTACCATTTGCTTATTACCAACATTCGACCCATCGATTACCTCGATTGGAACGCTGATTACCCATCCGAAATCCGGTAGCATATCCACGTGGGTTCGCAATAACTCAACTATTTGTCCTTGATGACCAATGTTCACACCGATTGAGCAATTTGCTGTTGCGAGTGTTTGATGAAATCCTTTGGTTGTTGTTACTTGGTGTGGAATAGCGACTTACGAATGCTTTACCCAAAATGCAAATGCATGTAGCAAAGCTTGTTCTTGTTCAATTTCAAGATCGGTGATTCCTTGTTCTGGTAATGTTGTTGTTCGGTGGATAGATTTGTTGTTGAGGATATCGACTTGTTGTTGTGGAATGTATTCTTGCAAGTTGTTGTTAGTGGAAGATGATGAAGCTTGTTGTTGTGTATTCACCGGAGTTTGAGTCTTTGCAATGAGTGCCAATGGATCATGATTCTTTGCTAATCTTTCTTGCTGACTTCATTCACTTCATTTTGGTTTTGTTTGAAAATCGTTGAGTTGATCAAAGTTCACTTGATGTAAGTCTTTTTTTGGTTGACAATAGTGACATATCGTCCCCATTCTTACGGTAGATTGTTCAGAACTTGATGTTGCTCACGATAGTTACGGGTGTCAACTTGTTTCGATCGACTCATTCATTAAAGTGCGAGAACCTTCCATAGTAGGATTCAATGGATTCTCCGGAGTAGATGTAAACTTCTCCCATGCGGTTAGCGACTTGTTCTCCGTATCTTGTTGACCAATTTATGTTCCATGACAAAGCCGTCTAACACGTTCCCACATATCGAAAGCAATTTCACAATCTCTGACTGACAAAGATGTCTCTTGGTAAACCAGTTGGACAATATGAATTGCCATGTCATCGCTTCGACTTGTTTCTAATCCTCTTGATGTATTCGATTCCTTTTGAACACGAAAAGATGGTGGGACGGAGGTGTTGCATCAGCATTTCGGTCTTGGACTTGTCGAGGTATGACGGGTCCATTCGTAATGGATTGAATCATCAATTTTCCATTAGGTTTGGTCTTAATGTACCGAAGCATACGACTTGTCCATTGAAGATAACCACCTTTTTCCAACATAGGAGGACGGTTTTCGGCACCGGCTGCATGAATGTCTTGTTGAGTTGCCATTGATGAAGGTATGATAAAGTTGATGTAGGATCGATTCAACGATAAAGGAGTTGTGTTTGATGAAGATTAAGCTCGGTTGTTGTAGTGAAAATTTGGTCTAAAAACTTAAAAACCTCAATAACTTCTTTTTGGAGCGTTTTTAGGACTTGAAGGTTGACCCTTTAGTTGATTCGGTTGTCTATTATCCTCGTTCTCACGGTCGTTTTGATGGGTAGAACGCTGAAAACGGAGTTACGGTTCAAAAGTTATAGCCGTTTGAAGTTTTTACTCGTAATCCTTAAGCTTATGCGTAAGCTTTGGTTGCTTAGGCGTAAATTTTGTTCCTTAGGTGTAAGAGTTGAACCTTAGGTGTAGATAGTGACCTTACTTAGGCGTAATAATTAATGCTTATCGTAAAACACGGTCTTAAGCGTAAGATTTAAATCTTAGGCGTAAAACTTCGCTTCTGGCGTAAAACACGAATCGTATCTCTAACTTATCCAAGCTAGTGAGATTTCCCAAGTCGAAGTGTTCCACAAACTTATCCAAGTGAGGAAGCTTTGAGTCACCGTAGCACGAAGATTCTTAACCAAATGCTTATGCGTAAAACCTTATGCGTAAAAATAGGGTTTTGACTTTTCTTCACGCGTAAAAAGAGGGTTTTGACTTTCTGTTCTTACGCGTAAAAAATTCCCAGATTTTCAGACGATTTCAGATGCACAAACAGTTTCCAAAACACTCAAATACTAAGAAAGTATTGACCTTTATCACCCAAAGTGTTGTTTCTGCTTATGCGTAGAAAAGAACAACCCAATACATACGAGTTTAAAACTGAAGAAAAACACGTAAAGCTTCGAACTTTTTCCAAAACCTATAATCCTTAACACTATAAGAACCTCAAACCATAAGAATCTTGAAGATTTTAGTGCAAAAATTAAAGTTTTAAGCGTGACAATATTGAGAACGAAACTACGCGTAACAACACAAAAAAAAAACTTCAACCAAAACACTCCTAAACCATTGTTAGGCGATTGATACCAATTGTAGGACCACGTTTTACACCAACCTTATGCGTATACCACCTTATCACAAGATGAACACACGAAACAAACACAAACATTATGCGTAAATAAAGAAGAAAGATTAAGAGACAGATGGTGACTTGAAGTTATAAAACCGTGTATGTAGAGAGAAAGATGAAAACAATATGTTGTATATTCAAAAGAAAACACACACACACACACACACACACTCAAGCACACCCCTCAAATGAGACTTTGAGGGGTATATATAGTACATGACATAAACGCCCTAATGGGCTTTCCATGGGCTTCGTGGATATGGGTTGGACATGGATTGGATGACAACTTATACAAGGCTAGCTTAACATAACATCTAGCCATTTAGCGTAGTCCAATCCATGAGCCCGTTGACTATTCTAATACGATATCTAACACACATTACAAAGTTCCTAAATGTGAATGACCATCACTTCTAATAAAAAATATTAAGGCTAACATATCCTTTATGTAAAATACCTTTATATGTGATTAAGACGAGGTTAAAAACAAATAAAACATTTTTACAAATTCAAACATGAGAACATACAATAATGAAAAGATATATGACACATAAATAAAAATGAAAAAAATAATACACATGGGTTGCCTCCCAAGAAGCGCTTGTTTTTGTTCGAGTCACGAGCTTGACTCTACCCTTATTTAACGGATAAAGGGGAGGTTTTCCTTACACTTAAGCTTAAGTGCGGGCGATAGTAGCGATACATACCCTTAGGGTGGAAATTTGCTACGTGAGGAGAGGGTGATGGGTGATTTATATGCTCAAAGGAGTATGCTCCATTCATTATTACCTTACCTAAGTCTATTGGTGTAGCGGGTGAATCAAATCTCTCTCCTAAAAATGGATCATCTTCTATCAACTTCAAAAGATTCTTAGTTAAGGATCCATCTTGACCTAATAAACCCGGTTTAAACCCATAATGTTTCTTGTTATCAACCATGAATGGGTGATATAAGTGTGTAAGGTCATGGGTTACTCCTATATTAGTTTCCACTCTACATGGCCTAGAGTCTACCACCTTTATCAAGGAACTACCCGGATTATTTATTTTGATGGGTGGATTGGGGCCTAATTCAATTCCAAGATTCACATCTAAAGACGGAAAATTAGGTAAGGTTTTGGTTGAGGCTCTGTTTCATCAAAATTAGGAACTTCCTAGGACTAAGAGAAAGGTCATGACAACAAGCATCTAAACCTACATTCTCTAGTGGCGTTTGGTCCAAAGGTTCTATATCAATCGGGGTTCCTATAGTCTCTTCTACTTCTCCGGGTAAGTTATAGGCGATGTGTGTTCCTCAGTGATGGTAGGGCTGTGGGCTTGGAGTTTCCACCTCATTCTCCATTATATCTAGATCTCCTAAATGTTCATTAGTATGATCTAACCCAAATACACTCCTAAGCATCTCAAATCCTTCTTTGGCCATTTCAAATTCTTGGTCCGATTCATAAGAATTGTTCTCAAAACTTGACTACTATGTTCTATTTGCCTAAAGGATTCCTCACGCGTGTCATATGTTTTGAAGTCTATCCCACACATGCAACTAAGTACTTCAACTCTAACCATCTCATAATCTTGTTCGGGTTTAGGTTTCATGTTCTTAAAAACTAGGTCTTTTTGATCATGGTGCCTAAGATTGGATAAATCCTCCTTATCCATTTCCTCAAGTTGTGACAGCTGATGGTTTATGCTTAGGAGGCTTTTCTCAAAAAATTTCCAGAGGGTCTCACTAAAAGGAGTTGATTCTAACAATGATCATTGAATAGAAGCCACACAAGCACAAAATTTATCAAATCCATCCAACCTTACACCCGTCTCCTTTTGGATATCTCTAAGATCACTCACAAATTCATTAGAACAATAAAAAGCAATCCAATCTGCGAAATTCAATTGTTCCTCATTTGTTAATGATTCAAATGCAACTTCACTTGCCATAGCGACAAATGAAAAGGGTTTTCTGAACACAAACACAAAGAAGGGGATAGACTACGAGGAAGCTAAAATGGGAAAAAAATGCTTACTTGATAGGAATCAACAAGGAAACCTAAGCGAGGTGGACTACTAACTAGCTATTCTATTCCCGGCGTGCGCCTAAAACTTGATAACGCCACTGCGTCGTTGGGGTCAAAGGAAATTCCTTTTCGTCGAGCAAATTTTTCAACACCCTAGGCAAGTGAACCTAATCGTTGTAGTGTAGTATTAGGGTAAGCCACGTGAATTGATATCGTTCTCTGGGGAATAGGAATGCTAGTGAGGAGTTACTACGCTAAGGTTGAGGTTGAGGAAGATTATTTTTTATCTTTTTATGTTTTTAGGAAATGGAAAAGCACGAATCTCGGGTTTGGATTTGGGGGTTGGTATTTCTACGATTACTCTACTATCTAATTATCTAATTAACTAAGGTGAGGGTAGTCTATGTCTAACTATTGTGTGCTCGTATGATGATTTAAAGATGTGTTTACTTAGGTTTTATTACTCCTTAATTATCTCCTATTGATGGTTGAATTGTCACGTCCTTATTCTTAATCGCGTTGTGTGTCTAAAGGTCGTAGGGTATGCGTTATCCTAACTCTTTGAAACTACCAAAGGGTCTCGTCTACAAAATCTCTAGGATTTATAAACTCTAACTCTAAGGTACTCTTTGGATGGTTTAGCCTACAACTACTCTAGTTGTTATAGTCTAAGGTTCACAAAGATTAATCAAGCATTAACTACACAACGAATGAGCTATCGCATTACTAGATCATTAACAATTAAGATATGATACAACCAATCAATATCCAATAGTTAAGTTTCATATTCCCTAAGCAAACACACAAATAAATTAGCGGACATGGAGAACATGCAAGCATACACACAAATAATTGAGGACATAATTGAATTAATGAAGTAAAACACTTATCTTGGTGTAAGATAGGGTTTGGAACCCTAAAATACTGTACAAAACAACCTTGGTTCGGTTTAGGTTTTTACTCCAAAAGACTACACACTGGCCCAAAAATTCAGATTCTATATATAAGATTACATTCGTGACGGCCACCTTATGATTAATGACGCCGTGGTCGCCGTCATTAGTGGTTTCGTCTTGGCACGTTAGTCTTGCGACGGCGTCACCTATGCTTGTGACGCCCTCTTCACCTCGACGCGTCGGATCAAATCTAGGCCGTGCCGAGTTGTGACGCCTACTCTTTTAAAGCTGAAGTCGTCACTTGTAAATAAGCAATTTAGCTCTTGGAGTCACAAAGTGGTCCGACGGCGTCGCGAGATAACACCCGACGCCCCTTGTGTTTCAGTGACTTGAGTGTCTCGATTCTTGACTTTGGCCATTTTCTTCGATATATCCGCGCTTTTCGTCCAAATAAGTGCCATTCCAACAATTTGCCTTCAAGAGATCTAAAAGTGAAAAGGAACGATATTAAGTAATAACGGATACAAAAGTGATCAAATAAGGGCTTAAACGACCCTCAAAAAGGTACATTTAAAACCTTATCACATGGTATGATACGCTATCGAAGTTTCTTCTATCTAATGGATTCAAAGAAAGGAGCGATTGATCGAGACATTGTTCACCGGAAGGTCGAGCAAACACTTAATCCATGTCCAAATATATGTTGATGATATTATCTTTGCCTCGACCGACCCTAATAGATATGACCGATTTTCAAAGGAGATGGGCTCTAAATTTCAAATGTCAATGATGGGACAAATGTCATTCTTTTGGGATTATAAATTTCACAAAGTCACGAGGCATTTTATAAATCAATCTAAATCGCAAATGAAATTTTAAAGAAATTTGGATTTAACTCAAGTGACCTGTTGACACTCCTATGGTGGAGCGTACAAAGCGGATGAG
>CM040242.1:28032608-28073717 GCA_022545495.1 Chrysanthemum lavandulifolium
TTGTTAATATATGCTACATGTTAGTACCTTTTGCTACTGAGCAAATATCATTATTAGGTGCGACAATGGTGATTCTAGAATCTAGATGCATGAAATTTGTCAGTGATGGGAATGTTTTTGTTATCTAAAGTTGCGAACTTGCACCACTGAAACTTTCATCTATGAATAAACTAAAATGCTAAATAATGAAATATCATTTTGAAGGTTGATGTTATCTAAAGTTGCAAACTTAGAACCACTTAAAAAGTGTTACATGGAACGATTGGATCATGGCAAAGGACTCAAATCAAGAAAACTTGATCCACTTTTCTCTACGGCGTAATGCTTTGTTCTTTTTTACCGTAGAAGCTACGCCTTTTTTAGAAGAATGTTTTTTAACACCATAGAGCTCTCAAATAAGGATTAATCCCAGATCTTTGTTGCTATGGTGTAAACACATAAACCTTGTTACGCCATAGAGGCATCAAATGCCGATTCTTCCGTTTTTTAAGTCAGTTTTTACTATGTTTAGATGACTTTTTCTTGAATTTACTTCCTAATAAATACAGGGCTTGGACACGTTCTTTAGGTATTAAATTATCAACTAAACTTTGACTTTAAGTCTCAAAATCCTTTTTGATTTTCTTTAACCCTTTTAGGGTATTATTCACGTTGTCGTTCTACGTTAGTTGGCATCAGATCCTTTTGGTATCCCGATGACGAAAGATGGAGATGTTCCAAAAACCTAGTAGTACTACTAGTGGGGTACGATCCACCGAAGACATGGATAGCACGGCCAATGATCTTACTTCCAGCCATGAGTGTGTCCACTAGTATCATGAATTACGATTTGCGGTCGTAGGTGATGGTAATTAATCACATAGTGAGGGTAACAATCATGGTAATTATAGACTCCGTCCTAAAGTTGATGGGTTCTTTGATAATCATGATTGTGACCGATCTCCCACACAAGTTTGGAGATAAGATGATTTATTCTGGTCTTTTGATGAGGAAGGAGATGAGGACAATAATGTTCTTGCTAGAGGTTCAAGAAGAAGAAATAATGGTTCTATGGTTATTAATAGGAGGAATGAAAATCGACATGGCTATAGAGAGCGACAAAGATATCATGTCAAAGCCGAGATTCCTAAGTTCATCGGAATCTTGACATTGAAGCGATATTGGATTAATAGTATAAGGTTGAAAAGTTCTTTGAAATCATGGATTTTCTCGAAGAAGAACAAGTTAAGATTGTGGCTTATAAGTGCATGCGTGGAGAGGTTGGAGCTTGGTGGCAAAGCGAGCAAGACAATCGTAGAGACAAAGAAAGCATCTTGTGGATACATGGACAAGAATGTAGAAAATGATTAAAGATGGGTTTTACCCCTAAAATTGAACAAATTCTATACCAACAATATCATAAGTGTGTTCAAGGTAAGCGAACTGTGGCCGAATATACGGGTGAGTTCTTAAGATTACAAGGAAGGAGAAGCGAAGTAGCTTATGTAATCTAGCGGACTTTGTGTTCACCAATGGTTAGTGATTCTTCGCAAAGTAATAAAGTTTTTCATACTAAATTCTTGGTTAAGGAGAAGGTTTGTTCGATTATCATTGACGAAGGGAGTTATAAGAATTGGTTTCTAGGGCCTTGATTAAAGCTTTTAAGTTACCAACCAAGCCTTTCCTAATTCCTAAAAGGGACCGACTATAAACGTAACTGAAATTTGTAAGATTCCTCTCACCATTGGGAAGCATTAGATTGAACTCGTTACTTGTGATGAGAAGGATACAGAAGACATATTGCTAGGGCGACCATGGCAACATGATGTAGATGCAACGCACAGAGGTAAATCTAATATATGTTAATATAAAGGAAGTGGAAAGAATATTAGTATGATACCTCTAGGCGTCTCTTATCTCGAGAAGAAATTATAAAGTAAGACGTTGATGACTTTGCTTACTTTAGTAAAGGAATTTCTAGCCGAGAAAAAAGAGATGGGAATTTCTTTTGCATTGGTTGTTAAAGGGGTTGAAGATGGAATGATGGCTTCGATACATGAAGTTATTAAATCCTGTCTTGAAGAGTTTGACAAGGTTTTTGCGGATGATACTACAAATTCTTTACCACATTTGAGGAATATTCAACATCAAGTTGATCTAGTTCCTCGAGCAAGCTTACCTAATCTTCCTCACTATCTGATGAGTCATAAGGAATCAGATATTTTGCGTGAGAAGGTAGAAGAGTTGTTGGAAAAGGAGAATATCCAAGAAAACATTAGTCCTTGTGCGGTTCGAAAACTTCTTACACCCAAGAATAATTAAAGGTAGAGTATGTGTGGATAGTCAAGCCATCAACAAGATCATGGTAAGGTAGTGTTTTCATATTCCACGTTAAGCTGTTTTCCAAGATTAGTTTGAGGAGTTCTTATCATCAAATTCGGATCAAACCGGGTGACAAGTGCAAGACCGCTTTCAATATGAATAATGGGTTGCATGAATGGCTTGTCATGCCATTTGGGTTAATTAATGCACCAAGTACTTTTATGCCTTTGATGACTCAAGTTTTTAGGCCATTTATGGGTAAGTTTGCTGTGGTTTATTTTGATGATATCTTGATTTATAGCCGAACGAAGAAGGATCACTTAGATCATCTATGAGTTGTTTTGAAGGCATTGGAGGAAAACAACTTGTAAGCAAATTTAAAGAAGTGTATTTTTATTACTAGTAAGCTTTTTTTCTTGGTTATCGGAAGGTATTCATGTGGATGATGAAAATGTTAAGGCGGTTAGGGATTGGCCTTCACCAAAGAATTTGACTGAAGTTTGGAGCTTTCATGGATTGGCAACTTTATATAGGAGGTTCGCTCGGGACTTTAGTAGCATTGTGGAGCCAATCAAAAATTGTTTGAAGATAGGTCCTTTCAAGTGGACTAAGGAAGGAAAGAAAGCTTCAAGTTGATTAAAGAAAAGTTGGCCTCACATTAGCTACCATGATGCGAAATTTCAAAAGCAATGCAATGATGCGTGCAATTTGTGCAATGATCGCGCATTTTAAACCAAGGTGCTTCCTAATTTTGATAAAGTTTTAGAATTGTAATTTGATGCTTGTAGAATTGCGATTGGTGATGTTTTATCATAGGAAGGTAGGCCCAAAGTTTTTCATAATGAGAAGTTAAATGAAGCTCGTCAAAAGTGGTCTACTTATGAACAAGAGTTATATGCGGTTGTTCAAGCAATGAAGAAGTTGGAGCGTTATTTGATTCAATGAGAGTTTATGGTTTATTCGGACCATCAAGCTCTTAAATATTATCAAACTAAAAGGCATTTTAACAAGATACATGAACGGTGGCCGAGTTTTTTTAGGAGAAATTTAATTATGTGATCAAGCAAAAGTTAGGTGCATGTATACAAATGATGAAGATTTCCGTGACACTTGGGACGAGATTGAAACTAAACAACATAGAGGTGATTTTCTTGCTCTTGATGATTATTTGTTAAAGGGAAATCGCTTGTATATCCCTAAGACTTCTGTTAGGAGTCAATTGATTAAGGAGTTGTATGTGGGAGGTTTAAGTAGTCATTTGGGACGTGACAAGACGGTTGCTATCGTGGAGAAGAGATTTTATTGGCCTCAATTAAAGATCAACGTTGGTGATTTTGTGCGTAAATGTGTTGTGTGTCAAGAAGAAAAGGGCAAGGCACAAATACGGGTCTTTATATGCCACTTCCCGTACCCGAGTGTCCTAGGTTCATGTTTTCTTGTATTTTGTACATGGACTTTCTCGTACTCAAAGAGGACTTAATTATGCGTTTGTTGTTGTTGACAGGATTTCAAAAATAGCGCATTTTGTTCCTTGTAAAAAGACTTTAGATGCGGCTCATATTGCAAGATTATTCTTTCAGGAAGTGGTTCGTTTTCATGGAGTTCCAAAGTTTATTACTTCGGATCATGATAGTAAGTTTCTTGTCCATTTTTGGTTGACACTTTGGAGGCGTTTAGGTACATCCTAAACTGATAATCAAATCGAAGTGGTTAATCGCACTTTGGGAAACACGATTCGTTGTTTGTGTGGAGATAACCCGAAGTTGTGGGATGTATCTCTAGCGCAAGCCGAATTTTCTTACAATAGTGTAGTTCATAGTTCGAAGAGGTTTTCACCATTTGCTATTGTATACAACACTCCGATAAATAAAGTGGTAGACTTGGTTGATTTACCTGGCAAGAAGAATGTTCAAGCAAATAGGATGGTGGAAGATGTACAAGCTACTCATGAAGTTTTCCTTGCCAAGATTGCTGAGTCAAATGCTAGTACAGGTTGTTGCGGATAAACATTTTCGTGTTAAGTTGTTTAAGGAAGGTGATGAAGGAATGGTGTTTCTTTGAGTATTACAATATTTTGCGAAAGATCAAGGACAGCGCTTATGTTGTAAATCTACCTAATACCATGAAACTTTTCCGACATTTATGAGTTTCACCCCAATGATGAAGTTGATGATGAGAACTTGAGGACGAGTTTTTCAAAAGTAAGGGAGAATGATGAGGACAAGATCGAAAATTTAGCTGAGGAGTACATAGAGTGATTGGATCATGACAAAAGGACTCGAATCAAGAAAAGGTGATCAATTTTTCTCTATGGCGTAACGCCTTGTTCTTTTTACGATGTAGAAGCCATGCATTTTTTTTAGTTTCCTCTACGACATAGAAGCATGTTTATTATTACGCCGTAGAGCTCTCGAATAAGGATTAATCCTAACATCTTTGTTGCTACGACATAAACACGTAAACCTTGTTATGCCGTAGAGGTATCGGATGCCGATTCTTATCTTTTATTTTTAAGTTAGTTTTTACAATGTTTAGATGACTTTTTCCACAAGATTTATTTCCCAATAAATATAGGGCTTGGGTTCATTGTTTAAGGATTTAATTATCAACTACACTTTAGTCTTAAAAACCTTTGTGATTTTGTTTTACCCTTTTAGGGTTTTATTCATGTTTCCATTCTACGTCAATAACGGTAAATTTACATGATTTTATGTGGATGTGGTACAAGTCTCCGTGTAAGTATCACCTCCCTAACTACTTAAAGTATATATAGAATTTGTGTTTTAGACGTATTAATAAAAAGCTATACATTTCAATAATTGTAGGCTGAGAGATATTGTTTGATCAACAAAATCCGTTTTCCATTATAACATAAACCTTATCTCTTCTGTTGAACTATATGTAACATAGAACTTACGATGACCCATTGTCAGTCGCAAGGAAAACTACAAACAAAACTAAAAATCATGTGCTATAAGTATTAACATTGTGAAAATTACATGGTCGGACATTTTGAGAAGTGATGATTATGACCATGTATGTTATACGCCAAAGGAACAACATTGGTATAACAACCCGTAAAATTTCATATTATTATAATAATATTTATTACGTCAGAAAATTCAAATCGTTTATTTTCTGACAGCTGTCGATATTTGAAATTTAAAAACGAGAGGTAATCTCGTTTCCTTAAAAGCCCGACACCGCACACACGATACTTGTCCACTTAGTATCTTTATAGTAAATGTGAAATTTATTATTCTTTGAATTAAATTTAAGCATACATAAGCTTAAACCATTGTTTTGGGGAGTTATCTACACACCGCAAAGACGAATAACACACGAAACTAAAATAAATACTTAGATAAGTGAAATATACACTTTTAACATTCAACGATAATTCTGAAAGAAAGCGAGAGGTTATCTCGTGAATTTAGAAAATCACGGAACCAAGACGACATCTGAGCATCGAATTAGTAACGGCAAATAGTTATAATCAAATTTCTACGTAATAATAATAATATATTATTACACTTACAAAAACACTCCTAAAAATATAATTTTTATAGTTTTCGGGTACCGGAAAGGTACAATTTTCGCGGAGACTCGACAAAACATGGGGTACAATCTATACTGTGTCTAATAATAATAAAACAAAACTTAAAAAGGCAATTACCAAAATGAACCGAAATCATACCCCATTTATAAGAAAAGACTATTTTTCATGATATTACCAAAAGGAAAATGATAAATGGGCCTAATTAAAGAGGTTTCAAAGGATTTAATGATAATGTATTATGCGATGTGATGCATAATATATTTATCGTTAAATCTTCTTTAAGCATATTTATTTAGGCCATGTATCATCACTCTTACCAAAATGATCTCAAAGTTAGAAGTGATACGATGATCACGTGCATCCATAATAACATAAGGGTTGGGTTATTTAGGCGGGCCAGTTTTTAGATTAACCTCCCTATATTTTAGGGTATTTTGTCCCTCCTTTGTCCCTCTCTCTCACATGTAGGCCCCCGTATCCATATACTCGATTTTTTTTTTTTTTTTTTTTTTTTAATTTAATTGTGTAGTGTTTAGGTATATGATATAGTGTATTTATTTGTGTAGTGTTTTTATATGTATAATGTTTTTAATTGTGTAGTGTTTTTATATGGTATTTATTTTACGTTACTTTTTATAAACTTTTTTATAAACTTTTTTTATAAAAGTTTATAAAAAAAAGTTTATAAAAAAAGTTTATAAAAAGTTTATAAAAAAAGTTTATAAAATATTTTATTGCTATTGTTTAATTAAATAGAAACAATACACAAATAAATACTCTACATATAAAAACACTACACAAATAAATACACTATATACATATAAAAATACTACACAAATTAAATATAACACACAAAATAAACTATACACAATCTAATCAAATAAAAAACCAAAAAAATAAAATAAAATAATAAATAAATAAATAAAATAATGGTACAGTAGCATGTGGGGACCCATGGCCGTACCGTGTGAGAGAGAGAGGAGGACAAAGGAGGCTGTGTTTTAGCGGTCTAAGGGGTGAGACCTGTTCATATAAGACATCCTTAACATAAAAGGGATGTAGTTGTATGCCCTACCTACCCCCCTCAATCTACTCTTATCTGTATATTTATGATCCAAAGAAAATCTCAAAAGCATCCATACTTTATCAATTCATATAACATCACCTCACCTTTCTTCATTCCTTACAAAAACCATATGTCTTCACTACATGAACGTCAAACCAAAAACAAATCCAAAAAACCACCATTTTTTTTTTCATAATTCATACTATGATCACAAAACAACCTTCCACACTCATTCTTGAACCTAAATCTAAAACCAAAACCAAAACAAAACCTAGACCCTCGCCCAAAACAAATCCCCTCGCCTCGCCTCCATTCACGCCCAAACTCCATTCACGCCCAAACCCTCGCCTCCATTCACTCCCAGCCTCTCGCCCAACCCCGGCAATCTCGCCTAGCCTCTTTTCCTCGCCCAGACACTCGCCCACGCCCACACAATCTCGCCTAGCTGATAAGGATTTAAAAGGTACACTATTGAGGGGTCATTTAAGCCCTTAATTGATCACTTTTGTATCCGTTACTACTTAATTTCGTTCCTTTTCACTTTTAGGTCTCTTGAAGGCAAATTGTTGGAATGACACTTATTCGGACGAAAGGCGCGAATATCTGAAAGAAATGGCCAAAGTCGAGAATCGAGACACTCAATTCTTTGGAACTAAAGGGGACGGCGTCGGTTTAAGCTGCGATGCCGTCGCAACATGTTTTATGACGACTCAAGAGCCAAATTGCTTATTTACAAGTGACGGCATCAGTTTTAAAGAGTAGGCGTCGCAGACATACGGCCTAGATTTGATCAGGGCGGTCGAGATCGAAGGCGGCACACGGAGCATAAGGTGCGCCGTCACAATGATAACGTGGCCAAGGCGAAACCCTAATGACGGCGGTCGACCCGGCGTCACAATTAAAGAGTGACGCAAATCGCGCTTTGTAACACTATATATAGAATCCGAATTTTTAGTTTTAGAGGTAGTTTTGTGGAGTAAAACCTAAACCGAACCAAGGTGTCTTGGCGATATCTTAGGGTTCCATACCTATTTTACAACAAGATCGTGTTTTACTTCATTGATTCAATCATGTCTTCAATTGTTTGTGTGTATGCTTGCATGTTCCCCGTGTCGCCTAATTTACTTGTGTGTTTGCTTAGATATATGAAACCAAGTTATTGAATATTGATTGGTTGTCTCTTATCTTAATTGTGATTGACCTAGTATTGCGATAGGTCATCCGTTGTGTTATTAATGCTTGATTAATCTTTGTTGAACCTTAGCTTATAGTTACTAGTAGAATTGTAGGCTAAACATCCAAAGATCACCTTAGTGTTAAGTTTATGAATCCTAGAGACTTCGTAGTCATTAACCTTAGGTAACTTCAAACCGAACCGAACCGAAACCGAACCCGAACCGAACCAAAGATCATCTTTTTGATACAAGAATGACCGAAACCGAACCGAACCGAAAATAACCGAACCGAACTAATAACCGAACCGAATTTGCTAAAACCGAACCGAACCGAACTACTAATTCGGTTCTCGGTTTCAGATATGGGTTTATAGTTTGAAGCAAAACCGAATTCATATAAATATATATATTTTTATATATTTATATATTTTATATATATTTATATATTTTAATTATATTTATATATAAATAAATATTATTAAAGGTTATCATAATATAATAAAACACTTTTATGCTTGAAATATATTTTTTGCTAAATATATATGTAATTATTAAATTTTTTTAAATAGTGAAATTGGGTTAACCCAAAACCGAACGAATTAGAATTCAACCAACCGAAAACCGAATTTGAATTTGGTTTGGTTCGGTTCTCGGGTTGACCTAAAATTTTTTTTAACCGAATTAACTGAACCGAACTAACCGAACAACCCGATAACCAAACCGATCAACACCCCTACATCTTTTTATACAAGAATGACCCAAATAGCCTATCATTTTTTTTTTAATAATATCATATCGCTAATGCACTTGTATATTTACTAGTCAACTTTTTTGAAGCTTTTTGATACAAGAATGATATAACTTTGTTTCATAGTATTAACTTTTCAAGAAAAGTAACAAGCTTTTTCAGATGCACACGGCATATGTTTTTGTATTGTAATACTTGTTTAGTTAGTTGAATATGAAAGGTATGACGTCGTTGATTACTACGAGCATCTTATCTTAAAACATTAAGTTAATTATTTATATACCAAATTTTTTATTTCTATGTTTTATGTTTGTTTCTAATACTATAATGGAAATGTCATTTTGTGCAACATTTTATAATGGATTAAATTTTATATATCACCTTTCTTTCATGATTAATTTTATCTTGAGCAGATCCGTACATAACAACAAGATTTTATAGCGACGGATCTTTTAGTGATAAAAAAGTTTATTTGTCATAAGCGAAAAATAATAAAAGTTTGAATATTTGGGATTAAACATAATGTTTTGAAACCCGGATGGTTCAACTAGTTTCATTCGGCCGAAAACGGGTCGATTTAACCGGGTCAACCCATCGGGTTTGAAGTGTCTCGGTAGGGATGAGCATTTGAGCGAATCCGGAACCGTGCAAAGCAGTGCCGATTTTTGAAATACTGATGCAGTCACGGACTACAATATAAGGTGAAAAAAATCGGGACCACTAATTCGTGACGGATCATTACTAAATCGGAAAATTCCGAAAAGCGAGAAAACCCGATTTTCGGTGATCGATACCGGTACCGATATCCGAATCCGTTGATGCGGTACGGTATCACTAATTTATCTCGGGAAAAATCGGTACCACTAATTGATGCGGGATCGATGCGGGACCGGTCACCGTGCTCATCCTAGTCTCGGGTCAACCCGATTTTGATGTGTACTAATAGTTTCCTTTTGAAATATATATTTTCAACATTTGCTTTTAATTTCAACTTTTACTTTTCACTTTTTGTTTTCCTTTATATATAGTATCTGTGGTACCCATGACGATTAATCGGGGAAATAGATCTCGATAAGGCCTGATTTACCAGTTTGTATCGGTTTCAACGGGTCCACTCTGGTTCGTCTTCAAATGGCTTTTATTGGTTAGTCGAACCTGTTGCGACATCGGTTCCCGGTTGAACCCGTTGGTCCGGTCCAGTCTTCAAAACTATACGTACCATCAACTTGTTAGCTTGTATGAAACTTTGTGTGTTTTACTAATTTGTATAATGTGTATAATAAAATGTACTTTTCATTTTAAGGTGTTTTAAAAATAACATTAATTAGTGTGTTTAATTATTTTATATTCTCGATTATGTTGTAGATTGTTTAAATTGTATATTGTGAAAATTTTATTGTACTTTTTAGTATGCGGTATTTTAATTGTTTGTATTTATATTGGTAGATATGTTTTTAGTTGGTTGTATAATATTAATAAATTACTATACTTTTAAGTAACGAGACGTTTTAATAAGAGTATTAATTAAACTATACATTTCTCTCACATTTGATTAATTTTCAACATTTAACAATTCAACATTTCACTTTAACCATACACCTTTTATAGATAGTATAGATATATCCGAAAATGCAAGTATTAAATACATAATTTACAATGTTTTAAGCATGTTTAGGTATATATGAAATTTCTAAATTTTAAAAAAATATATCAAATTGCCTCTTTTATAATTATAGCTACTAGCGAAGTGCCATGGCGTTGCGTGGTACCCTCAAATAAAATTACTGGTGAATTATGTATTTTAGTTTATTATGTTCTTTTGACAATAAATTTACTGGATATCAAAATTTCGTTTAGCCTGGTGCCGTTTGGGCTCGAGCCCGTTAACCCGTGCCTATTGGCCCATGCCCGTTCGGGCTCGAGTTCGTTAGCCCGCACCGGTTCGGGCCTAAGTCCATTGCCGATTGACCGTTCGGGCTTTAATATCTGTATTATGTGCTTTATTATTTGTATCGATGACATTTAATGCAAGGTTTTCGCAGCGTTCGACAGCGGATACCACGAAATAAAATTTTCCATTGAATCATATATTTTAGGTTATTATATTCTTTTTATAATAAATTTACTGATTTCAAAATTTCGTTTAGCTCGTGCCCGTTCGAGCTCGGCCGTTAACCGTGCCCATTTGAATCGTGCCGTTCGGCTCGGCCCATTTGGACGTTGCTCGTTCGGGCTTGAATATTTCTATAATGTTCTTTATTATTTGTATTAATGACATTTTAATGCGGGAATTATGTTTAAGTTGGTTGTATAATATGCTTGATAATTTGTATTTCTGTGTGAGGTGTTTTAATAAGCTGCATTAATTGTATTTATTGACCAGTTAATTAATTAACTACATTAAATATATTGACCACATTAATAGTGCTTTATATTTTTGTACATTAAGATTTAAGACTTGTAAATTTTAAAATTAAGATTAATGAAATATCATTAATAATCTATTATGTATTGTCTGATGTTTATATTTTGTAAGTAGTATAGATATATCTCCGTATTTTATAAGTAGTATAGATATCTATTTTGCCAAACACTCATATTAAAAAAAAATAATAATAATAAAAAAAAAATTACAGTTTGTAGTTAACATTACTCTTAACAATCATTAGCTAATTTGTCAAACAAAACTTTGGTGTCTAAAAAGGTGCAATAAATCAGATCTAATTTTGACAGAAAATAAAAGCACGTTACGTACCTTTGAGGGGCATCAAACCTCTTTCCAAAAGGATCGGAAATTGGTCATAGCATATTAAAGAAGCAGTTCCGCTCGTCCATAAGAGAAACTCCGGGATATCCAATTCCTTGGCCACATCGAGGGTGAATCCCATAAGCACGTCAGCCACTATGCAAGTCACTGGTGAATAAGAAGCACCCACTTTCGCTACAAGACTTTTAAATGGGCCAGAACAAGTTTCATTAACAGATTTAGCTAATGTTGGGAGATATTGGGTGGCATCTTTGTTCTCGGGTGGTGGAAGACCATCCGGAATGGTCTCAAAGCGGAAAGAAGGGAGACCGTTTAAGGTTTCGTGGCCTTGAGATCTAATGAGACGTTGATGGTTGAACTCGGTGTTGACAAAGGTGACATCGAAACCTTTGGAATGGAGAATTTTGGCTAGTTTTAGCATCGGGTTTATGTGGCCTTGTAAAGGGGTTGGTATGCACACTGCATGTGGTTTCATCTCTTGTTGTGAAGCCATGTTGGATCAACCCAAAATTTCTCACTCTAGAAATCACACAGCTTCACCAAGCTGTAGTGAATGGAGAATTTTAGTTAGTTCAATGTGGCCATGTAACGTTTATATGCAAAACAATAAAGAACACATGGCCGGGTTAATTTTTAAGTGCAATAAAATAAGGGTGATGATTTATACACATTGAGATTTGATTTGACACTCATACGTACAAGTAGTTAAAAGTTGAATATATAAACAGTACAACCGGTTAATGCATAAGTTGGAGTGTCCCAATCAAAATATTGAGTGTACGAATCATTTCCCATAAAATAAGGTCGTGTTTTTTTGAACGAATATAATAAGGTCGTGTTTGGTTGGGTTAATTTGGGGCATGTCAGTGGGTTTTGAATTTTAAATTCATACTTTATTATGTTTGGTTCAAGAAAAGAGGAAAGGAAATATAATTTCCATGACAAAAGGGGGTTTGTTAAGTTAGAAAAAACCAAAAATTCGGTGGTTGAGAGGGTGATACGTCCCGGGTTTTATGTCATGTTATATCTATTTAGGATATGTTTTTTTTATCGAATTAGGAAAGTGTCATTGTTAAGATATGCCTTTATGTTTGGTTAGTTTTACAAGCTAAGGTTATTCGGTTATATATATCGAATCATTGTTATGAATGAATCAATCAAAGTTTAAGATAAACAAATCTCTAGTTCTTCTCTATTTTTTTAGGAGCTGCTGACACGCTAAAAGTTGTCTTTATCCCGATACAACCCTAACAAGGTCAGATCAATTGGTGTTTTCATTGAAAGTACTCATTGATAGGGCTACCAAATTAGGGTTTCAATTAAAAAATAAAATAAAAATAAGAGTAAACTGCAAAATACATCCCATGGTTTCTGATTTTGAGACCTTACATCCTCGCTATAAACTATTGGCTAGTTACATCCTTCGTTAGCCAAGCGTTAGCCATTCTACATCCCCGGTCACTAACTCCGTTAGTTTTCTTAGATTAAGTCTAACGGGATGGTACATTTTGGTGTTCTTACTCATCACGGGGATGTATTTTCACTTACACTTTTACATATAAGAGGGATGTATTTTGCAATTTACTTTTTTTTTTTTTTTTTTTTAATTTTATTATTATTATTATTATTATTATTATTATTATTATTATTATTATTATTATTAGAGTTAACTATTTATATAAAAAACATTTTGTCGAAATATTATAAAATTTTCCAAAAATTTATAAAATTCAAAATTTTATAAAAAATTCAAAATTTTATAAAATTCTATAAAAATTCGAAAATTTTATAAAAAATTTATAAAAATTCGAAAATTTTATAAAATATTCCGATAAAATTTTATAAAAACAAATTCCGTAAAAACTTGTTTTAAATTTTTTAAATTCCGTTAAAAATTTTGTTTTATAAAATATTCCGATAAAATTTTGTTTTAAATTCCGTTAAAATTTGTTTTTAAACTTTTTCTTTTAACGAATTTTTATAAAAATTTCTTTTTCTTATTTGAATACTTTTTGTCGAATTTTTATTAAAATTTTCGACAAAAAATTTTTTTTCTTTTGAATACTTTTCGTGAATTTTTATAAAAATTTTGACAAAAATTTCCTTTTTTTTTGAATACTTTTGATGGAATTTTCTTATACAAAATTTTAGACAAATTTTTTTTATAAAAATTCCGTCAAAAGTATTCAAAAGAAAAAGAAAATTTTTCAAAATTTTTATAAAAATTCATCAAAAAGTATTCAAAAAAGAAAGAATTTTTTTGTCGAAAATTTTATAAAATTCCGTCAATAAGTATTCAAAAAGAAAAAGAAATTTTTGTCGAAAATTTTTATAAAAATTCCGTCAATAAGTATTCAAAAAGAAAAGAAATTTTTTGTCGAAAATTTTTATAAAAATTCCGTCAATAAGTATTCAAAAAGAAAAAAGAAATTTTTTGTCGAAATTTTTATAAAAATTCCATCAAAAGTATTCAAAAGAAAAGAATTTTTTTGTCGAAAATTTTAATAAAAATTCGACAAAAAGTATTCAAATAAGTAAAAGAAATTTTTTGTCAAAAATTTTTCTAAAAATTCCGTAAAAAGAAAAAGTTAAAAAACAAATTTTTAGCAGATTTATAAACAAAATTTTATCGAATATTTTATTAAAACAAAATTTTAACGGAATTTAAAAACAAGTTTTCTGAATTTGTTTTTATAAAAATTTTATCGGAATATTTTATAAAATTTTGAATTTTATAAATTTTTTATAAAATTTTGAATTTTGTAGAATTTTTATAAAATTTTGGAATTTTTTTATAAAATTTTGAATTTTATAAAATTTTGGAAATTTTATAATATTTTCGACAAAATGTGTTTTTATATAAATAGTTAACTAATAATAATAATAATAATAATAATAATAATAATAATAATAATAATAATAATAATAATAATAATAATAATAATAATAATAATAATAATAAGGAGGTGGCATTAAACATCGACATAACATTAGACGTGATGTTCTTGTTGATATATGCCTCGGTCCGTATTTTGCTCGTAGGAGGTGGATATTGGGCTTCATGGAGATATGGATGAGACCGCTGCGGCCACCGATATATTGCTTTATTCTTGGGATGGCGGGAGTGATGTTTGTGTTGATCTTACAGTGTTCGTCTCCTTTGGCGCAATCGGGGTTGCGTGATTTCGTGCCAGGCGTGCGGTTAGTGAGGCCGCACGACGTAAGCGTGTCAAGTATGAGGTTAAATCGCGAGATATCGGATACGGGTTCCTCCCTTTTCTTTCTCTTCTTTTGGAGAACTTGAGAAAGAGGCGGTAACCTTACTAAAGCGTATTAGACTTTTCTCCTTGACTCAAGACATTGGGGCTCGTCTTTACTCATATTTTTAATCGTATTAGTTTCGCTATTGCTAGAGGAGTGGGGGCCAGGTTAGTCTCAGGCTCCCACTAATTTCTTGTAATTTCCTATATTTTCTAATGAAGTGATGTTTTATTAAAAAAAATAATAAATAAATAAAAAAATAATAATAATAATAATATTAATAAAAATTAAAAAAAAAAAAAAAAAAGTAAAGTATAAAAGTAAATTGCAAAATACATCCCTCTTATATGTAAAAGAGTAAGTCGCAAAATACACCCCTCGTATGAGTAAAAGACCAAAGCGACCCTCCGTTAGCACTTAACGAAGAAAACTAACGGAGTTAGTGACCAGGGATGTAAAATGGCTAACGTTTGGCTAACGAAGGATGTAACTAGCTAATAGTTTATGACGGGGATGTAAGGTCTCAAAAACTGTAAACCACAGGGATGTATTTTGCAGTTTACTCTAAAAATAATAAATGTTCATTGGGTACTGTTCATCGGGTACTGTTCATCGTGGTACTATTCATCGATTTTTTTTTGAGTTATTAATCGCTTGAATATTATTCAAGGCATCAGGCGGCAGCGATCAGGACGCGGAATACGCACTCTCTAAGCTCTTGCAAATGGGTACGGTGACCGAATATGAGAGTGAGTTTGTGGTACTTGCAAATCAAGTAACATGGATCTCTGAATCTTTACTTACATCGTTTTATATCTCCAGACTTAAACTGACGTTACAAATAAAACTGTTGAGGGCAAGGCCTACAACTTTAGGAGAAGCCTTTTCCTTAGCCCATATAGTCGAGGCTCATTTTGAGGCAATTGAAGAGAAAGAGAAAGAGCATATAATTGAAAAGAAATTAGATACCATTCCATCATTACAAAGTGAATTCGCTTCACCTGAGATTAAAAGATCGTTAGATGTTGATGAATATATTGGTGTTGATGTGGTTAATAACGCGATAGATGGTGTTTTCGATATTGGTGGGAGTAATGAAGTTCATAGCAAGTTTGAAGAATTTTTAGAAAATAAGAAAAGTACAGAAGAGATTGTTGTGGGTGGTCGTGAATTTGATGATCGTTTGGGTGAAATAAATTTGAATTTAAGCGAGGAATTAGCGGACAACGGGGTTAGTTCTATACCCACTTCTTTGGTGGCTCTTCACCAACTATGGGAAGGAATTGGTATCGGTGATGCTCATGGGCTCATGAATAATGAACGCAACCATAAATTTGTTTAACCAAATGCGTGGAAATGGATATCGGACTCTCAATCGGCATATTCTTCGTATCACCTTGAGGGCAAGGTGATTTGTGAAGGAGTGGGGAGTGTTACGGCATGGGTAGCGGAAGGCGGAAGAATGGTGTTGTGTTATGTCCAAGGTAGTGGAAGAGGAAGAAGGTGTTAGTTCATGTAGCGGAAGGCGGAGAACTACGGGAGTGGAAGATAGGACTAGGATTAGGATTAGGATATGGGATCCCGGAATCAAGAGAAATTTTCAAGACCACACCTTGAGGACAAGGTGATTTCAAGGAGTGGGAATGATACGTCCGGGCTTTATGTAATGTTATATTTATTTAGGATATGTCTTTGTGTCGTATTAAGAAAGTGTCATTGTTAAGATATGTCTTTATGTTTGGCTTGTTTTACAAGCTAGGGTTATTCGGTCATATATACCGAATCATTGTTATGAATGAATAAATCAAAGTTTAAGATAAACAAATCTTTAGTTCTTCTCTCTATTTTCTTAAGGAGCTCGCACACGCTAAAAGTTGTGCCTTATCCCAATACAACCTCTAACCGGGTCGTATCAGTGGGGTAATTTATTATTTATTTTTTATTTTTTTATTATTTTTTTTCAAGCAAAAGTGGGGGAAAATTGAAAAGTAGTTCTTCGAGTGTCTATATTGGTCGAATATACCCCTTGTCTTTTCATACTTCTTTCTTTCTTACTCATAACCATTTTCAATAATTAAAAGCTGGCATCTGTAGGTTTTTTTGCGCAACAAACTCATCATCAACAAAATCTTTAAGCTTCTTATCTAGTTTTGCTTCATGAAATTTCATTCTTCTTCTTCCTTTACCTCTCTTATTGTTCTTTTCTAACTTGTTGAAGTGATATCAATTTTGTTTTTCTAGTTAACTTTTGGGTTACAGAAGAAAAAAAATTGGTTTACAAAGAAACTAATTTTAGCTCAATAGATTATGATTTTGTAATTGTTTGGAACTACATTTCGGATAAAAAACAATCTTCTATTTAGTAATAAATATTGATTTTAGAGGAAATATATATAGATTGACACAACAGCTAGTCCAGCTTTGTTGGGGAATATCGAAAAGCAACTATCCGTTCCTATGGATAATACGGCCTGATTTTGTAATTTGTGACTCTGCCATGCTACCACCAGAGTTCGTGAAAGAAATAAGTGAGAGAGGCTTGTTGGTCGGATGATGCCCCAAGAACAAGAACTAAATCATCCATCAACTTGAGGGTTTTTAACACATAGTCGATGGAATTCAACACTCGAAAGCCTTTCTAATGGTATTCCCATGATTTGTTGGCCTATTTTGCGGACCATCCAAATTGTTGGGTGCAATGTTTTAAAAACCCTGATCGAGTCATCCGGTTATCGGTTCGACCGCAAAATCGACCCGGTTTTCCACTTAAATATATTGCGATATTTCGGCTCATCAAACGCCTATAATACCTTTAATATTTAATAGTATACATAAAGCCTAATAAATTCAATACCAATCACACAATAGGTTTATAAAACATATATTATACAACACCAAACATATACAATTCAACGACAATACAAATTATAAACATAAAAGCAAGAGTAAAATACACCGTTCGTCCCTGAACTTGTACGTAATACACACGCTGAGTCCTTCACAAAAATCAAATACACCCAAGGTCGCTATTGTTCACTTTTTGCATCACCCAATATCCCTTTGACAAGTTTCGTCAATCAACATCCATTAACTCCCCCATGTGCCTTTGACATGAAGGTATTTTGGTTATTTTGGGTCTTGTCTTCTTCCGTCCTCCTTCTTCTCCATCTCCACTTATCACTACCAATCATTACAACCATCCACTACCACCCGCAACCATTACAACCATCCACCACCACCATCATTTTCAAATGAAATATCAAAAATATTTACATCAAATCAAACCACTACTTCCAAAACTACATACCCCATTACAAGGCTGTTGATGGTGGATTATCTGTTATAGCGGTTCTTTATCGCTATGGTCATCCGAACCTCTTCTATCCAAGGTATAATTAGTGAGCCAAACTTCTCTATAGCATTCTTGTACCTTTTCATTAGTCATACTGTCTAATATTGAAATCCTTACTTTTCTGGGTGACATTTTTTTGGGTAAAAGGTCAAAGACCCAGTAAATATATTACTCCAAAAAATGTTTAAGTACAAAGGATATGGGTGAATCCCATATCTCAGCCCGTTATATAGGCGGAAAGCTAACATAACAAGATACTTCCTATTCTCTATACAAGAAAATAAACCACTACTCAAAAGATAACATTAGACACCTATGGAAACAAAATTACTTCCTACCAAGGCCTTGAAGCTTGATACTATACGTGTCATAATAAGCATCCAAATTCCCTGAAAGATCGTAGACCTGATCCGCATAGTCATCATAATCATCTTCACGATCATGACCACCATCAAATAGGTTCATTGACTCAACAAAAGTGTTCACAACCTCCTCTTCATCACTATCGGAGTCAACAATATCTCGCACCTTAGAGAATGGGTTAACCCTCTTAGTAGAAGAAGTAGACAGAAAATCCTTTTTATTACCTAGATAATAAACCTTTTTAATAGGATTACCATCATCATCAACAAGAGTAGCTTTCCCATCAATAAGAAGCTTTTCAAACTCCCTAATTTTCTTAACAATAAGGGTATGACCAACCTCGGTAGCTTCCATTGAATCACTCACAAGCAGTTCTTGTGATACATTACCTGTCTTAAGAGACCCAACCTCCTTTGCTTCCATTGTACTACTAGAATCCACTACATCAGTAGGAGTGCCACACTGATCAGTATCGATCATATTAAGTGCAGAAAAAGGATTAGATGAAGCAATCTTAGTCCCACTTGTACTAGCCACTTCAATGGTTTTCTTCTTTATATTATCCACCTTCTTGGGTTCGGGAGGAGGCGCTTTAGGTTGATACCTAAACTTAGGACCCACACGGTTTAGTAAAACCTCCTTACCGAAACACTTGGACTACCATTCCTACCCTTATTCTTGTTATTGTGGTTTGAAAACCATCATTAACACTTTGTTTAGGGTGAGTAGGAGGTGGAGCATTTAGGACAATCAAGCGGTATGACCAAAAGCTTACACGTATCACACGAGGTTGTTTCCATTTGTATTTAACCCGGATCTTTTCAATAGTAGAACTGTCCCATCAAGTAATGGTATCTCAACGGTGATGCTATCCCTAAAAACATGATCCACCTTAACTTCAATCAAGCATCTAGCAAAACTACTTGACCCCATGATTCCAAGCACATTTGACTAGTATAAGTATATAACATTTTGGCGTACCAATCAATGTGGCTAGGAGGTGAGACCATCATCGAGAAAACATAGCAAGGGCGCATCATGGAATTTAACCCATACTGGAATATTAGTCAAATCCTCTTTAAGCGATTAGTATTCAGCGTCCAAGTTTTAAGAATAAATGGCACATTCCTAATCATCTACGGTCCGTTTTCAAGAACATCATCTTTTACGAGTGGAAAATTAAAGAAAACGAACCCCTTAGCATTCATCATAACCTTTTGAATACCATACATGACCCACGACACGAACGTATTAATCAACAATAGGAAAATCAATACATTTACCAAGAAAATAACCATAAAGGGTATTCTCAAATTTAGAGTTTACCTCCTCAGCGAATTTCATAGGAATGGATAGATCCACCCCATTAAACTTTTTACTACATTCCAACCTATGAAAATTAGACTTGCGCTTCGTAGAATCAATTGACGTAGCACCCGCATATGAAACTGGCTTCACACTCGGGGCACCCGTTGGTTGGGGCTGATTATGAACTTTGGAGACGAATTAGAAACAACATTAGTACCATTGTCCGCATTCTCCGCATTCGTAACTTCAACACCGCGCATAGCCTCTTCAAAGGTCTTACACGCTTCTAAAACGACCGGGTCAAGACCATAATTCGGCTCAGCCACACTTTGCGCAAGATCTTCATTCATGGGGCTGATTTGATCGGCCAAACTAGCAGAAGATCTCTTATTCATAGAATTAGTATCATTCGAATCATTACCAGCAGAATAAACCTTGGAAGCACTAGTCTTATTAAAAAATCCTTTTTCCATCTCCCAAAACCCCACAACCCACAACAAAACAATCATATTCACCAAGTACAATTCAAAGCAGCAGCAAAACCAAAATAAACAAAGGTAAAACCCTAACGCAAGGTTAGGGTTTCATAAACATGACAAATCAAAAACTAACCTCCCATCATATTGCCTCATGCAGAAGTAGACGTATAGAATAATAATATAGGGATCGATTAAAGGATACATTAATTCAGTAGCCCAAGCATGCAAAAACCAAAGTAGTTTAATAAACCGACCTACGATAATGCATGAAACTCTCAAAACAAAAGGAATGCAACCGACCCAAAAAACAAATAACCAATTAATGCAAACCACAACGATGAATAAGATTAAACAATTAATAGGTTAAAGAATTTTAGTGAATCGTAGGATATGAAAATCGATTTATGTTTTGGAGTTCAATCAAATCGCCAAAGAGATATTTTTAGGGTTTGGCCTTTTTTTTGGGTGACATTTTTCTCATGAAAAATCGTACTTTTCTACTCTTTAAGTCCAATGGGATTCTTGTATCTTTTCATTAGTTACATTGTCTAATATTGAAATCCTTACTTTTCTAGGTGACATTTTTCTCATGAAAAATCATACTTTTCTACTCTTTAAGTCTAAAACAATTCTGTTGTTATTATATAAGTGAAATCTATGTTTCATATTTGAAAAATCAATTTATATATGTTTTTAGCTATATGCTATGTGGCAAGAAAGATGGCAATAATGAAAAGCAATTGATCAAAAAATTGTTGTGCATAACATATACTGTACAATCTAAATTGGCACAATTGAATGCAGTGTTCATAGCTCATCTAACAAACAGGCTCAAGTAACTATCAGAACCATCACTGCAAAGCAAATTAGGAAACACTCACGCAAGTATTACCGATATGTTGGATCTTTTTCCACACGTCTATGCACAGAAGGAGTTATTTGGAACATTCTTGGCAAGATATGAGAGCCAAAACGTCTTAAATATCACCATTACAGCTTAATCTCCTTTGTTTTATTACATTTTCTAACAGCTCTAACATTCGAGTTAATTGAAGTCATAGGTGAGGTCAATTTCGCAAGAACAAGTAAAAGAGTTAAAAGCACCGCTAACTTTCGGATGCAAGAGAAATTCAAGACCTGCTCAACCATTGAACAAAAGGAAAATAGAGATGTATGATGATGTGATGACCCATTGATAATGTTTGAACTTGTAATGATTTAGGATAAAAAAAAAAAACGTGCCACATTATACTTCTTTATTGTTGACGTAGCATAGAGAAAAAAAGGGTTGTTATTTTGACCCCCCTATTTTTTTAGATTGACCCCTCTTATTATTTTTGATTTTTTTTTATTTTTTTTATTTTTTTTGTTTTATAATTTTATTTATATCAAAAAACTATAAACCCCGAAAATGCGGAACAATAAATATAAAGTTTAATAAGTCAAACGCTTAAAAGCTGTAAATACGTAACATAAACCGACAAAAAGCGTGTTGTCTTGGAAAAGTGGGGACAAGGAATATTCCCTATGATGAGACATCATAGGGGTTCCAATAGTACAACCCGAAAAAATATGACATGGCGGGCATTTATATCGACACGATTGCTACTATAAAAGATCTCACCACATAAATTCATTTGCCAACTCATATGCATGCACGTGATATCTCATTCTATTGAGTTTTGCGTTTCAAATGTATTCTCATCTGAGATAATAGTTGAAATTCAAAGCGCAAGCAAAAGTAGGATAGTAGACACTTTTCTAACTAACTATCGGATAAATAGTCCCATTTGCTACTTAAATATTATCTTTTGACGTCTTTTTAGTTTTACTTAATAATGCCGCTATAAAAGCAACCTATATAGCTATCAATCATGCATTTTATTTAAGGTACCTACCGTAATTTCATCAATTCAAAGATAAATGGCAAGCAACCGATTTGAGGTGTTCAAACTTCTTATTATTATTTTACATAATTTTCTCATGCATTTTACTACTCTTTATCTTATTTAAGGAAGCACTATCTTTTCGACTTAATACAACTATCGTAACCAAATAATGCAAACACGAAACAAACTCGAGATGGTGAAAATGGGCGATGTCATTGTACATAGATGATGGAATGGTAGTACGAAGATGTTACAATTTATAATTACTGATTCACGTTCCAAATTTATTGTATTTGTTTTTGTAGGACCTCTTTAGTCTAATAAAAGGCGATCTTTCTTAAAAGACGAAAAACTGAAGGAATGATGCCGACTCTTTATAACGTAGATTGCTCACTTCAACTTTCACTCCTTTTAATCTTATATATTTTTCTCTTACTAAATGTATCTATGTGGTAAGAGAATGTAGGAAACTGATGACAATGATCTCCCAACAAAGAAGATTAAGCGAAACAAAAAGCCAAAGTCAAAACCATTAGTAGAAACAAGTTGTACCCAACATGGAACCGTGAAATGAAAATGTGGGGCAAAATTTTTTTTGACGACAACAATAGAATCTTGGAAAAAAGAGGATCGTAATGATAAACCGAGGTATTTTTACTTTAAAATGATGGATTTGTAAAGCTTTAGAGTGTTGAATGTTAGGTTTTAGTATGTGGGTGGGGGGCATTTTGAATTTTGAGTGGGGGGCACTTTCGAAAAAAATTCAAAATTTTTAAAAAATTACACTAAAATCGCGATTTTTTCGGCTAGCCATGGGGGGCACTTGCCCCCCATTGTTACCAAGTAGATCCGTCTCTGGTTGTACCTCCATAATGACATGATTTTACTATAACAATTATTGAATTCATACGTACATTACAATATAAAAGTGTGTATCAAACTTCACTATTCTCCTTTCTATTGTCGATGAAGCATAGATAAAATTTATGACTTGGCATTACCTATCAACCATCCGATCAACACAACAATAAATCTTGGCCACATAAATTAAAAGTCTAACATGGTTTAACAAACTTTCCAAACTTTTAGGGATTGAATTTGAGCATTATGCACGTTTCTCAGTTAACATATTATGATAAGAAGCTTTGAACATTTATTTGCTAACAAGCTTTGAACATTTATTTGCTACTTTTGACTTTTAAAAGTGACGTCATTTTTCTGGTATAGTGACTCTATATAAAGCATGACAATCTAGACTCATTGCATTGTCACAATCTCATTTGTTACTATCACTCTCAATGTATCTATACTTTATATCATTATAATGTCAAACAATAAAAAATATCCCCTCCAATTTAATCTTCCAAACAACTTCCTCAATGAAACCACAATTGCACTCAAGAAAGGGGAAAACGTGAAGATAATAGTTGCAATGTATTTAAGGTTTGAAACCACAATTGCACTCAAGAATGTGGGATATTCTTGAAACTTAACAGAGACTTCATGATGGTCAAAAGCCAAATCATGTGTTCAGCTACACCTGGTGCAGCTTACTGCTGAGTACTACCACCCAACCCCGAGTTTAGTAGCTGGTTAGAAGACATTTAGATGTCACGGCTCTCCATTAAGCATCAAAACAATGACTTAATTATTATAAACTGTGTCACTTTTAAACAAAACTACTAGAGATGAAAATATAGAATCCAATAAACATACACAAAACCTAAAGAGGTAAGTTCGAATAAGCTTGCATTTGTAGAGCGTTGTTACAGAAAAGAAGATACATCCACATACAAGCTCATCGATGTAGGAAATCATGCATAGGTTAAATGAACATGCAGCAATGTAATAGCATATAAGGAAAAAATGGCTAAGATGGATATATGGCATTTTCTTCACCTGCTCACCCTGTTCTCCCAAGTCTCTTATTTTGGGTTACAAGTCTCTTATTTTAGAGACCATTAAGTGGATTTTGTCATTTTTGTGGTATTATCTCATAAAAAGAAATCAATCGTTGCAATGATTATAGTATGCTTTTTATGTCTTTGAGATTTAGAATTTGAAAATCCTAACAATATCAAATAGCACAAGTATCAACGAGAGCGACTTGGCATCCTTATACTTATTTATTGAAGGTTGAATATTCAACAAAAAGTTAAGGACTACTTGGCATCTTTATATTCAACAAAAAGTAACATGGCTTTCTATGTCTTTTAGGTTTGAAATTTTGCATTATCATAAGCCTTATTTACACAGGTCTAAATCATAAGCGTCATTTGTTTCCAACTTTTATAAAACTTACACAAGAATATGTCTTATTTTGTTGATACATGTGTAGATAAAAGATTGTCAAGTCTAGGGTGTAAGATAACCAAATAATTTTATTGATTGAATGCATTACACATAATATAGCATATGTATTTATACCAAATACATAGCTTTGACAATAAGCTACCAAACCCTAAACCTAATGGACCTAAACCACTATCTGGTTTGGGCCAACTAGCCTATCTAACACTCCCCCGCAGTGTAAGATAACCAAATAATTTTATTGATTGAATGCATTACATATAATATAGCATATGTACCTATACTAAATACATAGCTTTGATAATAAGCTACCAAACCCTAAACCTAATGGACCTAAACCACTATTTGGTTTGGGCTAACTAGCCTATCTAACACTCCCCGCAGTTTGAACTAGAGACTTCGAACCGACAAAATGGAACATATGTTGAAAGCCACTTCTTTTCTTCTATCATCTTCTTTGTTGATTGGTTGACCGAAAGCATAATTGTACTTGACGGCATAGTTGTTTATTGCTTGCAACTTCCTCCTTTGCGTGACGCTTTTTTTACGTCATGGCTTGCTTTGCCTTTAGGTAGGAGCGGCAATTTTGCGACCATCTATGTGCTAAAACGACAATGATCTTCAACAACAAACAATTGGGTGAAGGAAAAATATATGGTTGGTTGAAAGCAACTCAACATAGATATTTTGTGTGTTTTGTGGCTAAGGTTTAGGGTTTATGCATTGACTATGAAAATAACATCCTAATAAAAGACTAAAATAAAGTGAAAAGAACTAGGATCCTCCGAATCACCGTGAGTGGCCAAATAACCGGAGGATAGCAAATTTTCTAGGTGGATCTTACCTAAAGCTCGGATACCATGTAAGATAACCAAATAGTTTTATTGATTGAATGCATTACATATAATATAGCATATGTATTGATACTAAATACATAGCTTTTATAATAAGCTACCAAACCCTAAACCTAATGGACCTAAACCACTATCTGGTTTGGGCCAACTATCCTATCTAACATAGGGATGATTATATTGGGGCAAATATGAAAATCCTAAATACAGTAACATGACTTATATTCAACCGTATACAAATTTTCCAAAATCTCAGGTGCATCGCAACTGACGACGACCGTGTCAATACTATGTAACTCCATTAACCTTCCGATTGTTGAGGCCGCTGCAATAACAAGAAGTGATATTTAACGCGCATCTATTGTCATTTCTTATTTGAACCTTCCCATCGTATGAACTAATACGGTTTTCAGCAACGAGCAATTCGCTCAATTATTTATTTGCATGTTCAATTTTATCAACGTACGTAGGCTGGCTACATTGAACTTCAATCATCTTCTATGATTATATCTTATGGTTCTATGATATCAACTCATATGTTTACTTTGTTTATTTATGTTGGTTTTTTATATTTGTGTTGATAGATAATATATGTTGTTTACATATTCATACTTAGGTTGTCGTAAAGAAAACACTGAGTTAACTTTTTACGCGTGACCCGTGCAACGCACGGGTATTACACTAGTTGTTATAAATTAGTAAAATATATAGGATTTTTCTAACATGTGCCCCCGGGGCACATGCTAAGCACACAAAAAGGACGGCGGGACTCACGAAAAAGGACGTCCGGACTCACATATTTTATTTAAAAATTGTATTTTTTGTGGGTCCGGACGTCCTTTTTCGTGGGTCCTGATCTGCGCAAAACAGTCAAGTCTAAAAGACTTAAAACAGTTCAGACACAAATGCAATTAAGATCAGAGAATACAGGGGATTCCCGGGTCGTTTAGTCCCGAGGAGACTCAATGGTGTGTCAAACAAACTCGAGGATAGAATGATCACTAAGGATAGTGATGCGCAAAGGTTATGATTAGAAATTACACTCGATTGATTGGAAAGGAATTGAGCACGTAATTGGAAAGCACAACAACTAGATCAAAGAAACGTAAACGTAAGTTTTAGAAACCACGATATCGCACAAAATAAAAGTGAAAACTAAAAAGTAAAAGACCTAAAAATATGAAAATAACATTTTGGAATCCTAAAATAAAAGAAAATTATTAGAAAAGAAAATTATTTTTAACACTATTTAATTAATTATTATTAATTAAAAACTATTTTAACTATTTAATAAATACTCTAAAATGAAAGAAAATACAAAATAAGGCTAGAAAAATAAACTTATGATTCTAGAAAATCTAAAATACTATAAAACTAATTTTAAAACTAAAATATATTTTCACACTTTTTATCTAATTATTATTAATTAATTATTATTTAAAATACACTTAAATACTAGAAAATAGAAAATAAACTTGGAAAAATAAAATTTTAACTTTGAAAAATCTAAAATACTATAAAACTAATTTTAAAACAGAAAATATATTTTTTAGACTTTTTAATTATTTATTACTAATTATTTATTATTTATTAACTATTTATAATTATAATAAATACTAAACAGAAAAGGAAAAATATGAAACTTTTTCTAAAAATCCTATATGATAACAGAAACCTAAGAAAAAGAGAAAACAAGTTTTGCTTATTAATAAGTTGAAAAGAAAATCAAAAAGCTAAAAATCTTAAATAAACGCTATCACTATTTTTATATTGATGTTTTGTGATTTTATTTTGAAAACTACTTATATACTAATAATATGAAACTTTAATAAAGACAAAAATTTACAAAAGTCAAATAAGTCGTTTTGATAGCTAAAAGCCCAACAGTGGCTTATATAGCTTATTTGAGTGAAATAAGCTCAAACAAGCTTGAGGAAGAAACAAAAGCTTAAAACAGATGCAAATAAGCTAGAGAGACTGAAATGAAGCTAAATTATGCAAAGAAGCCAACTGATAAGCTATGAAAAGCCAATAAGCACTTTGGCTATTTGAGATGAAAAACAGAAAATGGGACAGACTTTAAGCCCTTAGCAGCCCTAGCTAATAAGCTCAAAAGTGAAATATTAAGATTGAAAACTCAAGAGGACCAAGTTGGCTTTCCAAAGAACCAAAGAACACAGGATTTGGACAAGTAATAAGCTCAGTGTGAGCTTATCAATTTTGACCCATTCACTGTGCACAGGACAGATTCACAGATAGGGTGTCCACAATAAGCAGTTAAATAAGCACCAAACAAGCTAAGAAACTAAAAACTATTATTTTTGTATTTTTCTACACCAACCAAACTATAATTCCCCAAGAGCTTATAAACTGAAACCTACTAATGAACCCACAATGAAATTCCCAAGTTTATTCAAAAATGACCCATTGATATTTTGACTTTTTGAGAAAAACCAAAAGGTTGACCAAAATGGATTTTGATCTGATCTAGAGCACTTAATATGTTGTTATAAGTTGAACTAAGACTGATTATAACAAGATTATTAACTTTTGAACACAAAATCAAGGTCAAGTTTTTGAAAAACCCAACAGTGGACTGCAGATACAAGATCAAAGTGATTTTTGACTTTTTGCTATTAAGAACTTGTTTCTTATGACTGATATGAGTTGTTATGACCAAGTAAAACAGGTTTCCAACAAAACTAAGAACCAAAGAACTTGCAAACTTAAAGAACCAAACACCCCTTTTGTTAACTGTTATGATGTTTTTTAAAACCAAATCTCAAGTTTAAACCATGAGATTAATTCCAGACCTTGTGATATCAATTATTATGACTAATGAAGCCTAAATCAACAATCAAAACACCATAAAACTAGGACTTGATCAAATGCACTTTCAAGCATCAAAAGGACAATTTTATAAACTACAAATTTAAAAGAACAAGATACTATTTTTAAGGCTTAAACACACTTAACTATGACTAATGAATACTAAGAACAAGAAATCACAACCACTAATCACCCACAACAAGAAATGCAAAATACTTAGAAAAGCTTACAATTGTGATTTAGCCGAAACCAAGAACAAATACCAAGGACTACTCCTATAGAACCCCACAGTTCACTAACCCAAGGCCATCCAAAATACACCTTGCTCCAGCATTCTTGTGCCTTTCACCATGATTTTTGATTTTATACCTATTTAATTAGTATTTTTGAGATTTTTTCTGTTTTGATTCTAAACTGATTTTTAGTGTATCTAATAGCTTATAAAAGCTATATGGGAGCTTACATGAGTTATTCTAATCCATACAAACAACAAACAACATCATTTGAAACATTTGAGATTTTGCTTAAACTTGAGATTTTGCATAAACTGAAATACACTTTAAAACTTGAATTAAAGTTTCACAGAGGCTTTCTTATATCAATAGACCTTGAAATACATAGTTTTAAGATTACAACATAAACTGAAATTGAAAATTTGACTAAAACGACATGAAAAATAAAAGTTACACTAGATATCTTGATTCATTGCATCTCACTTCATCTTTATAGGCTTTTCAGACTCCCACATGTCTTCTGAATCTTTCCCACCAAACTAGAGCCATTGGATTGGCTAGAATCATCCTATTCGTCCACCTTGCATTTTGGCGCCAAAAAATTCTTCAAAGCAGTTTATATCAATTAATGAATTTGGTTTAGGTAATTAAAGAATTTGGAATGTAGGGGAGTTGGAGGGGACATGGTATGGGGGTGGGTTGAAAATGGAGTGGAAACCAGTCATGGTTTTGGAGTTTCAGGTGGTGAAGAGGAGAGTCTACAGTGTTTCTGGTATTGAGCGCGTTTTTCTCCTTTTGACTTTTGTTGACCACAGTATTAATAACAAAGGGGGGGTCAAAAAGGGATGTGGCTGGGGCCAAATTGGATTGTGACCTGGGGGTCAAGGGCCAAGGGTCAAAAGCAGTTGGGTTGGGCTAGTATAATGGATTGGATTTGGGCCTTAGCAATTAAATAGGATCCGTTTGGTTTATTTAAGATAAGGACCAAAAGTGTAATTTAACCAAACTTCAAGGACTGAAAGTGCCATGTTTCCAAACTTCTCACAGGGACTAAATTTGCCAACTTTGATAATACAAGAACCCTTTTTGCATAAAATCCATTTTTAAGGTCCAAGGACTATTTTGTAATTTTCAAAGTTAAGGGACCTTTCTTGCCAATTGACCAAAGAATCATTCAAGGATCATATTAAACAATTTAGAATACTTGAGGGACCTTGAATGATAAATTTCCACATTTTTGAATTTCGAGGACTAGATTTGACAACTTTTAAAACTTGGGGACTAAAGCGCCAATTTTGCAAACTTGATACATTTTTCATCCGATTTTGATATTTTGAATTTAAACACATAAAACACGATTTGTGATAATTTGATCATTTTGATGTGTTTTGAGTGTTTCGAGATGATTTTGCGGTTTAGATTATGTAAAAATGATGAGTATTTGGACACTCATCAATCCCCACATCGAGATATTGCTAGTCCCTAGCAATGATTTGAGAAAACTTTGATGGATTTGAAAACTCTTTACCAAAAGCCATCACTACGGAGTAGCCAATTGTTTTGATTCAAGTAAGAATCTTGGTACAACGATAACCGGATGATTTATTGGCAAATCATAAACCATATAATGGATTTGATGTGTCTTTACCGAAGCCGCACCTTCCGGACTAGCCAACTCTTAGATAAATTATCGAATTATCTTTGGTGAGTGAATACCAATTATGGATTTTCCATCGCCTTTACCACAAGCCATAACCTTGCGGGCTAGCCAACTCATTATCTTTTGAGGATGATGGGGAGTGAAGAACCATACAATTTTGGGCAAATTGCAAGCCATATAAACGGATTTGAGAAATCTTTACCAAGAGCCGTTTGCTCTGGATTAGCCAATCCTTTTGTTTATCAAACATGGCGGATCGATAACCAATTGAGAAAGTGTAAACACTTACGAAAAAAAAAAAAAAAAATTTGGCCAAAAACTGGGAATTGGTATAATTATATGATAAAATTCGTGAGAATTCCCCCACTTAGAAATGAATATTGCCCTCAATATTCAAAGTACCGCGGTTATGCGAAACAAAGAACGTAAAAGGGAAATATTACGGCCATTATTTAGAAAGAAGATTTTTTTTTTTTTTTTTTTTTTTAGAAAGATTGAGAATATACAACGGTGTGGGAAAACTCCCCACACTTGGGTGGTAAAGGGGATAAGAAGGCAATTATGGGTGAAAACCCATATGATGCGTGCTAATGTTTTGATTACCGAGTCACTAGCTTGACTCGATCCCCGCATTCATTGGTTCATGGGGAATGTTTGTAAATCCGGACAACCACAGGGGAATGTCCTCTCCAAAGTAGTGCTTAACTCGATGACCATTCACTTTAAAATTAGGACCATCGGGTTGAGATAACTCAACGGTACCATAAGGATAAACCTTAGCGATAGTGAATGGGCGGCATCAATGACTTGAGCTTTCCCGAGAAAATCTTCAATCTTGAGTTGAAAAGAAGGACTCGATCACCAACGTTGAAAACGCGGTTCTTGATCTTGGAGTCATGAATCTTCTTTGTCTTTTGCTTGTAGATCAAAGAGTTCTCATAAGCTTGATCACGAAGTTCATTTAGTTCATTCATTTGAACTTTTCTATGATCACCTACCGTCGTATATCGAAGTTCGCATGTTTTAAGGCCCAAGTAAGCCTTGTGCTCTAGTTCAATCGGAAGATGACATGCCTTCCGTACACTAGCTTGTATGGAGTACACCCGATTGGTGTTTTGTAAGTATGACGGAAGGCCCAGTGCGTCATCAAGCTTATCCGACCAGATGCACGATTTTCACCCTCGTCCTTCGAGAATCCTTTTAAGACCACGGTTTGAAACTTCCACACGCCCACTTGTTTGGGGTGGTATGCGAGAGAGGCGGTGGGTAACACCATACTTTTGCATGACTCTTTCAAATTGGTCATTACTGAAAATGTACCACGATCGCGATTATCGCTTCTGAGTTCCAAAACTGCAAACAGAGATTTCAAAACTTCACAACTACTCGGGCATCATTGGTGGGTAAAGCTTTTGCTTCAACCCATTTTGACAGATAGTCAATGACCACAGTATGTACTTGTTACCACGAGAAGATGGAAACGGCCCCATAAAATCAATACCCCATATGTCAAATATCTCACAAACTTGAATGGCATTTTGTGGAATTTCATTCCTTTGAGATATATTACCATGACGACAAGCGTCACAAGTTTTGACATAATCGTGGGCATCCTTATAGATTGTGGGCCAATAGAACCTGAATCAAACACCTTTTGGCGGTGTAGTTTGGACTATGATGGCCCCTTGGGTCCAAAGATGGCAAGTCATGAGAATGTCAATAGCTTCCGTCCATAAACACACCGTCGGATGACTTGATCCGCACAGATTTTGAACAAGAAAGGGTCGTCCCGAAATAGTGTTTAACATCCTTGAAGAATTTGTTCTTCTGGCTGGGTCGACATCCCTTTCACAATGAAGTTTCCGCATGGTAATTTGCAAAGTCAAGAAACCATGGGGTGGTAGAATTTCCACGAAAAGAAACCGCATTGAGTGTCTCGAGAGGAAATGTTTCATTTATTTCCTTTTCTCGAAAACATCTTGGTGAGGGTTTCTAATCAGACAGATGATCACCGCTAGATTCTCGGCTCCTTTTTATCACGATAATGATATCAAATTCTTGGAGGAGGAGAATCCAACGAGCAATCTCGGCTTTGCATCTTGTTTAGCAAAGAGATATTTAAGAGTCGAGTGATCCGTATACACTCACGCATTTGGTCAAGATAAGATACGGCCGAAACTTCTCAAAAGCATACACACGGCTAATAGCTCTTTTTACGTGGTGGTGTAATGAGTTCGAGCCTCGGTCATAGTTTTGCTTGCATAGTGAATAGCCGAAAATGCTTATTTCTTCGTTGCCCTAGGACGCTGCCGATAGCAAAATCACTTGCATCGCACATGAGCTCAAAAGGCAAGTCCCGATCGGAGCAACGAGAATGGGTGCTTGATCGACTTTTTCTTCAATGTTTCAAAAGCTACGATGCACTCGGGTGAGAAGATAAAAGGAGCATCCTTTTCAAGAAGATGGGTCATAGGCTCAAGCGATTTTAGAAAAATCTTGAATGAATCTACGATAGAAACCGGCATGACCCAAAAAACTCCTAATACCCTTGACGGTAGTAGGATGAGGCAGCTTAGCAATAACATCGACTTTTGCTCTATCTACCTCAATCCCGTTCTTTGAAATCTTATGGCCAAGGACAATGCCTTCTTTGACCATAAAGTGGCTCTTCTCCCAATTTAGACATAGATTGGTGTCTTCACACCTTTGAAGCATTTTATCTAAATGGGAGAGACATGATTGAAAAGAATCCCAATAAGCGAGAAGTCATCCATAAACACTTCCATTGTTTCCCGATCATGTCGTGGAATATGGCCATCATACATCGTTGGAACGTGCGGGGAGCATTACATAAGCCAAAAGGCATACGTTTGTAGGCAAAAGTTCCGTATGGGTAAGTGAATGTGGTCTTCTCTTGATCCTGTGGATCAATAGGGATCAGTAACCCGAGAAACCATCAAGGAAGCAATAGTAATCATTCTCGCTAATCTCTCAAGCATCTGGTCCATGAAGGGTAGAGGAAAATGGTCTTTACGAGTGGCGTCATTCAACTTACGATAGTCGATGCAAACACGCCATCCGCTACCAATCGAGTTGGAATTAACTCGTTATCTTCATTTGTGATAACAAGAATGCCACCCTTTTCGGGACACAATGAATTGGGCTGACCAAGGACTATGCGAGATCGGGTAAATCAATCACGCATCAAGAAGTTTGATAACCTCTTGTTTGATAACATCATGGATTTTTGGATTCACTCGTCTCGATGTTGGATCTATGGTTTGAAGTCATCCTCCATCAAGATTTTATGAGTACGTAACTCGGGGTTTATACCTTTGATGTCGGAGAGTTTCAAGCAATTGCTTGCTTGTGTGACTTCAAGATTGTAATGAGAGCGACTTTTCATCTTTACTCAAATCTCGAGCAATAATGACGGTAATTTATCATCACCCTCAAGGAATGCATACTCGAGATGAGGAGGTAAGTCCTTAAGCTCAACCTCGGGAAATTCTTCGATTTTCTCAACCGACTTGACTTCCTCGTTATGAAGTTTGATGGGAGGAGAGAAGAAGTATCCAGTTGACAATTTCTCAAGAAGAATATCTCCCTCAGCATTAATCTCATTTTGATTAATCTCAACCTGTATTGAATCACTAGGATGAGGGTTGATGATGGATCATCATTGAGCAACTTCTCAATTAGAAGTATGTCCCCTTCAATATCAATTGGAGCGTGATCAATTTCCCAAGAAGAATCACTAGCCAAATATGCTTCAATCTCATCTAAGATGAAGTCGCTTCCCTCAAACGGGTGATAGAAGGAGTAGAATTGGCTATGATAGGTCGAGAAGATGTGGTGGAATCTCACTCACGAGAATTATGAGAATAACCAAGAACTTCTTGAGTACTCGTCGAAGCAACATCAATGATATCTATTCGGTTGACCGATTCGAGTAATCATAATTTGCGGAGTACCTTGAAGTTTGGTCAAGATTGAAGGTGATGACTTCATTACCAACACGCAATGTGATTTCTTGCTCAAATACATCTATGAGAGCACGGCCCGTTCTCGTGAATCCTCGACCAACAATGAGAGGAACCCGATGATCGGCATCAAAATCAACAACCACGAAGTCACCGGGAAATGGAACTTTCCTACTTTCCAAAATCGTCCTCGGCAATGCCAAGAGGACGGGATATGGAACGATCGACAAGCTCGAGAGTCATGCATGTAGGAGTGAGTTCGGGAAGAAAGTTTCTTCCACATCGAATATGGCATAAGATTAATGCTTGCACCAAGATCTCGCTAGGGCAAAGCATTCAACCATTCTGGAATACACAAGGTAAGAGAAATTTCCGGGATCTCCAAGCTTTTCAGAAGCTTCTTTAGAATAATCACGAAAGTTCTCGTTAAGAGGAGTCTTAGCCATTTCAAACGACTTTTCCTTATTGCTTAACATGTGCTTGAGTAGATGCGAACTTGGGCATCGACATGATAGCATCCATAAAGCTTATGTCAAAATGTAACTCTTGAAAAATTTGGAAAAATTTATCCATTTGATGACTAGCTTTTCATGAGCTTTGCTCATTCAAGCGCGATGGGTAAGGAATAGAAGATTTGGATTCGATTCTCAACAGAGCTACAGGAGGTTCAAAACAACTCCTTGTTTTGATTTGGGTTTGGACCACTTGAGGTTGGACTACAGAAGGTAGGACGTGTCTTGATGCCGTGGGCTTGAATAATGCACTTTGTCCGTTGTTTCTTTGGTAACTTGACTCATTGGCACCGTGGAGGTGGCATTGGAGTCGAGGTCCATTATGTGTCCCTGTTCACTTTCCACTACCTTAGGGAGAGAAGAAGAAGAAGAGGTAGTAGGAACAGGTCGATGTATGAAACACCACTGGTTGTGATCGCCTTGGCATCGCCCCTCGGGTTAGCGATCGTGTTGCTCGGTAAAGTACCGAGCGAGGGTCGATCATTTAAAGACTTCTTGGATCGCTAATCGGTGACCAACAACGGTTCATTTCATCTTGGGATTTCATAAACCGCTTCAAGAACTCATCGATGATGGTCCGGAGGAGTAATGACGGAGGAGCTTGAGGGACAATTTGAGGTCGTATGTTTTGATTATGACCAAAATTCCCTCGATTAGGATTCATATTCCCATGAAATTGATTCCTCGATTGAAATTGTTTTGATGAGGGTTTCCTTGATGTTGGAAACCTTGATTGGGTCAGGATAGAAATTACCTTGGTTTTGATAACCTGGTTCATTCTTGGTTGGTTACGATTCGGTTTTGCATGTTGTGATTTGGATTGAAACCGGGTGGTGCACGATTAGTGTTAGTACGGTAGTGTGGTTCATTTTGAGGACGGTATTGATTACCTCCTTGTTGTGAACTACCGGCTAAAGCATTTGCTTCAAAAGGACTACCATCGGTGGCGGTACAATTGTAGTAAGCATGAGGACCACCACAAGTGACACAACTTCAACTTTCTTCACTTCAAGATGTGTTGGTGGTGAGTGAAGGAGACTTTCTTCGGTTAGCAAGAACCAAAGCTCGAACAATGTCTCGTGAGTTTATCAATCTTAGCATCGGTGCTAGATGTACTCACCTGGGGATGAAGAAGAAGGTCCAAGATTAGACCGATATGTCTTAGCTCGAAAGGACGGACACGAGATTTGTTCTCAATGATCGCAAGGCCTCTTTTGTGGTCTTGCTCAGAAATTACCTCCGCGGAGGCATTCAAAGAATCTTGATTAGCCCGATTGAGACCATTGTAGAAAGTATCCATTTGCATTAATTCGGTAAAACCGTGATGCGGACACTCATGAAGCAACTCTTTGTAACGATCCCATGCCTCCCGAATGATTCATCAAATCTCGAGAAAATTTCATTATCTCATTCTTAAGACTTGTGGTTCGGGATGGAGGATAGAACTCGTTAACAAACTTGGTGACAAGATCTTCCCATGTCTCTATAGAGCGAGGGGTTGTTTCTCAAGCCAATTCCGGGCTTGTCCCTAGAGAAAATGGGAACGAGAAGAAGCTTGATAGCCGGATGGCACATTCTTGTACTTGATGGTAGATGCTATCTTGTTAAACCATCGAATGTGTGCATGAGGATCATCCGCTCAAAACCATAGAATTGGCTTTGGGTTACTAGATTGAGCAACCCGGTTTGAGCTCGAAAGTGTCGACCACGATGGTTTGGAACAACAATGGCATCTCCGTAACCCTCGATGGGTGCTTGGAGAAGCTCATTCATGGGTTTGTCTTCCGCCATTTCGGCGGGAGGTGGTGGTGGTAGACGTTCCTCGATCACGGTGAAGGAGCCGAGCGCCCCTACGTCTCGAGGAATGTTTCCTAGTTCGGAAAGTGGACTTGTAGAGCGGAAGAGCAGTGCGCATGCACTATGTATAAAACCAATTTTCAAAACAAATGAGGCAAAACACAAGTGAACTTAACCAATAATCACAGATGAAATGGCTTTTGAAAAGGTACACCAAATCACAAGTGACACAAAGGCAAGTTTAAATCGATGTTGGGAACTTATTAATGGTCGCACCCCAGTTAGGTAGTGCAACCGCCTTGATTTGCGGTGGTTGATTTTTATGTATATTTTAAGTACCACTTGAAAAGACGTAGGTTAGATTTGTGCAGATGGGTTCAAAAACTTTTGGACAATATTTTTGTTATCGTCCGTTTAACCAAATCGTATCTCTTTAAGAATCACCTTAAAAGAGAATACAAAATAGAAAACGTTCCGATTGTTTTGTTGTTTTATATTTTTTGGTGTTTTAACACTTTAGGAAAAGTGCTAATGAACTTTTGGTTTTCTTATAAATTTACAAAAACTTTTACAAATGGTGGGTATGTGCGACAATGGATCGAAAATGGTTTAGAACAGCTAAAGCCTCCCGGCGTGGCGCCAAAATTTTGATCTCACAAAAACAGTCAAGTCTAAAAGACTTAAAAGCAGTTCGATAATAAATGCAATTAAGATCGAGAATACGAGGGATTCCGGTCGTTTAGTCCCAAGGAGACTCAATGGTGTGTCAAACAAACTCAGAGGATAGAATGATCACTAGGATAGTGATCGCAAAGGTTATGATTAGAAATTACACTCTTGATTGATTGGAAAGGAATTGAGCATGTAATTGGAAAGCACAACAACTAGATCAAAGAAAGCGTGGCGTAAGTTTTAGAAACTACGACACGCACAAAATAAAAAGTGAAAACTAAAAGTAAAAGACCTAAAAATATGAAAATAACATTTTTGGAATCCTAAAAATAAAAGAAAATTATTAGAAAAGAAAATTATTTTAACACTATTTAATTAATTATTATTAATTAAAACTATTTTAACTATTTAATAAATACTCTAAAATGAAAGAAAATACAAAATAAGGCTAGAAAAATAAACTTATGATTATAGAAAATCTAAAATACTATAAAACTAATTTTAAAACTAAAAATATATTTTTCACACTTTTTATCTAATTATTATTAATTAATTATTATTTAAAATACACTTAAATACTAGAAAATAGAAAATAAACTTGGAAAAATAAAATTTTAACTTTGAAAAATCTAAAATACTATAAAACTAATTTTAAAACAGAAAATATATTTTTTAGACTTTTTAATTATTTATTACTAATTATTTATTATTTATTAACTATTTATAATTATAATAAATACTAAATGTAAAAGGAAAAATATGAAACTTTTCTAAAAATCCTATATGATAACAGAAACCTAAGAAAAGAAAAACAAGTTTTGCTTATTAATAAGTTGAAAAGAAAAATCAAAAAGCTAAAAAATCTTAAATAAACGCTATCACTATTTTTATATTGATGTTTTTGTGATTTTTATTTTTGAAAACTACTTATATACTAATAATATGAAACTTTAATAAAGACAAAAAATTTACAAAAGTCAAATAAGCTGTTTTGATAGCTAAAAAGCCCAACAATGGCTTATATAGCTTATTTGAGTGAAATAAGCTCAAACAAGCTTGACAGAAGAAACAAAAGCTTAAAACAGATGCAAATAAGCTAGAGAGACTGAAATGAAGCTAAATTATGCAAAGAAGCCAACTGATAAGCTATGAAAAGACAATAAGCACTTTGGCTATTTGAGATGAAAAAGCAGAAAATGGGGATGACTTTAAGCCCTTAGCATACTAGCTAATAAGCTCAAAAGTGAAATATTAAGATTGAAAACTCAAGAGGACCAAGTTGGCTTTCCAAAGAACCAAAGAACACAGGATTTGGACAAGTAATAAGCTCGGTGTGAGCTTATCAATTTTGACCCATTCACCATGCATGTGATGATTCACGAGATAGGGTGTCCACAATAAGCGATTAAATAAGCACCAAACAAGCTAAGAAACTAAAAACTATTATTTTTGTATTTTTCTACACCAACCAAACTATAATTCCCCAAGAGCTTATAAACTGAAACCTACTAATGAACCCACAATGAAATTCCCAAGTTTATTCAAAAATGACCCATTGATATTTTGACTTTTTGAGAAAAACCAAAAGGTTGACCAAAATGGATTTTGATCTGATCTAGAGCACTTAATATGTTGTTATAAGTTGAACTAAGACTGATTATAACAAGATTATTAACTTTTGAACACAAAATCAAGGTCAAGTTTTTGAAAAACCCAACAGTGGACTGCAGATACAAGATCAAAGTGATTTTGACTTTTGCTATTAAGAACTTGTTTCTTATGGTCGATATGAGTTGTTATGACCAAGTAAAACAGGTTTCCAACAAAACTAAGAACCAAAGAACTTGCAAACTTAAAGAACCAAACACCCCTTTTGTTAACTGTTATGATGTTTTTTCAAACCAAATCTCAAGTTTAAACCATGAGATTAATTCCAGACCTTGTGATATCAATTATTATGACTAATGAAGCCTAAATCAACAATCAAAACACCATAAAACTAGGACTTGATCAAAATGCACTTTCAACTGTCAAAAGGACAATTTTATAAACTACAAATTTAAAAGAACAAGATACTATTTTTAAGGCTTAAACACACTTAACTATGACTAATGAATACTAAGAACAAGAAATCACAACCACTAATCACCCACAACAAGAAATGCAAAAATACTTAGAAAAGCTTACAATTGTGATTTAGCCGAAACCAAGAACAAATACCAAGGACTACTCCTATAGAACCCCCACAGTTCACTAACCCAAGGCCATCCAAAATACACCTTGCTCCAAAGATTCTTGTGCCTTTCACCATGATTTTTGATTTTATACCTATTTAATTAGTATTTTTGAGATTTTTTCTGTTTTGATTCTAAACTGATTTTTAGTGTATCTAATAGCTTATAAAAGCTATATGGGAGCTTACATGAGTTATTCTAATCCATACAAACAACAAACAACATCATTTGAAACATTTGAGATTTTGCTTAAACTTGAGATTTTGCATAAACTGAAATACACTTTAAAACTTGAATTAAAGTTTCACAGAGGCTTTCTTATATCAATAGACCTTGAAATACATAGTTTTAAGATTACAACATAAACTGAAATTGAAAATTTGACTAAAACGACATGAAAAATAAAAGTTACACTAGATATCTTGATTCATTGCATCTCACTTCATCTTTATAGGCTTTTCAGACTCCCACATGTCTTCTGAATCTTTCCCACCAAACTAGAGCCATTGGATTGGCTAGAATCATCCTATTCGTCCACCTTGCATTTTGGCGCCAAAAAATTCTTCAAAGCAGTTTATATCAATTAATGAATTTGGTTTAGGTAATTAAAGAATTTGGAATGTAGGGGAGTTGGAGGGGACATGGTATGGGGGTGGGTTGAAAATGGAGTGGAAACCAGTCATGGTTTTGGAGTTTCAGTGGTGAAGAGGAGAGTCTCTGATGTTTACGGTATTGAGTAGCGTTTTCTCCTTTTGACTTTTGTTGACCACAGTATTAATAACAGGTGGGGGGTCAAAAGGGATGTGGTATGGCCAGCCAATGGATTGTGACACAGGGGTCAAGGGCCAAGGGTCAAAAGCAGTTGGGTTGGGCTAGTATAATGGATTGGATTTGGGCCTTAGCAATTAAATAGGATCCGTTTGGTTTATTTAAGATAAGGACCAAAAGTGTAATTTAACCAAACTTCAAGGACTGAAAGTGCCATGTTTCCAAACTTCTCACAGGGACTAAATTTGCCAACTTTGATAATACAAGAACCCTTTTTTGCATAAAATCCATTTTTTAAGGTCCAAGGACTATTTTTGTAATTTTCCAAAGTTAAGGGACCTTTCTTGCCAATTGACCAAAGAATCATTCAAGGATCATATTAAACAATTTAGAATACTTCAGGGACCTTGAATGATAAATTTCCACATTTTTGAATTTCCAGGGACTAGATTTGACAACTTTTAAAACTTGGGGGACTAAAACGCCAATTTTGCAAACTTGATACATTTTCATCCGATTTTGATATTTTGAATTTAAAACACATAAAACACTGATTTGTGATAATTTGATCATTTTGATGTGTTTTGAGTGTTTCAGATGATTTTGCAGTTTAGATTATGTAAAATGATGAGTATTTGGACACCATCGTCCCACATCCTTACAGAATATGCGTAACATGTGCCGGGGCACATGTTAGAAAAACCCAAATATATATATTTAATGAAATTATTATAACTTTAAAATTTATGACACATGGTAATGTAGTCTTAAACATTATGATCTAGCTATGTATGTATGCAGGATCAAGTAGTTTTCTTTTGATTGCTTCTCCTGTAAATATATTGCATTCGAATATCTAATAGACTAATACAAATGATGAAATGGGTTTACAGAGAAATACTACAACCACTTACAATTTACAAAAAGAAATCCACATAATGATGTGGCAAGTGAATTGTGGATGAAAATAAGAGATAATTTAAATGTTAGAA